>CAMZMU010000075.1:40753771-41308489 GCA_947311845.1 Poa pratensis
GAAACAATTCCCTTTTACACGAAAAACGAAAAAAGACTAGATTTTTTTACTACAACCCAATGGATAAATCAATTCCCTTTTTGGGCTAGTGATTTTTTAGGGTAAAAATAAATGGGTGGGAGATCGAAAAATCCCACTTCCAACTAGTCTAATTTTTTTGGAACAAATAAGAGCTACCACTTCTTACTAGTATAATTTTATTAAAGAAATAAAAATCCCAATTTTTCCTAAAGGGAAAACAATGATACACCAAAATGAAAAACAATTTGATTGGCCACTAATAAAAAAGAACTATTAGCAAAAACATCACAATCTGATTACTAAAAGAACAACAAACACTCACTGGCAGTCAAAAAAAGACCTAACCTACCTTGATGGCAGCACAAAAAACTGTTGCTGCAAAAATCAATTTGCCTTGCTTTTAAGTAGAAAAAGACAATAAACTATAAAAAGCACAATGGATAAAACCACTAACAAAAAAGAATGGATCGAGCATTTATTGAAAAGACATACCTAAAATCAACGAGCGGAACAATACATGACAGTCCACTGACAGAAAAAAGAGTATGAACTACGTTTTACAACGGAAAAGTCATGAAAAGGGTGGTTCTAGTTCATACAACTTATTCGAAATGCCTGATCATACAAATCAAAACAAACAAATTAAAGGCAGCGACAGTGTGGATACTTCATTTGATCATGTCGAAAAAGATGCTCCGGAAAGACCCATGTCACTTAGCACCGATACAGCAGCCAACATCAGCCGAGGAACATCCTCATTAATTTCCCTAGTGAATCCAGTGCTTTATCAGTATTATAAAAACTTGGCGGCATAAAAAGTGTGATATCATAGTTATGACCGAAAGTAAATGCACACTTTTCTCATGTACCTGTCGAATATTCCAGGTAATCTACTGTAGTTGGCAGCAAGCCCGTCAAGAACACGTAGCAGCATATAGAAGTTCGTTACGAAGCTGGATCAACAAAACAGCTTGTCAATTGAGAAGCCAACTGACTTGGAAATTAAAAACTGCAAATAAACCAGATGCTACCGACTCCAATTTTGCTCACACACAATATCTAAGCGTATGACCATGAAGCATAAACCCATGTGTGCCCAAAATTTGCATCACGTTTATCAATAGGGTCAACATTATTTGAAAGAACCTTTTACTTCTAATTCTAACAAGGTACAAAACTACTCTACTATTGAGAAGAAGCTAGGTATTAATTTTATATGTAGTCTCTTTCGGCCTGACATTACTTTCTTCCCGCAGCCACTAGAGAAAGACATTGGTACAACACAGATAGTTGAGTATGATCAGAGGCCTGATGTCTTCCCGCAACCACTAAATGGAAATACACTGCCGTAAAGCACTTAGGTATTTTATCAATAATTACAAAAACTAAAAAGAATACATAGCAGATAAAATAAAAAGGAAAGACATTTAGCAAGAGAAGTTGCAAAAAAGAAAGGATAAAATGGCTTACACTCACATGTTTGGCTAGTCCGCGAGTGTAGATATTGTTTCAGTGCTAGCCATCAAGCACAACAGCCAGATAATGCATCCTTAGCAGGAGATGGCTTGCATATTGATGGACCATGGGAGTATCGGCAACATCTGATGAAGGTCAAAAATGAAGGAAGGAAGTCATCATTCATCCATAGCCGCCAACAACAGAATGGACCACATGTTAACAAATGACTACCCATCTGTCCAAGTAATACATCATTGGCAGCGGCCACAGACTCATTCCAAAATAATGGACCAATCTAGATACATATGTTCAGCTAAGGTCACCAACACACTATATTTGAAGGACCATGCTCTGTAGGTAATTGTTATAAACCTAGTAATTATGGAGTCGCCCAGGTGTTAAATAGTTATTAACACGAAATTGATTTATTTACCATAATTTATACTTTATAGGTAATAGTTACCAGACGCATATCATACAAGTAATCGGCTAATGATACTAAAAGGTTTATTACCAATACTATAACACACAAGTTACCGAGATCAGGTGTTTACTTAAGCATTTATTATTTATTACCAATAGTATAGCCTAAAAGTAAACGATGGGGGAAACTAGTACTAGTTACCATTCCCATATCAAAACAAAAATATCAAAGTCAGGGTTCTTGAAAAACAACGTCATTACCAACACTATATCATACAAAGTTACCGATGAGAAGCGACTTTAAAGATGTCACCAAACGCATATCATACAAATTATCAACCAGGATGATAGTGAAAATGTTTATTACCAAGGCTATAGCGCACAAGTTATCAAGTGTGGGGGTTTACTTGAGGATTTATTACCAATACTATAGTCAAAAGATAACCAATGGGAGAAGAACAAATATTAGTCATCAGTCGCATGGCAAACAAATTATCAAAAAGCAAACATGAAAGTATCATTACCAATACTATATCATACAAATTATCAATGAGAAGCAACTAGTACTAATATTACCAATACTATAGTCAAAAGATAACCAATGGGAGAAGAACTAATATTAGTCATCGGTCGCATGGCAAACAAATTATCAAAAAGCAAACATGAAAGTATCGTTACCAATACTATATCATACAAATTATCAATGAGAAGCAACTAGTACTAATTACCGGTCACATAACAAACAACTTATCAAGTGTGGGATAATTCATCATTGTTTCCAGCACTACACAAGTAATAGTGAGTTGGGATTTAGTGGAGCATATCTATAGATGTTACCATACGCGTATCTAAAGAGTTATCGACCGTGTAATACTAAGCATTTATTACCATGGTTATATCATATAAGTTATCGATGGTGGGAGCGGGTGGCACTTGAGATTTATTACCAAGCCTAATATCATATAAGAAATCAAAAAAATGAGAAACAATCAGAAAATAGGTAACAAGACGCATGGAAAAACAACTTATTAGGGTTTAGGGTATACTTGACGAACCATTACCAACATTACATCATATAGATAACCAATAAACAATACAACTAGTGAAAAAAATGTTACCAGACGCATATCATGCAAGTTATCGACCAGGTGATACTAGAAGATTTATTACCAATACTATAGCACACAAGTTACCGAGATCCGGTGTTTACTTAAATTTATTACCAATAGTATAGCCTAAAAGTAACCGATGGGAAAAAAACTAATACTAGTTATCATTCCCATATCAAAACAAAGATATCAAAAGTCGGGGGTACTTGAAAAAGGGCGTCATTACCAACACTATAGCATACAAGATACCGATGAGAAGCGACTAGTAAAGATGTTACCATACGCATATCATACAAGTTATCGACCAGGTGATACTAGAAGGTTTATTACCAATACTATAGCACACAAGTTACCGAGATCGGGTGTTTACTTGGGCATTTATTACCAATAGTATAGCCTAAATTAACCGATGGGGGAAAATTAGTAATAGTTACCGAGATAGGGTGTTTATTTAGTCATTTATTACCAATAGTATAGCCTAAAAGTAACCGATGGGGAAAACTAGTACTAGTTACCAATAGTATAGCCTAAAAATAACCGATGGGGGAAAACTAGTACAAGTTAGCGAGATCGGGTGTTTACTTAGACATTTATTACCAATAGTATAGCCTAAAATTAACCGATGGAGGACAACTAGTACTATTTACCAATAGTATAGTCTAAATGTAACCGATAGAGGAAAACTAGTACTAGTTACCAATAGTATAGCCTAAAAGTAGCCGATGGGGGAAAACTAGTACAAGTTAGCGAGATCGGGTGTATATTTAAGCATTTATTACCAATAGTATAGCCTAACAGTAACCGATGGGGGAAAACTAGTACTAGTTACCGAGATAGGGTGTTTATTTAGGCATTCATTACCAATAGTATAGCCTAAAAGTAACTGATGGGGGAAAACTTGTACTAGTTATCAATAGTTTAGCCTAAAAGTAACCAATGGGGGAAAACTAGTACAAGTTAGTGAGATCAGGTGTTTACTTAGGCATTTATTATCAAATAGTATAGCCTAAAAGTAACCGATGGAGGAAAATTAGTACTAGTTTACCAATAGTATAGAATAAAAGTAACCGATGGGAGAAAACTAGGACAAGTTAACGAGATCAGGTGTATACTTAGTCATTTATTACCAATAGTATAGCCTAAAAGTAACCGATGGGGGAAAACTAGTACTAGTTATCGAGATAGGGTGTTTATTTAGGCATTTATTACCAATAGTATAGCCTAAAAGTAACCGGTGGAGGAAAACTATTACTAGTTACTAATAGTTTAGCCTAAAAGTAACCGATGGGGGATAACTAGTACAAGTTAGCGAGATCAGGTGTTTACTTAGTCATTTATTACCAATAGTATAGGCTAAAAGTAACCAATGGGGGAAACTAGTACTAGTTACCGAGATAGGGTGTTTATTTAGCCATTTATTACCAATAGTATAGCCTAAAAGTAACTGATGGGGGAAAACTTGTACTAGTTACCAATAGTTTAGCCTAAAAGTAACCAATGGGGGAAAACTAGTACAAGTTAGTGAGATCAGGTGTTTACTTAGGCATTTATTATCAATAGTATAGCCTAAAAGTAACCGATGGAGGAAAACTAGTACTAGTTTACCAATAGTATAGAATAAAAGTAACCGATGGGAGAAAACTAGGACAAGTTAGCGAGATCAGGTGTATACTTAGTCATTTATTACCAATAGTATAGCCTAAAAGTAACCGATGGGGGAAAACTAGTACTAGTTATCGAGATAGGGTGTTTATTTAGTCATTTATTACCAATAGTATAGCCTAAAAGTAACCGGTGGAGGAAAACTATTACTAGTTACCAATAGTGTAGCCTAAAAGTAACCGATGGGGGATAACTAGTACAAGTTAGCGAGATCAGGTGTTTACTTAGGCATTTATTACAATAGTATAGGCTAAAAGTAACCAATGGGGGAAACTAGTACTAGTTACCGAGATAGGGTGTTTATTTAGGCATTTATTACCAATAGTATAGCCTAAAAGTAACCGGGGGGGGGAGGAAACTATTACTAGTTACCAATAGTGTAGCCTAAAAGTAACCGATGGGGGATAACTAGTACAAGTTAGCGAGATCGGGTGTTTACTTAGGCATTTATTACCAATAGTATAGCCTAAAAGTAACCGATGGAGGAAAACTTGTACTAGTTGCCAATAGTATAGCCTAAAAGTAACCGATGGGGAAAACTGGACAAGTTAGCGAGATCTACCAATAGTATAGCCTAAAAGTAACCGATGAAAGAAAACTAGTACTAGTTACCAATAGTATAGTCTAAAAGTAACCGATTGGGGGAAAACTAGTACAAGTTAGCGAGATCGGGTGTATACTTAGGCATTTATTACCAATAGTATAGCCTAAAAGTAACCGATGGGGGAAAACTAGTACTAGTTACCATTCCATATCAAAACAAAGATATCAAAGTCAGGGGTACTTGAAAAACGGCATCATTACAACCACTATAGCATACAAAGTTGCCGATGAGAAGCTACTATTAAAAATATTACCAAACGCATATCATACCAATAATCACCCAGAATAATAGTGAAAACGTTTATTACCAAGCCTATAGCGCACAAGTTATCAAGTGTGGGAGTTTACTTGAGGATTTATACCAATACTATAGTCTAAAGGTAACAATTGGGAGAAGAACTAATACTAGTTATCAGTCGCCTGACAAACAAATTATCAAAAAGCATACTTGAAAGCATCATTACCAACACTATATTATACAACCTATCGAAGAGAAGCAACTAGTACTAATTACCGGTCGCATAACAACCAGCCTATCAAGTGTGGGATACTTCATCATTGTTTTCAGTTATCGATGAGAGAGAACTAGTAAGATGAGAGAGTAATAAGGTGTTACCACTCATCAAACAAGTTTTCATGTGACCATTTATAAACCATACAGTATTGTCAAAATTTTGCAACCAGAAAATATTTGAGAATACTAACGTAACACATACCAATTCAGTTAGCCTTACTATATAGCAATCACGAAAAAAACAATCATCCAAATAAGCACAACATATATGCTAATGATAATTTCACGTGTGAAGCTGATGACATGAAAAGGCCATACATTTCTGTTCAACAATATTTTGAAGTGGCTTGAACACATTAAGGGGTCTCCTTGTTCCAATAATCTGCAAGATAATAACACAAGGTTACCACTTCACAAAAAATGCAAAAAAAAAACTGTGACAAAATGGTATAGCAGAAGCACACAATTTGACTTGACCCTGCTAAGACCAGCTAAATAAATCACAGTTTCGACAGTCTACCGGCACCACACATCCCACTTAGTGTTCTAGATCAGAGGTAAATATTAAGATGCACCCGAGGAAAAAAACTACATATAAGCATCTTTCATGCTCAGCCCACACTTCATATTTTAAAATATAAGTTACAAAAATGTATTCCTATATAATTTGAAAATGGAGGGATTATAGACCTATAAAGGACTAGTACAGTGTTACCGATGTTCCTGCTATTTTAGTAAAAACAAATATTCAATTGGAAGATCAAATTGACATTGTCATTCCAGATAACTTCCGCTAAGCACTCCCTTATCAACCACCCTATCCACCACAAGGCTAGTGTCTTTCAAACATTTGACACCAAGACTGTAAACCAATATTCTGCATTTATTGTGATTGAGAACACGATCAGATCAACTAATGTTAGTTATCAGTCACATGACAAACAAATTATCAAAAAGCATAGTTGAAAGCATCATTACCAACACTATATTATACAAGCTATCGAAGAGAAGCAACTAGTACTAATTACCGGTCGCATAACAAACAACTTATCAAGCGTGGGATACTTCATCATTGTTTCCAAAACCAAACAAGTAATAGTGAGTTGGGGTTTAGTGGAGCATATTTATAGATGTTACCATACTCGTATCAATAAATTTATCGACCATGTAATACTAAATTGTCACAACTAAATCAACAAAAACAAGATCTATGGAGTATGGGCACAACTAAATCAATAAATAATCCACACCATGAGGATCCTCAGTTCTCACGTTGTCAAGTTCAGTATAAGAAGGCGTACAAATTTCATTAGTGTTCTAAAGCTACTGAACAGCCTTAATGTGGTAAGGACTAAGTAGTATATTGGTAAATGGAGGTACAAAAATTCCACGGTTCAACAAAAACATGGAAAAGTGGTATCTGCTGCAGGAGTATATTGGTAAATGGAGGTATATTGAACAACTTCGACCGGCTGTAGAACAGTACTAGTCTCCATGTCTCAAATAATTGTTGATTACCTGATGCATCTGCTACGCGCTGGGGATGCCAATCCTGGACGAGCAAAAAATCTGGGGAGGACAAGAGAAGTTATCAGGGAGTATAAACAGCGACTATGCCATGCCAGTACATGTCCTTTTCTGTTAGTGGAACATTGCAAACAAACTGCACTGCCATCACTAGCAAAGTTTCTACTAGTTTCAGATTGACCAAATCAGAGATGCAACTTCTATTCATTATTTACAATTCAGTACAGAATTACAAGAACAACTCTGGAGCTAATTAATTTCGTCCATGACAATTCAATTTGAGCCAGGACATGGCACGCTGAATGGAGCATCAGTGCCTCAGCGGAGTGTAGTACTAGAAGATTCTTCGTACGAGAAGAAACATTTAAGTACATTCTACCTTCATATTCAACAATCCCTAGCTAGCAAGAACACCAGGGGAATCAACGTTAGGGAGGGGCAGAGGTGTAGTGTACCTTGGTGAGGGATGGTTCGGCGAGGCAGATGCCGACGTTGGTGCGGTAGCCCTCTGGCGCGTCCATGGATGCGCGCGGAGAGTTCGATCAGGAGAGCGCGGGGTTGGGGCGGCAGGGTGATTCCCATCTTCCTAACTCCTCTGAGCCACTAGATCGATCCACTCCATGGTGGTATCGTGCTTCCGCAGCAGCCAGAAGCAAATCAACATCTCGGGGTGGCACCCGTGAGAAGGCGAGCCTTCGGTTCCTCTCGTGACGGCGGCCCCTGTGGAAGAACGCAGGCGCCCGATTGCCTCATGGCGGCGGCACGCCATCACAGCAGCGAGGTGCTCTCATTCAGATGTGTTCAAGAAGAAGGATGCGGCTATGGTTGGAGCAGTCAGGAAAGGGAAAAGGAGAAAAACCAACCGGCGGCAAAAAGGGATTGGGGTGGAGCGGAGCCACCTCTCCCGCGGATGCCGGAGCCGGAGAGGCAGGTCGAGTTCGGCGGCGGTGGCGGCGGCGGCGGCTCGACGGGATGAAGAGGCAGCGGTGGAATCGGTGCTAGGCAGGGCTAGGTGAGGTCGGGAGGAAGAAAGGGAAAAGGGCAAGGGGAAAACGGAAAGGGAATAGAAACTCGTCGGAGCGAGAGGCCACGCGGACAGAACCGCGCGAGCGCTCGCGCGCTCAACAGATAGCCGTTTCGGTTGGTATGCGACTGTGCGCATGTGGGACGAGGTTCCATACTTGGATCTGCTTCTTTCTTTCTTTGGAGTTGGTATACGTGTAGCCAAGCTGCAGTATCAGATCGTTACAGTTGTAATTGATACGAGCAGAAAATGGGAGCCGCAACACGTCAACATCTTTTGTCCCGTGCCTTAACCTGGCTAAGCAAGATGAACTAAACCTACAGCTTTGGAAAGAACCCTGTAAGGCAGATAACAACTTAGAGCATCTCCTGTTGGAGACCCCAAAATCGGGGCCCAAACTGTCCGCGGACAGTGACCGGACAGCCCCCAAATGTGGTGCTCTACAACCACAATGTTTAAATCTTCACACCCAAAAACATGCAAACCATGCAACGTAAATCATAGGGATAGATAGTTCAAAGATCATACGAATAAAACATAGTTCGAACATCCACGGACATAGTTCAACACACAAATTAAACGGACAGGGTTCAGGACATCATCACAGACGGATGCACATTCGTCGGACAGACCGGAGGTGATCAGAGATTGTCCGGAATCGGGCTGTTGTTCGGCGCTTCCGCCGCTGCCGCTTCCTCCTCTGCACGGGCCCTTGCTCGAGCTCGCCGTGCCCTGCGAGCCCCAGCTGCACGCTCCTCTTCCTGGCGTGCCTTGCGAGCCCCAGCTTCACGCTCTATTTGGTGTCGTGCCTCCCTTGCCTCGCGTTCCCTTTGGCGAGCACGGCGTTCAGTCCGAACCTGGGTCTCCGCTCGCCGCACCCTGTCCCTCTTCTCCGCGTCCGGCGTGTAGTCCACGAACGGACTTTCCTTGAGTATGTCCCAACAATGGAGGAGATTCCACTCCATCGTCGCCGGCCTCCCATAACCACATTGTACAGTGGGATGGCATCCTCCATCTATGCAAATTGAATCAATAGCTAATCAACGAAATTAGAAGCTAGTAGGATAGTGAATTGTTGAGTAGGATAGTGCATTGTTGAACTTACGGAACCCATTTGGGCATAGCATCCAGCAAACTTGTTAACCTCGAGGACGATGCACTGCCACCTATGGCGGAGAGACCCCTCATTGCGGAAAACTTCCGAGTTCGCATTGAATAGTTCGGAGATCCGGCCCCAAAATGAAGCTTGGTTGTAGCATCCGTTTTGAGCATCGGCCGGGGTGGACAACCACGCATTGCACAGCTTCTCATCATCACTAACCGAGTACCTATTCTCTCTAGGAACCTACGAGTTCAACAATATATTAACAAATTCCTACATCCGCATCGTACTTGTTCCTAAATCCTACAGTGGTGGAAGGTAGGAACATACCCGCGAAAGAGCCACCACTGATGAGCCGGAAACGGCAGCACAGCCGGAGCAAAGCGCCGCCTCCACCGATTTAGCTGCCGGCGGCGTGGCTTCCACCTCCGGCCCGGGGCAGCTGCCCACCTCCTCCTCCTCCGCGAGCGCATCCCCGTACATCTCCGCAGATCTGCTGCCGGAGTTGGCCATCCGTGCAGCTCTACGGGCGGAGAAGAGTGACACTGGATTGGAGTGGAAAGGGGATCGGAGGAAAGTGAGAGGTAGGGTTTCATCCGGGGTGGGGATTGAGTTGATATAGGTGGGGTCGCAGCGGGCCGTGTCCGACGTGGCGGCCTGTCCGGGCGCGTCCGGACCGTCGCAAACCCTCCCCACATATGGGTTGGCTTTGGGGTGTGCCGGACCGCCCGAACGTTTGGGCTGACTTTGGGGGAGCCGGTTGGGTGCTGGTTTTTAGCCCAAACCATGTCTGGGCAGACCGCCCGGGCATTTGTGCGGCCTTTGGGGCTCCGACTGGAGATGCTCTTATCCAATGCATCCGGCCGATCAAGTTGATCTGTACAAATACAGGCTCAAATTAGTACTCCCTCTGTTTCTAAATATAATATCTTCTACCCTTTTTCAGATTCACGTGTATCTAGACACATATTAGTGCGCATGTTCATCTATTTTGAACCATATCTAAACCACATTTTAAATAGCTAAAACATTTTATATTTAGAAACGGAGGGAAATCATCTTAGCAACTGAAGTTATGGACACACACTCGCCCTACCTTGGCTCAATCTGGAGGAGCCCTCGGTAGGGTGAAGTCGGGCGCTTAACCTACCGAAATTTTTGTATACCTACGTATATCGCTCGATTGTTTGGTTTTCGAAAAGATTAGGAAAATGAAATGGGTGTGCCGGTCCACGTGTTGCGCTAGGCCGACATCGGCATGATTTTCTCGAGTTAAACGGTCGCCTCATCTTCCGTCATCACGCAATCAAGAGGATTAAGACCGAGCGAGGACACGCAATTGTACCTTATGTCAGGAACTCGGGGAATATCAGAATCATGCGCCACACCCGTACGAGAAGGGCATTGGCGCCGACGGTGTCCTCTAGGTTGAAGGGAGCCGCGACTGGGCTGGAACAACGGCGTGGCTCAGGTCTCGGTCTCGGGAGGCCGGCCACTGCCAACGGGCGGCTGAATGATTGGAGGTCTCAATGACTTGTCTAGTTACATTTGATCTATAATTCTAGATTGAAATGGATAGGAAAGGGAAGGTGCCATCAAAGGGGGAAAAGGTACACTCTTTCCTAATCTATACCTCTTATAAAGCAAAACCCCACTAAGTACATTAATTATTTTTCTATCTCAACATGCGAGCTATCCACATCACCCACTATTTTAGCCAATCATTTGTCCATGTCATCTCAACTAACAACAATTAATAATAGTACATCTTTCATGCATATCCATGTCATCTTTTTTTCAGCCATATAATTGTCCACGTCACAAATATTTAGTCCTTAAATATTCAAAAATTTCACACGAATTAAATTTAGTGTCTTGACTATTCTGATCAATTAAATATTTCATGCGTCTTATATCCATTTCATTTACATAATAATATTTTAAAGAGATTTCCCGCTGCAACGCGCGGGTTATTTTTCTAGTTATACATATAGGTAGAGCACTTGTGTCTTATTGACCTTGTGTATTATGACTTACAGATTTGGCAAGGTACTTTGTGTCACTTGCTAGTGGCAGTAACTATAACCAAGCACACATGAAAGTGAAAATGTTATGATACACCAAAAGCAAGAGCAAAAAGTGTAAAGAGAGACGAAAAAATCTAGGGCTGCCCAACAAGTGGAAGGAGTTGAAAATTCGGTCAAAACCTGTGGAAGAACATTTTGAGGTTTTAGTAGCATAAGGTATAAATGATTTGGTCTAGATGACATAAAATTTGTTCCAGGACTTTGCGTTCCAATTGATCGATTTCCTCACAATATTATAGATGATGTTTTATTTGGTTACCTAGAGAAGGCTCCAACTCAGCAAACTAGTCACAGCTCCCAAGAATAGACATGCTAGAAGCTTTCAACCCTAAGGTTACAAGGAGTTTAATTGGTTGAATATAATGTCGACAAGAATATGGTTTATTGATTCTATTATTATATTTTTAAACATGAATGTATGAATGAAAATTTTGATTACGATGTCTTCACCAATTTGGAGTATGACCATGAAAATGCGGTGGCGGCATTCCATAGGCATGTCGGTGGGGGCACGTAGCATTCATAATAATTCAAGAACATCATGTGATGATTTTAATAATGAAAGGGAGAGTGTGAATAGAAAAGTTATAACTTATAGCAAAGACTCGCTAGTCAAGTAGGAAACTCGTGGGATACATCTTTAGGTATGTAAGTTATCTAGCATTCAAAGTGAACCAACATGAGACACGGTGCATCCTCTTCTCCTTTGAACAAACACATTTTTTTTGGAGATTTTACATTGGTATAAAGAAAGGAATAAGAAAGTGAAGCATGAATTTGATGAACTATGCCATAAAATGCCTAAATGGCTTTCTCAACTATTTAAAAGAACTTGCAAGATTTTGTGCGGAGGCGGTCACCAAATACATCAAAAAAGAGATGTATGGTTGTCTTTTAACTATTCTTATTGATGAATCTCGTGACATATCAGTTAAAAAACAAATGGATGTTATTGTGAGGTGTGTATTCAAGTATGTTAAATACTTATGTGTTTTTCGGTGTAGTGTAATTAAACTAACAAGAAAGAAATCGAATCTATCTAATTGTTCGCTGCAATGTCCAACCTCGTCGATCAAGCTGGAGAGCACCCCAATCTCTGCTGGGATCGAACCGGTGTGCTTGTTCCGATACATCTAAGAATTGTGCGGTTCCCAAGGGAGGGTGGAATTGTCGCATTCAAGTTTATGTTTGCCAAGTCTAGTTCATGTAGGGTTTTGACTTGTCCTAGTTCTTCATTTATTGGTCATGACTCATGACAAACAGTTATAATGAAAGCCAAGAGACTAGTGGCTCGTTAGATTTGCAAGGAAGGAAAGTATTTGGCTAGAAAATATATGGAATCCCAAATCCATCCCCTTCATGTTTCGAAGCTATCCGCAATTAGGGCTGGGCATTCGGTAAGACCAAACCGTTCGGTTCGGTTCTTCGGTATTTGAAGAAATTCGGTTGTTAAGAAATGATGACCGATCGGTCATTTGGAAAACTGGTAACCGATGAGTTTGGTTGTTCGTGACTTCGGGTCGGTCCTCGGTTAAGACCGAATGGTCCCGATGGATTAGAGAGCAACGGAAAACAACATTCTTCTGAAAAAATTTGCCACTAAACATGAATATCAAGCAAGAAATAAGATCTTTCAAGTAAAAGTATCAAAATTTACAAGGAAGATCATCACGTGAACTCATCAAAATAAAATTTAATAAAGAATTCCAATCTCAGAAAGACAAGAAGATGCCACGGATGCAGAAGATCGTGATGCAGGCCACCGCCACCAGCTGGAAGATGTGTCGGCTGCAGCCAACCTCCACCGCCGCTCGCAAGGGTGGAGCAGATCTTCGGTTGCAGACCACCGTGGCTCGCCGGGGTGCAGCCGAGGTTCAGCTGCAGAGCACCGTCGCCCGACGCTGTGGAGTGGAGGAGCCTCGGCTCTAGGCCACCCGTCGCCCGTCGGGGTGGAGAGGAACTTCGGCTGCAGGCCACCCGCACTGGCGGCTAGGGCTAGGCTATGCCGCTATGGGTGGGGATTGGGGAATCGGGAGTGTACTACTAGTATGCGATCATGCGTTGCATACATGGAGGATAAGCGAGTCACGGAAGTAGTGGTATTGGGCTGTGGGCTGGATTACAGGATTAGATAGACTGGGCCTTGTACACATAAGTTCGGTTTTATCGAGTATTTCGGGTAACTGAAGCACAAGACCGAACTACCCAAAGTAATTTCGGTTAATAAAAAGTGACGACCGAATTAGTGACCGAAATTCTCGGTTGCGTTCTATTCGGATTCGGTCCCGGTTTATTCGGTCCTCGGTTAATATGCCCACCCCTATCCGCAGTGTCGGTCTAATAAATATTTGGGCCTAGAACGAATCAAAATAAATATAATTTATACTAAACTTTTATAATTATATGGTATTATTTTTATCATGTTATAGTATCCCATAGTTTAATCACATAAGTGGCACTATTACTAAATATTAGTTGGTGTGTCTTTATTTGTACTGAATTCACTCAAAGATACTAAACTATATTTATTAACCAAAGTCTACTATAGAACTATGTTTTCCACAATGCATAATCTATATAATTTATACTTATTTATGGTTAACATCTGTAAATAGTATGATCTAACAAATATCTGAACAACAATTTCTATTGTATGATTAATTAAGCATCTTTATAGTAATTAGCACGGCGGTCCTCGCAAATGTGAGGGAAATGTCTGGATATGTCTAGAATCATTGTGTGGTTCTATATAAATGAGAGACGATTTGCTGTTCATGGGGGTTATCTACACACCCTAAGTTTGAGAGAAACGTATGTGCATCAGTAAAAATATTTTCATAAAAAAACCAGGGGTGTCACTATTAGAGTTGATAGAATTATTAATGGTGTTTCGAAATTTTTTCCAGTTATTTTCCATCCGCTGTGAATTTTCATTACAGTTTGACAGAAAAGTCAACTACATAAACAAGCTAAAACAGGTATATACAGCTTGTATTGCCGTTATAACGTATGGTGTGTAGATACCCCCATGACTAGCGGGTATTTTCCGCTATAGAAATTTATGTTATATGACTAGAATTAACATGGTTATATAGACACCATAATATTATTCTATAATTTGTGCGGGAGACATCTTTAATTGTCTATAATTTGTGAAAGAATAAATGATGTTGCCATAAAAAAGAGAATATCAATAATTTTATGTGCCTTTTGTACATTGTGATATTAAATGAATATATATAATTAAATTTATATTGTAAGGTAAGTTGTAGTTTTTAATTGATGTTACTTCAGTGTGAGGTTATATCTTATACCTGCTATTTTTTTATCGATTTAGTGTCAACAAAACCTATATGTTGATGCATGAATAATAATTTCTCTACGACGATGATTAGATATAATTAGTAATTAGTCGTGGTCTTTTTACAAAACATACACCAGATTAATGGTCAATGTTACAATTCACAACACATATTAGTTCCAGTCTATTGATAGTAACGTTCATGAGTGATAAAAAATTCTTGTTACCTGTTAGCTAGGGCAACATCATTTGTTCTTCAATTGGATAATTATGGTTTCTTATGAACACATATGAGATGAAATTTTAGTGGAGGAAATAACGTTTGACACACAACATTGAATAACAAAAATATTTTGTTAGCGAAGTGATAATTCTTGTTGACTGTTAGCTACGACAACATCATAGTGAGAATTTGGTTTTATTTTGCCAGAATCAATTTATTTCCTTATTAATTTTTACTGTGATATTTAACATTTTATGTTCATTCTAAAATATGTCATGATTTAGTCACTGAAATCATCTCCAAGATTTAACTTTATATAATGGAAATCCAGAATTATTTTTGTTTGTAAATTTAATGATACTATTTTGCTTAATCTCACCAATATTCTAAAATGTGATATGTATTGAAATGAAGATAGACATTGTTTATTTATTTTCATTACCTCATTACCCGTATCTTCCACCCTTTGATATATTTGTTCTATATTCACGTTTTATATGTATTGTTGTATGTAACATGACTACCCTTTCATCTCAACTAAATGATACATGATTTCATTGTGTGGCTTCCCCACATGACACTTTTTCAATTGCAGTATCCCACCACCAAATTTCACGATATTTGGACAGACAATTATTTGATTCACAAGATCTAAACTAAAAATAAATATGCATTAACACATACACATATCCTTTGTTACTTTGTCATGGTCTTGGGGTGCAAATTTGCATATAAGAACAATAGACTATTGATCTAGCTCCACTACTTTGACCCACATATATATAATTTTACATGCTTGTATTTATCGGATTAGATTCAAATCCGATGTCATATTAATGGTGTCCCGGCATAACACGAACGAAGAGACTCTCGTGCACCGTGAGGGTATGCTCCATAACTAATAAAAAGTTTTTGTTTCGGTTTATTAGAGTCGACTTTCTCTAATTCCAAGCAGATGGAGACATGTGGGTAGTTGGATATATCATACTTGTAAATGAACCTGAAATTTAGGTCTACATAAAAAATCTTAATTTCTAATTTATCAACTAGTCAAAAGTCAATGATTTCTAATTTCAAAGTATATTTACAAAAAAATATCTACAATACCAAATAAATATCAATAGAAAGATATATCAATTTGTTTGAAATTCCCTTCTATATATTCGGTCAAACTTAGAAATCATTAACTTTTAGAACTAAATTTATACGCCATGTATTTGGGGATGTACAGAGTACTATTAGTTTCAAATGAGAATAAAGCACGTGTTATTATTATCTGTCGCCTCCAAGAATATTTTGCATTAAAGTTTTATCCATATTATTTTACACTGTGCAACTTCTCCATTGTTGGGTATAACTGCATAGCCATATTATTTCTGTGTATAAATTTCTTATCTAAACTTCTGTATGAATCATTTCAAGAAATATTCTTGGTTAATGATGTGATAAAATGTTTGGTCAATTGGAGAATGACGGTTAGGAGCCACTCTTGGAAGATGTCTAGGCCTTTTGCAATGAAAATAACATCACAATCCCAAAAGCATGGATGAAATGGTAACAACAACAGGGTAGAAGAAAAGGGGGGCGTACTTGGTCACTATTGTTCATTTTTATCGTGTGGATACCTTCTATATAGCAATTCACCCTATTACCGTTGAATTTGATTTTTTTTTTGAAATGGAGGGTGCCCCCAGCCTCTGCATCCAAAGGATGCACACGGCCGAGTTTTATTAATATGGAAAAACAGTAAGCACTAGGCTTTACAAAGAAATACATCGATTAACCAGAAACCACCGTCCAGACCAATCAGTGCCGATGCCCAGATCTCACGCACCTACGCACATCATCAATTACACCTACCGTTGAATTTGATGATCCCTTTAATGATGAATCTTCAAAGTTGCTTGAGAACTTCTTGTGTCTTGACCCAAGAGACTCGTTAGCTAGGTTCTATGTGAATAAGCTTGCTCGGCTTACAAAGATTTATCATGATGATTTCTCTAATTATTAGCATGAGCGTATGGAAGATAACCTTGAGGTTCAATAAGAGTAAATTTTGTCGGCTTACAGAGATTTATCATGAGGATTTCTCTAATTATGAGCGTGAGCATATGAAATATACCCTTGAGCTATTCTTCATTCATATAAGGATTAAGGAGAATTGATAATTTTAGAGATTGTCTTGATATTGCAAGTCTAGCTAAAATATGGCTGAACAAGAACATCATGTTTCCTACATACAGCCACATTGAGTTGGCACTGCTTTTACCGGTGGTGAGAGCAACAGTTGAAAGGGCCTTCTCATCAATAAAGATCACCAAGACCGAGTTGTGTATCAAAATGGATGATGGTAGCTTAATGACTTAATGGTGTGCTACATCAAGTTGAGGTATATTTAAAAATCTTGATCTTGGTAAAATTAAAAGAGATTTTGAAAAATAGTGTAGAGCCTTATCGTTGTGTGGGACTTCTAGACGAGATAAAGCTTCATTATCGTTATGTATGTAGGTTCTACTTCTTTTAATTATGTTTTCTACTTTACTAAGTAATTATGATTAGGATCATACAAATTATTAATGTGTCTAGAAATTTTATTTTTGCATCTTTTTTTATGCTTTAGATTTTGCCCGATCTCAATTTTTTGCATCCTCTGCCAATGAAAAGGATCACGGAACTTCCAAAGTTGGCATCTGGATGCGACACCCCTCCACTTGCAGATCGGGTTCGGCCCGGCTCAGCAAGTGCGACTTACAACGTCGCATGCGGAGGCATCAATTCATGGATGTCACCGACACGTGATACACACGGTGTTTCTTCCATAGGTGTCAAGTCACGCATATTGCAGTTGGACCGAAAGTGATGCGATAGTGAGTAGAAGCGGGTCGACATGACACATCTCACCTTCTAGTATCTCCTCCGCAGTTTTAATTTTCGGTTTTTCCATTTTTTACCATATTATCCAGACCCTCATTCAAAAGCAAAGAAAGAAAGATGAATAAGCAAAGTGAAGGCCAAGCCTGATAAGGTTAGTGCTCGTGAAGCTACTGTCGCGAGACATGCCGTCTTGGGTTTTATTTTCCTTTTATCGATGTCTTTTTTTCTTTCAAAAAAATGTTGTGAGATACAAAAAAATGCATGCCCGTTAAGTTAGCATCATGTAAGCAACCGAGAAAATGGCGTCCCTACCAAACTAATGGAACCTTCTGATCTGTCCGACCAAACGCAAAGATTAAGCCTTTTTTTACTGGAGCCAAACCGCACGACACAATTGAGTGTGAAACGCGTCCAGACCACGAACCACACAGTCACGGCCCCAGTGTTGCCTGGACGCAACTCGTTCCTGTCCGGCGCGATAATGCTTGGCCAACAATAATTCGTGCTCCGCCGCGCCCACACCGCACGACACAACCCCAAATCAATCAACGATCCATTTGGATTCCACGGCACCAAATCTCACTCTGATCCCTTGATCATCATCTCTCACAAATTGTATTAGTACGAGTAGTATGCAGTTGCTACCACCAGTTTGCAATGGGGAATCAAGGCAATCATATAGGAATCAATCAAATGTAGGTACGAATCTGAATCAATCACATATATATTGCTATCTTTTATACATATATATTTGGCCATGAAAATTCCTTCACCACAAGACCCAACACCACTTATTTTCTGCACGGACTGACTGACTGAATGAACGAACGAACATGGTCGCCGCTTCACCAGCGTATTTTCATCTTCTGTCGGTTTGATGTACACTCGGAAGAAAAATAAAAATGGGATCGAGGGGGGGGGAAGGAACGAGATCGAAAAGGGGGAGAATGGACAGCAGAAGGAAACAATGGGGCACTAAAATGATCTGACCGATCGATGGACAGGGAAGGGATCAGGCTTGTACCGTGCGCCAGCATCACGGATGTCGACCTGTGGCCAGCTCTCTAGAAGAGCTCCCAGTCGAACCGCGGGATCGGCGAGGTGTTGGGGGTGGTCGTTGTTGCAGCAGCCATGGTGGTGGTCGCCGTGGCCGAGGACGTGGACGGCGTCGACGACAGCAGGTCGAACGTCTCCCAGCTCGCCGTTGGCGCCACTGCCGCCTTGCCGTTCGCCGGTGCGGGCTGCTGCTTGAACTGCCGCCGCTGCGACACGGGCGGCGGCCGCGGCGGCAGGTGCAGCGACCGGTCGGCCTTGCCGTTGGCCTTGGGCGCCGCGTTCTTGGCGCGGATGACGTCCAGCGTCTCCACGTACTTCTGCACCCGCTTCTCCTGCAACGAAGATTCAGAGTCGACATCGGATTCAGTCCAGATTTCCCCGCGTGTAATTAATGGTCTCGTCAACGGTTTCGGCGAGGAAATCAATTGGGCCTAGTGTACGACGTGCAGACCTGCATTCGCCGCTGCGCCTTGACCTCGCCCTCGGCGGCGATGGCGTCCAGCTTGACCAGCTCCGTCATCAGCGCCTCGGTGAGCGCGACCACGTCGGCCTCCACCACTTTCCCGCCCTTGCCCACGATGGCGTCCAGTGCCGACACCTACACCCAAATTATCCGATCAACACCAGAGACCAGACTCGACTCTATCGATCGACGACGGCGAAACAGAGAGAAAAACTAACACGACGACAGTACACGAGCAGAGTTGTGGTACCTTGGTGGCGAGCTTGTCGACGTCGAGGCTGATGCGTGAGATGGACTTGGCGGCGCGGTCGGCCTTGTCGGCACGGCGCTGCTCGATGAGGCGCCTGGCCTGCGCGGCGGGGTCCTCGAGCAGCACCATCTTGGATCGGTCCTTGACGCCGGACATGTCGAGGAAGGCCTTGGAATCCCTCTCCTTGTCCTTGTAGACCAGCTTCTGGTCCTCGTGGTGCAGCCCCGTCTTGGCCGACATCATCTTCTTCAGCTCACCTGCAGCACCACTCATCAATCAGCAAACAGCTCGACTCAGAATATCCGGGTGACCAAGCCGGCGGCGGGCGGGTGTGTTGCATTTGCATTACCGAAGGATGCCTGGGAGCTGATGTAGATCTCGTGGACGACGCCGTTGAACTTGACCTTGACGCGGATGGTGGGGACGGGCGCGGCGGGGGCGTCCGAGTCCGGGCAGCGCTTCTGCACCAGCATCCCGCCGGGCCGCACCTCCCACTCGTCCTCCTTGAGCGCCTCCTTCGCCGCCGCAGCGGTGGTGGCCGGGGGAGCTGTAGCGGTCTCCTTCATGGCGTCCAAGAATGTACCTCTGGGCTTGCCGCTCATCATCTTCTCATGGTAGGTGTACGCCGCATACGCAAAGAAACCAACAACCTCGTGTCTAGCTTGTGTTCACGGCAAGCAAACAACGAGCGAGGAAGGAAGGAAGGAAACTCTGTGCCAAAAATCGCTCCTTTGGCGATTGATTCACGCTGCCACGGCAGGAAGGAGGCGAATTTGTTGGCGGTGGATCCGGGGGAGAGGAGATACTATCTTGCAGGTGCCCCCTGGGCTCAATTGGGGAAATGAATCAATCAGGATCAGGAGGCGCGAGGTAGGTGGGAGGGTAGGGAAGGAAGAAAGAGAGGAGAGGAAAAACAGGGGAAATACAACTCAGGGACAGGGCAGCAGCAGAATATTTATACCGATAGAGAGGAAGGCGTGCGAGGGAGTGAGTGTGGTGGATTCTCTGTTGTTGAGTAACAGACAGGGCAAGTAAAGTAAAACATCCTCCGATCGGTCGAGCTGCTGACGGGGAATAAATCGGGCTAGGCACCTGCAGCTAGGCTGTTTGTTTCCCTCCTCTTTCTCGTGACGCCTCTGAACCAACACGCCATCGGTGTGCGGGAAGCGGTGTCGGCGTGAGCAGATTGTACTGTACCTTCCACCACCTACTTCTACTTCTACACTGTTTAAGCACTTTCCACCACTTGATTATCTAGTCACCTACGTATTAGTCATGTTGACAACAAAACCGGTGGCTCCACTCCGCATGTCAATGCTCCAATTAATAATGTACAGAATTTTAAAAACATGGAAATTCATAAAAACTTAATTTTTTCATCTCCAAATTATGGAAAGAATTGGATGCACTCTAAAATGCAATAGACTTCATTCTATGTGTAGCATCAAATTTTGGCTTATAATGTTTATGCTTATATTTTAGAACGAATACTCGTGACATATATATTAAACATATCATATGAAAATAATTATATGTAAAATTATTCACATAATAATGCCATATTCGATCTGTCTAGTGTGTCATGAAATATTTGAGTTGCAAACTATATACAATGATTTTTTTGATTGACCATTGATGCTTCCTATAAAATTCTTCGCTGCATCCTAGTGTGCACCCACTAAAACAGCTCATAATTTTGGATGAATAATAATTTCAATGATTTTTCAAAGGTTTTACATTTTTTACATCAATGGAAGGATTGACATGCGAGGCTTAGCTCTCCTGATTATCCTTTTTTATGAAATTTTAAGTTTTTTGATTTTTTTTGTACGTTAATCGGAGCATTAATATGAAGGGGGAGTTGGTTTTGCTGTGAACGCGGTTAAATAGTTTTTTTAGATTAAAACAACGGCCTCTTATTAATCACTAGATAGGTCCTTGTTCAGTACAGACTCCGGATACACGTGGTACCACACTTTATTCATCGCTAGGCCGCATCCTTCCTTCGCTAACACATGAGCTGCGCCGTTTGCAGACCGTCGCACGCACCCATTTAACCTGGAACTCGTCAAGTTCCCCCAACGAGGCTTTGATGGCTATAATCCTCGGCCCGTGGATTAAATAGCTAACTAGATAATCGAGTGTTGGAACATGTAACAAGTTAGACCACCACCGCATGGTGAAAACTGCAAAAACAATTTGTCTTACTGGTGTTTTGTGCAACACAAGAAGTAGGATGTGGTGGAAGTTGCAAGAAAGGGAAGTAAAGGAGGCGGCGCTGGCCGCGCGCGGCGGTGAGGCGGTCGGGACGTCCTTCGCCGGCAAGCAACAGTCGCGTCTCGGCCAAACTTGCCACTTACTCGCGCGGCCACCAACCTTCTTTCTTTCCCGGCCCCGATCGATCTCGCTTTCTCCTTCCTGTTTCTGCTCTTTTCCCCTTCCACCGCCTACCCTGGGAAGCATAGCCGTGCCTTTCTCGGTCTTGACGTGTTGCCGGGAGGAGCACTAATGTAATCATCGGTGAGCTGACAGCCTCGATATAGAACTGTGCCTTTGCCTCCAAGGGTTGCCTACTTGCCTTTCCTGGAGTGGTAATAATTGTAGAAGTGACCGCAAGCAAATGCTTCGTCACCGTCACACAAAGGATCACTGGGACGATCCGCCGACGTATCTCAGCTGCAAAAGCTAGCACTACTAAAAGAAAGGAGCTAGGTCTGTTTCGGCTAGCAGTGACACCATTCTGGTATTGAGCTTTTTACCGTACTTGCCTCGAGCCGTTTCTGGCGGTTACCCAATGAGCCGCTCGACAAAGGGAATGGCCGGATGGTGCGGTAAACGAGACGCTACCAGTACCAGCTGATGCCACTCATCATGGTCTCCTGCACCATCGGCGAGCGTACTACGGACAAGTCAACGTTGACTTGGTCAAACGAGCCAATGGTGTAGTGTGAACTGCAGCTGTGGAGGAGCAGTACAAGACCGACATGCTCCAGAGATTCAGAGAGCTCGTTTCTTCACTGTTTTACTACATTGACCAGCAGCAACTTCTCCGGCCGTGACAAGCGAACACTTTTGACTTTCCTTTCCCACGCGGTAGAGGAGGACGAAAAAAAGGGCAGGTGGTGAGCTGAGCTCCACGCCGGCCGGCAATGGTGTGTCATCGGCCATCACCATGACACCACGCTCGAAGCCCGCACCGACAGCCCCCGGTCCACGCGCCGGCGCCTGCTCCGCCCACGTCGGAACGTGGTCCGACAGCGACCGTGCAACCTCCGGACTCCGGAGGGCGGCGGGGCCCTCGCACGCCGGCGACGCGGCACCCACCCACGTCCGCACCAGCGAGAGAGCTGACCTCCTGCGATCGTTCGTTCCAGCGGCCCCAGCCGTACGTCGCCGACGAAGTTCTGTTTATACTAGCAGGAGTAGTAAACAAATCCACCGCAACGGTAACATCTCTCGTTATGTTGCTCTGCACGTGACGTGCGGTGCAGTTCTCGGCGAAACGGACAACGGGATCCAGGGGAAGGTGGTCGGTGTGACTGTCAGCTTGCCAGGCATCTACAACTTGTGGCGGCGTGCTTTTCCTGGCGGATCGAGGTACGGCGACGCCGGCGACGTCTAGACTCTTGGGAGATGGATTCGGGGTCCAATTGTAATTCCTTCAGGTGGCTCTGGGGTCTCTGTGCAAATTTCAGGGTCCTTTTGTAATTTCCTTTCTTTCCTGGACTTCTTTGTAATTTGTGCTGAGCTTCCTTATATATGGATCGGACCTTCCCTCAAAAAAAAAAAAAAATGCCAAGGCGGGCCGAGCAGATATTGACTCCCAAGATTATAGTGTTAATTGGATAAATGTCAATTTAATTCATGCGATTTTAGAAAATGCCATCATAGTTTTCAACTTCAAAAATACCATTTCAAGTCTCGAATACGTTTATAGATGCCACGTCAGCCATCTGAGCTTATTTTTGTTCAAAAACTGTCACGTGTTCACTGGAATTCCCCCCGACGAAATCCCCCCTGAACCCACATACAAAGAAAAGAAAAGAAACATTGCCCGTAGCACCCTCTTATCTCCCTCGTGTTCATCTTGTTCCCCTCCTCCATTGCCGCCTATGAAAAAACATTCGGAAGGGCGCCGCCACCGTGTGGTGCCCTGTATTCCACGGACACGACGGAGGAGAAGGCCCAGCAGCCGTCGCACTTGCCCTGGTCCTTGACTCCGTCACCGCCCCTTCTGCCATCTGTCAATGAATTTAGGGAAGTCGGTGACGTTCACACCGATGTACATGAACCCCGTGATCGAGGACAATTTAACCGTCGCGACAGAGTTCGTTGATTGACAAAGGTGGCGTGGACCTTGTCGCGGGCCATATCGCCGAAGCAAGTTCAGGCGAAGGCGGTAGGGGCTTGGAGGCAGGGCACGCGGTCTGCCACACTACCCGTACAAGACCCACAGCGCCTCCTCGGACTCATGATCTTTGCCCTCTAGCGGCATGGAGCCGTCGTCTTCCGTTGTTTCTGGTGGCCGCCGGAGTTTGGTCGCGGCCTGGCGCTTGCAGATGTGGGGAACAAGAGGAAGAAGGGGCAATGTGGTAATTTTTTCCAACACAAAAGATATGTGTTCAATGCATATGGCTGGAGTGTCATTTATGTATGTATTCGAGAATTAGAGTGCCATTTTTTAAAATTGAAAATTATTGTAACGTTTTTTCCACGTGAATGGGCCATTCAAGTGTTGATCTAGTGGCATCGAGAATGCGGTTTTAGAAAATGCAATCGTAATTTTCAACTATAAAAAAATACCATTTCAATTCTCGAAATATGTCTATAGATGCCACAGCAGCCATCTGAGCCTATTTTTATTCAAAAAACTGTCACGTGTTCACATCGTATTTTTTGTTGGGCGAAATTCCCCCTGAACCCACATACAAAAAAAACAGTGCCTGTAGCACCCACTTCTCTCCCGCGTATTCATCGTGTTCCCCTCCTCCATTATCGGCTATGGAAGAACATTTGGAAGGGCGCCGCCGCCGCCCTGCCGTTCGGCGCCCTGCATTCCACGAACTCGACGGAGGAGAAGGCCTATCAGCTACCGCACTTGCCCTGGTCCTTGACCCCCGGCACCACCCCCTTCTTGCAGGTTTGGGTAAGGGGGGAAGAAGGGGTGATGTGGTAATTTTGTCCAACACAAAAAATATTTGCTCAAATGGCTTGAGTGTCATTTATATACGTACGTATTCAACAATTAGAGTGACTTTAAGACCAAACCAACCCCTCTGCCTTATCCGCTCGCTACTGTTGAGGAGAGGCGGAAAAGGATGCGACCGCGCGTGCTCTGCTCCCGCCGGCGAATCCGCCGCTCCCCTCTGCCTCCGGCCGCCGTTCAGGCGCTGTGAGGTAGGGGGGGAGCTCCGGAGGCTGCCGTGCATGTATAGTAGGTGGCTCTAGGTTAATAGTGCCAGAAACAATTGCTTGTACGTCACACGTCAGTTGGGAACCCCAAGAGGAAGGTATGATGAGTGCAGCCGTAAGTTTTCCCTCAGTATGAAACCAAGGTTTAATCGGACCAGTAGGAAAACGAGGTTTGCTTCGAAGGTGTTGGTGGAAGAGTGTAGTGCGGCACAACACCAGGGATTCCGGTGCCAACGTGGAACCTGCACAACACAATCAAACTACTTTGCCCCAACTTAACAGTGAGGTTGTCAATCTCACCGGCTTGCTGAAAACAAAGGGTTAAACGTATCGAATGGAAAATGATGTTTGTTTGCATAAAACAGTAGAGAAAAATGATTGCAGTAGATTGTATTTCAGATGTAAAAGAATGGACCGGGGTCCACAGTTCACTAGTGGTGTCTCTCCAATAAGATAACTAACATGCTGGGTAAACAAATTACAGCTGGGCAATTGACAATTGATAAGTGCATATAACATGCATGTGTGAGCTGTGGTGTCTACTATGAGATTCATTTGGGCATTACGACAAAGTACATAGACCGCTATCCAGCATGCATCTATGCCTAAATAGTCCACTTTCCGGTTAACATCCGTACCCCTTCCAGTATTAAGTTGCAAGCAACAGACAATTGCATTAACTAATGTGCGTAATGTAAACAATACATTCATCCTTGAATAAAGCATTGCTGTTTTACCCCTAGTGGCAACAACACATCTACAAACTTAGAACTTGCTGTCACTATCCCAGGTTAAATAGAGGTTGAACCCAACTATCATGCATAAATACCCCCTCTTGGAGTTACAAGTATTCACGTGGCCAAGGCTTCAACAAGTAACGGAGAGCATGCAAGATCACAAATGACATAGACATGATAATATAATATTCAACTCCACATAGGTATCAATATAAGTCAGATCCCAGCAAACACAACATGTAGCATTACAATAAGATGATCTTGATCATGATAGGCAGCTCACAAGATCTAAACATGATGGCACAAGTGGAGAAGACAACCATCTAGCTACTGCTATGGACCCATAGTCCAAGGATGAACTACTCACGCATCACTCCGGAGGCGGGCATGGCGATGTAGAGCCCTCCGGTGATGATTCCCTCTCCGGCAGGGTGCCGGGAAGAGTTTCAGGAACCCCCCGAGTTAGGGTTGACGACGGCGGCGGCAGCGAATATGTTCTGGATGAAAGGCTCGGTCTTTTAGGGTTTTCGCGTTTCGGGGAATAAATAGGCGAAGGGGCGATGTCGGCGGACCCCCGAGGGGCCCAAACCACCTCCAGGCGCGGCTGGGCCCACTGCCGCGCCACCTAGTGGTTTGGCCACCTCGTGGCTCTCCTTCGTGTCTCCTTCGGACTCCGTGTACGTGCTGGAAAAATAGGGACCTGGCTTTTTGTTTCGTGCAATTCCGAGAATATTTCCAGAAGTAACTTTCTGAAACCAAAAACAGCAGAAAACAGGGAACTGGCACTGTGGCATCTTGTTAATAGGTTAGTCCTAGAAAATGCATAAAAGTGATACAAAGTGTATATAAAACATGTAGCAAATGGTATAATATAAGCATGAAACAGCAGAAATGATGGATACGTTGGAGACGTATCAATAGTCTAGGTGTAGGTGTAGGTGTGTGTGTGGCTCGCGTCGGCATCGAGGCGGTGGCGATGGCGGCGGTGGTTGAGCTTTTGTCCTCCCCCTCTGTTCCCCGTTCCGGCGTTCTCGCCGGAGAGGCTGTGGAGGTGGTTCGTCAGGTCACATCTTCCTGCTCTGTTCCTCTGGCCGTCCGTGGTGGAGGGGGGAGGAGTGGGTGGGCGGTGCTGATCTGCTTTTGTTGCAGCTGTTGGTGGTGGTCCTCTTCGTGGTTGCTCCGGCCAACCGTGGAGGCGTGGGGAGCGGCGCCTGGAGGTGGTGCAGGGGTGGTGGTGGTGGACCTAGGCGGAGCGGATCCGGCTGGTTGTTTGGCGGTTGCGGGGAGCAGGTGCCGTGGTCGTACTCGTTCATCGAGTTTCGGTTCCGTCGCTCGGCGGCAGACGGCTTCTGAGACCTTCTACTTGCTGGAGCGGCGCCCTCTTCCCGGCGGTTGGAGGTACGGCGGCGTCGCCGTCGCCTAGGTGCTTGGGGATCGTCTTGGATCCGTCTGTGTCTTCTTCGATAGCTCAGGGTGCTCTTTGCACTTTTCGGGGTCCTCTTTGTTTTTTCTGTTTTCCTTTGGACCTTTTTGTAGAAGTGTGACGAGCTGTCTGAATGTATGTGTCGGATCCTCCTCAAAAAAAATTAGAGTGACATTTTTGAACAATTGAAAATTGCAGTGGCGCACGAATTGGCTGTTGAAGTGTCGATCTAGTGGTGTTCGGCCGCAGAAAAGCGCAGGCACTGGCTGCAAGCAGCACACGGGTTTGCTCACTCGCCCATGATTCTTCCACAGTTCCAGCTTTGTGGATGTCACGGATCCGGCCGGCGTCGTGACCACGTAATACGACACAATGCGTAGGCTCGCGCCGGTCCCGCAGAGGGCGACGTCGACCGCTTGATCGCCATGTCACTAGCTCGTCGATTTCTCCGATCGACTGCATCACTGTATCCATGGATGCACCGTCTTCTTCACACGCACCCAGCCTACAAATTGCAACGGACAAATTACAAATCGGTTGCGATTTCAATGTCCGTCTACGTTTAGACTTGGCTGCATGCATGCTGGCGTATTATCTCCTCGGCTGTAAGCTGATACCGGTCTCCTCACAACGACCTCTCCTCCCTCTTCATCTCTCCACAAATATCCATCTGCTTGCATACCGCAGAGTCAGTATATGTTTTTGAAAACGGAGCCAAAAAATTTGGAGTAGGGGTTATTGGTTCCTGAGGTCCAATGCTCTATTTATTTCTAAATTTTTCTAAAATCACATTTACAAGTTTCAAAAAAAAAAATGTGAAGAAAAATTCTTCATGTGCTGGATGATGCATCTTACAAGCCTGCTACATCTCATTTTATAATAGTTTCTATTCTAAACTAGACAGAAATGAAAAAATACGGATCCACGTATAGTGAACGGTGCATTTTTTAAGACTACAAAATTTATAAGATTTGTTATTTTTTTTGTAGCCTAGAGTTGAAATAATTTAGCGTTTAGATTGTGCAATACTTTTATGATACCTCATTGATTAAATCTAGTAGCATTTTTCAGATTTTGTGAAATTTGTAAACATGATTTTCAATTTTTGAAGTAAAGGCAGCGTTGGAGCCCGGGAGCCAAAATAAAGTTTCGAAAGTTTTGCCCCAATCTATTAATTAAGAAGGAGTTTCAGAGAAATTAAATAGCAAAAATAGAATGGACTACGGTCCCAGCACGGTCCGTGATGACCCCTATCGTAGCTTCATTCTTAATTTTGTCTAGAATCACAAGAGGCGCCATAATGCATTTCTCTCATTCCAAAACTCTCAAGATGTGAGAAAAGTGATGGAGGCGATGCCGGTTGGGGGTCGAGGCACAACGCTTGAGAAGCCATCAAGTTTTGTGAGAATGTGCTTGCCAAAGATGAGGGTTTATGACGAAGAGGGCCAATCCTATCCTTAATGAGTACCCAAATTCAAATGGTGAAACGACAATGGACGAAAAGGTAATATACCAACTGTGTGATTCTTGTGCGAAACGGTCAAAGGACACAATTCGGCCAACCTCTCTTTTCTGAGTCTATTCACCCTCGAAATAATATTTTGAATTGTAAGCTGTGCAAAAAAAAAATGACATTTGGAGGAGCCCAATTCCTCCAAACCATTTTGCAGTATTAGTTGCCGATGAACTATCGTTATCGCGTCAGGACTAATTAACGGGTACTCAAAAGGGGACCGACCTTACGGTACCTACAAAAAGAAAGTCAACTGCTGTACGCGCAACACGAAGTTACGACCGAAACTTCTCATCACGGTCCGATGATTGATCACTCGCCGCCAATATAAATTGGCCGCAACTCTCTTGCCGATCTAGCTCCATGGTACTGGTACTGCCAGTACCGTACTTTGACTGGTCATTATAGCTTTTCGTGCCGTTAATTACCAGCTGCAAAGATCGATTATGCAACAAAAAGATGACAGATTAGGTTTCCGGACACTTCATATGAACAGTGTTGAACAATGTTTCGATCCGCGCCGTTACCTGGCGATCAGACGGTCTGCGCGGCACCCCCTTTGCAAAAAAACCCTTCACAAGCCGAGAAATGGCTCCGCAACCCACAACTTTCCGCTACGAAGGACTAACGTGCATTTTCAGCAAACATCGGGGGCCTTTCTGCAAAACGTCCGCACAACTCCCCTCTTCCCTTCTCTCCTGCGCGGCGCCGAGTTCGCCGCCGGCCGCCGCGCTCGATGCCGCCACTCCGGTCCTCCCCCCTCGAATCCAAGAATACCACGGGCTCTGCCGCCGCGCCCTCTCCCTCCTCGCCGAGCTTCGCTTGCCGGGACGCCCCAGAAGCGCGGGAATCGCCGCCGCCGCCGCGCGCGCTGCCCTCCGCCGCGTTTCGACGTCGCCGGCGACGCCCCAGCGACCAAAACGAGGCGGCGCCGCCACCTGCGGCTGCGGGCACCCCGCATCGAGCCGCGTCGGACGCGCCTACGCGCGCGTCCGAGCCCGCCGTCGCGCGGCTCCGGCGAGCTTCACGCCGCCGCGGCGACTCCGGCCGCCGGTGACGTCAGCATGACGTCCCAGCGGGCCTGGGGTGGCCAGATGGGCCGGTTCATGGGCCGGGCTGGCTGCTGGGCCGCTGCGTCGGGCCTTTTTTTGTTTGCTCTTTTTTTTTCTGTTTTCCAAAACTTTTGCAACTTTTGAAATACAGGGTATTTACAAATGTGACAAACATGTCAACATTAACACGAACAAAAAACGACGACTATTTATAGCATTTGATCAAATTTCAAGTTCAAATATTTTTAAAATTTCGATGCCTTTCAGATCCGGGTATTTGAAAGCCGTAAAAAAAATTCACATGCGAGCAACTTTCAACGATTTCAAAATTTGGACAGTTTGTAAACGTAAACTTCTCCTTCCTAATTTCGATGCATTCAAATCTAAACAACATTTGAATGTCGACATTTTCAAATTCGAATTTTTTCTCCCAACGATATTTACAATTGTGACAAACATATTAACATTAGCACAAAAAATAAACGTTCACTGTTTATGACATATGACCAAATTACAAATTTGAACATTCCAAAATTTTATATGACTTTCAAACCTAATCATTTAGGAAATACTAAAAGAATTCACATTTGAATATATTCTAAATTGTACAGTTTTTAAAATATATTTGATCACAAACATCTCAAAAATAAATTCTAATAAAGTATACCAAAATGAAAACAAATTTACACATCTCAATTTGGTAAAAAATTAGAAAAATTCTATATACACTTGCTCCAATTATATGGAGTTGAATTTTTTTAAAAAAAAAATCTCTAACTATGGAATCCAAATGAATAAATGTGCATTTCCACCCATTATGGACTTTAAGCAAAATATTGGCAAAAAACTAAATTAACTTTCTCTAAATATGAAATTCAGATGCAATTCCTCGAATTATATATTCACTTTACTATATGCTCATACAGTGCACATCTTCTGATTACGAAGCTAAATTAATTATTTATGCGAACATACAAACATAATCAGACATTCAAATTTGACAAGTATTCGAATTTACCGTAGCATTTCTATTTTTTTTTAAATTGGTCAACATTTGGATATAACTCTAATACATTTTCTCTAATTACATTTAAGAATTCATGGCAACATAGAAACGTATCTAAATACTTCAATTTGCTAAATATTTGGATATTTTCTAAACTATATAACAAATGGTCAGAAAAAATCAACGCTAACTATGTATGGCAAAACACAAAACATATTTACACAATTCAAAATAGTCAATATTTAGATGCAATATAAATGAACTTTCCCGAATTGTGGACTCGAATCCAAAAAAAATGCATTAGCACTAACTATGTACTTAAATTAAATATTATTTGGAAAATAGGAGTATATTTCGATATTTCAAATTGCTAGAATATTAAAGGTACTACAAAATATATCTACATGCTCACAACAATAAACGATACTTATTAATGCCAAAATACAAACCTATTGAAACAATTCGAAATTATAAAAAAAATACAAACTAACACAATCGCGGCTTGACGCCGCGCGAAATTCCACTAGTATGTATCCATGGATGCACCGTCTTCTTCACACGCACCCAGTCAACAAATTGCAACGGACAAATTACAAATCGGTTGCGATTTCAATGTCCGTCTACGTTTAGACTTGGCTGCATGCATGCTGGCGCGCGTATTATCTCCTCGGCTGTAAGCTGATACCGGTCTCCTCACAACGACCTCTCCTCCCCCTTCATCTGTCCACAAATATCCATCTGCTTGCATACCGCAGAGTCAGTATATGTTTTTGAAAACGGAGCCAAAAAATTTGGAGTAGGGATTTTTGGTTCCTGAGGTCCAATGCTCTATTTATTTCTATTTTTGATCACATTTACAAGTTTCAAAAAAAATACGAAGAAATATTCTAAATGTACTCAATGATGCATCCTACAAGCGTGCTACATCTCACTCTATAATACTCTCTCCTTTTTTGATATAAGGTGTATAATTTTTTGAAAAAATATTCCTAATATAAGGTGTATTTGCTATTTATGAACAATTTGACCCATCAAAAAATGAGAACTAGTGTCAAAAGAGGGATTTAACGGATTGTATTCATTTTGTGCCTATTAAGAACTCATCTCTCGTGATTTTTTCAGGAAAAAATGAGTCCACTGTATGCAAAATAACCATGTCTTAATATTCGTGCAGAAAACTATACACCCTACATTCAGAAACGGAGGGAGTAGTTTCTATTCTAAAGTCTAAACTACGATAGAAATGAAAAAATTAAGGATCCACGTATAGTGAACGGTGCATATTTTTAAGACTACAAAATTTATAAGATTTGTTATTTTTGTGTAGCCTAGAGTTGAAATAATTTAGCGTTTCGATTGTCTAATACTTTTATGATACATCATTGATTAAATCTAGTAGCATTTTTCAGATTTTTTGAAGTTTGTAAGTATGATTTTCAATTTTTTAAGTAAAGAGAGCGTTGGAGCTCGGGAGCCAAAATAAAGGTTCGAAAGTTTTGCCTCAATCTATTAATTAAGAAGGAGTTTCACAGAAATTAAATAGCAAAAATAGAATGGACTATGGTCCCGGCAGTACAAAGCTTCCGCATAATTTCCTTCGGATTGAGCATGGTCCGTGATGACCCCTATCGTAGCTTCATTCTTAATTTTGTCTAGAATCACAAGAGGCGCCATAATGCATTTCTCTCATTCCAAAACTCTCAAGATGTGAGAAAAGTGATGGAGGCGATGCCGGTTGGGGGTCGAGGCACAACGCTTGAGAAGCCATCAAGTTTTGTGAGAATGTTCTTGCCAAAGATGAGGGTTTATGACGAAGAGGGCCAAGCCTATCCTTAATGAGTACCCAAATTCAAATGTTGAAACGACAATGGACGAAAAGGTCAAAGGACACAATTCGGCCAACCTCTCTTTTCTAAGTCTATTCACCCTCGAAATAATATTTTGAATTGTAAGCTGTGCAAAAAAAAAAAAAAAGACATTTGGAGGAGCCCAATTGCTCCAAACCATTTTGCAGTGCTAGTTGCCGATGAACTATCGTGATCGCGTCAGAACTAATTAACGGGTACTCAAAAGGGGACCGACCTTACGGTACCTACAAAAAGAAAGTCAACTGCTGTACGCACAACACGAAGTTACGACCGAAACTTCTCATCACGGTCCGATGATTGATTACTCGCCGCCAATATAAATTAGCCGCAACTCTCCAGCCGATCTAGGAGTAGCTCGATGGTACCGGTACTACTAGTACCGGACGACCGTACTTTGACAGTTTGACTGGTCATTATAGCTGTTCGTACGGTTAATTACCAGCTGCAAAGATCGATTATACAAGAAAAATATGACAGATTAGGTTTCCTGACACTTTTTGAGAGCTAATGATGATGCTAGCAACAGCATAGCAACAGATTAGTGCTCTGTTTTCTGTAAAGATCAAAGTTCTCTTATCTGATTCACCTTGTGATTTCTTTACCATGTCTGGACGTAAAATTACGTGCACTTTCTCCGGGTCAACTGGTTGACTGATCAAGATGCATGGATCAACCAACAATATCTATTCACGCATACCGCAGTGACAGAATGACACCGTTCAGGAGATCAGTGATCGGTAGCATGGAAACCTGCTGTCAGGATTAGAACATCCCAACAAACCACAAATAGTACTGTAATATCATTGTCGACAACACGCAGAGAGGTAATATTTCTCCGTGGAGAAAGAAGCAAGACACGAGGAGATCGATCGTTGGAAAGAGGAAAGTACAAGAAGAACAAGGCACGAAGCAAGAATATATGGTAGGCTTTAGCCAGCAGCTAGCGCTCATGGTGCCTAGCTGCTGCTTTTCCCTGGCATGATTAGCAGTGTGTGTGTCTGCCTGCCTTTGCTTTTGCTTCTGGGGATATATGCTCTCATTATCGATCATGACCCCATAATTCAGTGGTCGCGACCGCGCTTTAATTAGGAGCACCGACCGGTCGATTAAGATAGTACGCGCATCTAACTAGTGTGTGCTGGAGATAATCTCATCGGTTCTTGTGAAGCTTCCCCTAGTTCTTTGCACTCGAGATTCTTCGAAGCTAACTAATGTGCCAAATAAAAAAAATGTCTGATCGGCTTGTTCTCATGTTTAAACATCGCTTATCTGACGGTCCTCGCGCCGCATCAGGCTGATAGATTGGCCAGCTGCACATGGGAGAATCGGAATGAACTGTGCTGTTTTAGCTCTTCCAATTATAGTGTCGTTTTGTTAGTGTAACGAACAAGTTCTCATGTTCGTACACACATGCATTATGCTGCCTTTTTGGTAAGGGCATATCGCTCCCTAGTAAGTAGCAATTTTCCATGTCTCTTCCCAGTTAAAGTTGGCAATGCACCATTTGTGCTGTCGGTTGCACCAGCACATAGAATGCCTAGGCCGGCCCCTACCATCTTCTTCCATTTTCCCATCCCCATTTATGCTTAATTATATATTATCTAAAAACATATGCTTAACTCTTTCGCCATTTTTTCCTAAAGAAAACCTTAACAAAAAATATTCACTTCAGTGAGTGCTGTGAGGGTTTACGAAAGAGAAATCTGTCGGTTAGCTTTTGGAGACAGCCATGCCAAGAAGGTGAGTTGAGCTCACTGGCAAGGCACCTGATCATGTTATACATATCAGCAAAGAAATTAAGCAAGCTAGCAGAGAATTAATTTCAGCCTTGTACATGCAAAGCTTAAAAGGGAATAAATAAATACAACACTACTAGAAATTGAATAGCCTCCGGACAACGAACTCTGGTCGAAAACTATACATATGCTTTGCAACTTCCTGCAAGCTATAGAAGCACATGAAGAAGTTGCAGGCATGCATGATAAGTACTAGCTAGACGTCCCTTTACCACAAATTAATCGTCTGTCATTGTTAATCTGTTGTGCCTTAAAGGAGGCGACGAAGCAACCCATAAGAAGGTTAGTTAAGCGGAGCTAGGGCCTCGGTAACGATATGTAGCTGTCAGCATTAACTCAAGTTTTAGCAGGTGACAATAAAGCCAGCCTCCGTTAATAGCCACCCGGGATATCGTTCGGACAAACTAAGCTGGGCTGGACCTCTCGAGTTGGATCTGTCACTGCTGAGTGTCGTAGTTTGTTTTTTTGAACCTCAAGTAGTTTTCAGCCATCAGAATTTGACTTGTTCCAGGTGCCAGTAGAGCAGCGGGCTGCGGAAATACAGAACAGCTGGAGATTTCTTGGTAGGAGAAAGTGGAGGCAGAAGAAAACGACCAGGTGATTAGTCGTTTCAATTCCTGGCGCTAGTTTCTTCAGTTGGTCTGTCAGTAGCAGCATGGCAACTTGGCACTGGATTTGCTCAAACGCGGGATGTCCGTCGTGAGTTGTGACTATCATCGTGCGTGTATCGACAAAAATAGACCCGGTGGTGTCGGGAGGAGAGCAACTGCCCAACTTATTTCAGAGGGAGCAGGCCATGCTGCGTGGAGATTGCTTGGTTTGGTAGATTGGGCCTCTTTATTTGTTTTGGATGTGGCTCTAGCTGTGACTGACTGTGCAGAAAAATCTGCAGTTTTAAGTTTTATTACTCTTTGATGACAATTTGGCTGGCTGTCAAGTTGGGGAATTGCCTAAAATACCTTTAGCATTAAGAACGTGTATTTTTAGTTTTTACTGGTTTACCTGTAAAAAAATGGGTACACTCTACTCACAAATAATTAATAATGTGTATCCACAAGCATGACCAATATGTGATATCAAACTCAACAATTATTTTATTACCTCTTCGTAGGCATCTAACAGAAACCAGGGGACGAGCCGATCCATCTCGCCTCTCTGACTTTAGGGCCATGATTACGCGGTGAATCCCGGTCCTTGCCGATGGGAGGGCTCCATTCTCACATATTTTTTTTGTGTTTGGTTAAGGTTTGTGTCCTACTTAGGGACATGAAGCGGCGGCTACTCCATGAAGATGAAATAAGGTTCGCCATGCGTAGCCCGCGTGCCGGCGGTGCGTCTAGCGTCGTTGGAGGGCGTGTGGAGGTGTGTCTCTAGCGGATCACATGGGATTCGATCAGTGTTGGTGGATCTGCTTAATGATACGCAATAAAACGATACCACTTGGTACGGATCGTTACCGATCTGGATTAGACCAGGACCACTGTAAAAACATCTTGTAAGATGCTAGTTTGGAATAAGTCGCACGTTATAAATCGCTGACGTTTGTAACTTCTCCCGATATAGTGAAGTTTTGGTTGACGCCCATGGTTTTTATCTTCCTACCTGGAAGGTTTTCACGTTAAAATCTCGTATCCCCGTGTGTTGATCTTGCTTTTATTCCTCGTTTTATTGCCTATCGTTTATAACACTTGGATTCAGTCTTCGTTCGTGTGTCTACTGGTTGGATCCTTCTTGACGTGGGCTTACCCTTCGGGTGCCCCACAATGAGGATACCTGGTGCGCGTATAAGCTAAGGCCCACGAATAGGCCTGCCAGCAATCAACGTTCGAGGCCCACGAAGAGGGCCTAAGAAGATGGCGTACTCCCCAAGACAAGTAGAGCCTAAGTCGGTAGAAACCTAACTTACCTGTAAACCTAATCGGTTCTGAATCCCCGAGATCCAGCCTCCTATATAAAGGCTGGGAGGGCCGCCGATCTAGGGCACTCATACCACCAAAACCCTAGCGAGATCGCATCTCGCCGGGATGCCATTATAGCTCCATTGTACACCTCATACATGAATAACCAGACAAGCAGGAAGTAGGGTGTTACCCTCCGGGGGCCTGAACCTGGGTAAACCTTGCTTGTCGGCCGACGATACTACCAGCGCTACCACGTCTCTCCCCCTTAATCTCAACCCTATGTACCGAACCATGGGATTTGATGTGTTAACACCACGTCAATTGGCGCCGTCTGTGGGAAAGACTAGCGTTGGACCTGCGGTGTCGGCGGCTCCATCAGCAAACGGCAACTCGCCGACTTCATCGACAAACGGCCACTCGCCGACTGCATCACCAAACGGCAAATCGCCGGCTCCATCAATCACCGCGCCGATGTACTTCGGCACCCTCGGGTTCAACCCGCACTCGCCAGTCGATCGCCCGGCGTTCGCGGACCTCCACTCAGGTGTGGATCTGACTTTCGGTTGTTTCAACTTTCATGTTAGCCAGTGGGAAACACATGACTTGACGGACCCGCGTCAACTCACGGCGATCGCACCCGCGTCTCCATCAACTGCCTCTGCACCAACCGTGGTATCGGCCGCACCTTCATCGATCGTGCCTTCATCACCCGCGTCTACATCGACTGCAAAATCCACACCTTTTTTCGCGGGAAGCACATCTTCATCAACTACTTCACCAGGCTCGGCACCACCATCCTTTGGCTCTCCAAGCAACGCCGAAGATGGTGTCGAGTCTGCGTACCAGTACGACAACAATGAACCTCGTCTACTGCTCGACAACTACATCGACTCCGACACTTCCATCGACGACTGCAGTGGTGGCAACCAAAGCAAAATCCCGCATGCCATCCCCTTCCAGGTAGTGCTTGTGATTATCTTCGGAGCAAGCCCAAGATCATAGATAACGGAGTCCGGATGGAAAACTTGTTGCGTTCTCGGTGTTGGAAATATTACCGTTCCTTCTCGAGATAAGGTCCACACCTCCCATGTGTGATATCTCCTCCATATTTGTGACCATTAATATTTCCAACCTTTCCAACCTCGTTGGTTTCATCTCGTTTGGAGCTTCCTAGCAAAAGTTATTGCGGTTTTCTTTATCTGGTTCTGCTGTTTCTTCTTGGCCGGTAGTACCGACCCTAGCCCGGTACTACCGGGTGACCCCTTGCGGAACTACCGCGGCCAGTACCGGGCCCAGTACCGCATCTCCGGATGGCTCTCTGCCTCTCGAAGTTTTTACCCGGTAGTTGCTCCGGTAGTGGCGCGGTACCACCGGGAAGGGAGCACTACCGGGCCAGGTGGTCCGGTACTACCGTTGCGCGCCGAGTCAGGGAGCGTTGACTGGTCTTCGTTCTTCCTTGAGTCTTCGCGGCTCGGTACTACCGGGATCGGCCCGGTACTACCGCTGCGGCGTTTTTCTGGGCATAACGGTTGGATTTTGGGGAACCTTTTTAAGGCGCCCTTCTTCTCCAACGGTTCCCCAATCCTTGAGCTCGTTTTTCCCCTCTCTCTCCTCCATTGTTGATCTTGGAAAAGCTTGCCTTTCTCTCATTCCCTCCCATGATTCTTGCATATCTTTGAGGGAAATTGAGAGGAGATCTAGATCTACATATTCATCCAATCCATTCCTCCTCTAAGTGAGGGGAACCTAGTAGATCTTGATCTTGAAGTTCCATTTGTTGTGTTCTTCGTTGTTCTTCCTCTCTTCTCCCCCCATAAGCATTAGTTGCTTGTGGTGGGATTCGAGAGTGAAGGATTTGAGCCTTGTGCTCTTGCCATTGCTTCATTGCATCGGTTTGTACTCTCCACGAGGATTCGTGGAAGTTGAAAGCTTGTGAACTTGTTACTCTTGGGTCTTTGGACCCTAGACGCCCGTGTGGTGGTTGGACCCTTGTGTGGTCACTTGTAGCTGTTCGGGAGCCCCCAATGGGTTGTGGGTTGTGCCCCGGATCGTTGTTGAAAGGCTCCGGATTTCCGCCTCGAAGGATTCCGATAGTGGAAGGTGAACCAAACCTTTGTGGTGCGGTTCATCGGAGAAGAAGGTGAAACCTTTGTGGTTGTTGAACCATTGTGTTGGTTCACACCTCTCCAACGAGACGTACTCCCCTAAAAAGGAGGAACTCGGGAATACATCCTCGTCTCCGCGTGCCTCGGTTATTTCTATACCTGAGCTCTTTACTTATGCACTTTACATTGTGATAGCCTTCGTGCTTGAAGTATTCTATATTGCTATCACCTTGTTGCTTGTCTTGCTTAGCATAAGTTGTTGGTGCACATAGGTGAGCCTAGTTTATTTAGGTTGTTGTCTTGTTAATTTAAACACCTAGTTTTATTCCGCAATTATCAAGCCTAAACCGGAAAAGTTTTAATCGCCTATTCACCCCCCCTCTAGGCGACATCCTTGTCCTTTCAGCGGGCCAGCGGGATAGGGCTTTGGCGCGGCGCTTCGAGTCGGTTTCAGGCGGGAAGTTGGTCCGGGGCGGCGCCCGGCCGGAAGTTGCTTCAGGGCGACGGCGCGCTCCGAGGCGAGGGAGCGGGAGAGGCGCAACGCGGCGCGGCGGTCCGAGACGGAAGCCGGCGGGAATTTGCTCCGGGGCGACGATCCAGGAGAGCAGGAGATACAACAGCCAGGCGGCGTCGGGGATGGAGGGCGGGCGCGGCAGGTGTGAGGCGGTGGCGGGGATGGAGGGTGCCGGCGGCGAGGCGGCGGGGCGCAGCAGGCGGGTGCGAGGCGGCGTCGTGGATGGAGGGCGCGTTATGCGTCATTAGCGAAGAAGAGGTTTATTTCCCGAATTGATTAGCGAAGAGGTAAGTTTCATGGTCAGTTTGTGGTCAGTCCCGCTAATAACCGTCTGATTAATCTATGTGTGGCTCAGATCATTTGGATCACCCCTGTCTCTCCCTTTTTATATTAGTGGACCACTAATAGTGGTGATGGTGATATATCGGACTAAAATGCCTTCGAGTCTCTTAAAAAAATAAAAACGCTAATAGCCCCGCTAAACATAGTGCTAAAAAATGACATATTTTAGCGTTAAATACCTCTTCCCTGGCCCAAAATTTCCGACGCGGGTACGAACGGCAAGCAGCTTCCGGCCGCGCTAACTCCTATCCCGAGGCCCCGACCATGGTTGGCGGCGACCCAGACCGCACACGGCTGCTGCACCTGACACGCTCGGCGGCGACCCAGGCCGCGCACGGGTTGTTGTCCGTCCGCCTGGGCATGGTCGTTTGGCTGCTTGGCCTACCTCTGCGGTTTGGTTGCTTGCCGTCTGCGCTTGCTCCATCAGAAGGCAAGCACCAATCTCTTTTTTCCTACTCTCGTCTCTGTTTTCTAATTTATTTTCATCATTTTAGCAAAAACGCTAAACGGACTTAGCTGCCGCAGACACTGTCATAAAATATAACTCGGTCCAAAATACATACTATCCATGCATGCACTACGTTAAAATCAATAATCAATAGCTTCTTATCCATCAACGGCAAAAATCTTCCGAAAAAAAAATAAACTGTGGATTATCACTCATGTATTGATGTATACAACTGATTTTCAATCATCAGTACATGCACATGCGAGAACTACTTGTACATGGTAGTTCGATAGACCCTGAGTCATGCTAGAGTTAGGAACGCCATGCTTTCAGCTGAGATGAACATCACCATTATCAACTTCCCCCACACCGCCGTTTCCTTCGGCTCGCATGCAAAGCAGCCAGACAGCGTTTTGTATTACTGGTTCGTCTCTAGGGCGAGGAAAGGATGGAACAAGGCAGAGAATAGCAGAATCTACGTAAATACGAACAACGCCAGTAGCAAACCAACATACACTTCGTTTTTAAGTCAGAAAGCTGCGGGAATCGTTTCGTATGTCGAATGGATATGCACTATACATATGAGGTTGATGAAACTGCACTGTTAATCGTATACAAATATTATAGCAGTCTCCACTACACTTGTGTTTCTTTCAGCGTCATGTACTTGCCGCATTGTTGCATTTGCACTGTAATATCTGCAGATAACATGTCTTTGCCTGATTCAGTGAGCTAAAGTGCAGCTGATTTAACTATACTGCTGTTGTTTTTATAAGCGTAGATTCTTCAAAATTATTTTTTGGCTTGATCAGTCCTGGCCTTCTTTGCGAGATTTTGTAAGCATTTGACAGACTGGGACTTCCCTTTGTAGTACTTGGATTGCCCTGTCCTGTGGTAAGTGAATTGTTTAGGTCCTGTGTGTAGGTGTGCAAAATATAGTTGTCATGACATAATCTACAAATTTATTCCTAGAAACGAATTGAAGTTGGCAAGCTGCCAACTATTCAGACATACTCCTTAGAATGTTGTTGCCTGAGAAAATCCCGTTTCCATTTTCCTTCAAAATGTTATCATCTACGAAATTGGGAAAATCACTTAAATCAAGGAGTGTGGTTTGCTGTCCCAAGGACCAAGGAGGACTCACCTTGAGGTTAAGAATAGATCTCTCCTTGGCAAATGAATCTTCAAGCTTCTTGCTGAAGATGAGGTATGGCAGACCCTTCTTAGGAGAAAGTATGTGAGATCTCAAGCGTTATCTCAGGTTATTTGGAAACCTGGTGATTCCCACTTCTGGGCTGGTCTCATGGCCACGAATAAGTTCTTCTTCCCGCATGGATCTTTCTCTATTAAGGATGGTTCGAAATTAGATTCTGGGAGGATATTTGGCTAGGCCAAACCATGCTCCGAGAACAATATCCGGCCTTGTACAATATCGTGCGAAACAAAGGTGACACGCTCGCTAAGGTGATGGGAACTTCCCCACCGAATGTTTCGTTCAGAAGAAGTTTATTTGGTCCTAGGCAAGCATCTTGGAATGCTCTGCTATTGCGGCTAGACTCGGTCCAGCTGACACAAGGTCCGGATAAATTTAAATGGAATCTCAACAAGAATGGTATATTCTCGGTTGATTCCATGTACATGGCGTTAATACATCCTGATGTCCCAGTTGATAATAATAAAAAAAAATGAAAGATGAAGATCCCGCTAAAAACAAAAGTGTTTGCATGGTATCTTCGTCGAGGGGTAATTCTTACTAAAGATAACCTTGCCAAACGCAATTGGCACGGAAGTAAAAAGTGCATCTTTTGTCATCATGATGAGACAATTAAGCATTTATTCTTCCAATGCGAATTTGCTAGATCTATATGGCCAGCCATCCAGATAGGTTCTACCGTATTCCCTCCACGTAGCGTTGCGAATATTTTCGGCAATTGGCTAAACGGAGTGGACTTTAGGTTTAAACTTCTTATTAAGGTGGGAGCGATTGCCGTTATTTGGTCGCTATGGCTAAGTAGAAATGACAAGATTTTTAATGATAAAAATATTTTTGTTATGCAGGTTATCTACCGGTGCACGGCTACGCTACGATCATGGGCGTTCCTACAACGTGTGGAGTATCGAGACCTGTTTCTAGAAGTGTCCTCTCGGTTGGAGGTTGCGGGGGAGTTCTTTTCCCAGCATGGATGGCAGCATAATCTCCGGATTGGACCTCCACCACCACCGTTTTAGGCGTTTCTACAATTTCTCATCTTGATATGTAATTCGCCTTTTATCTTTTGTTGCATCGAGACTTGTGAACTTGTTTGGGCTGTGTGCATCCTAGTTATGCAGAGGCCATGTGTAATGCTTAAAACTCTTTAAGTAATAAAGATCCCTTTATCGAAAAAAGCACTTAAATCTGGATTCTTGAACAATGAAGCAGTAGCGCAGTATCGATATAGATTAAACTCTGAACGCGTAGTAGCCAATGCGGAGACTGAACATATCAAGCTTTTTCAAATTCACTCAGAATTGCTACGCTTCCTGTCCCCTCTGCTATCTGAGGCGGCAGCTACTGGCGTTTGGTGTGGAGGTCTCTGTCTTCTCTATCGCGCCTAAACTCTGTGGAAGAACGAAAAATATTTGTTATGATACAAACTAAGAAAACATAACTTCCCAAACTAGGTGTTCAAAGAGTTATCGACGAAAGTACCTGGTGCCATGTATCCAATAGTCCCTGGCATACTCGCTGAAGTCAAGGAGTTGTCATCTCCAATGAGCAGTTTTGCAATGCCGAAGTCCGCAACATGCACCACCATCTCCTCGTCGAATAGCACGTTTCTAGGTTTGAGGTCGCAGTGTAACACAACTTGATGGTGATGGTGATGCAGATACTCCATTGCCTTCGACACGCCAAGAATAATATCCAATCTCCTGATAAATCCTATCGATTCTTCATTTTCAGAGTGCAAATATCCATCCAAGCTACCATTGGGCATGTACTGAAAAAGCACTGCTCTGAAATCAAAGTTGGAGCAAGTACTCAATATCTTTATCAAGTTGCGGTGCCTAGCCATCCGTAGCACTTGACATTCGGCATCAAAGCTCCTCACAACTTCCTCGACATGCATGTTGAACACTTTTATCGCAACGACCAAACCATCTTGTAATGTGCCCTTGAAAACTTTTCCAAAGCTTCCAACTCCAAGTAGGTTGTCCTCGCTGAAATTTTCCGTTGCACGAGCAATCTCGAGATAGGAAACTTGTCTATGGTTGATAATATTATCCATGCCAATGGAAGTCATAACTTGTAGCTGCTTCTTATTTTCTTTCATGATCATTAAGTATAAAAGAATTGCTATAGCTCCCACTGTTATCAAGATAGTTGGGAGAACAAAGTTTAGCAAGTGTCTCTTGGTTGGGTGGGAAGTAGCTATGCAAGGCAAAAATCCTAGACGGGAGGCACCACACAGCCCAACATTTCCCATCAAAGATTGTGCACTAATGTTTAAGAAAATACCCCCACCTGGTATCTCACCTTGGAACTTATTAAAAGAAAGGTTCAAGTTAGTCAGTAAAGTGAGGCTGGCCAAATACTTTGGAATGGTACCAGAAAGGTTGTTACAAGATAGGTCCAACAGTGTTAGGACGATCAACTCCTTGAACGACCCATCAATTGAACCCGTAAGTGTGTTGTGTGATAGATTCAAGACGCTTAGTAGTCGAAGACTCCCGTATGAGGTTGGAATACTACCAACCAAGTTGTTGGATGATACATCTAGTATGTATATTTGCTTCATATAATCAAGATTAGAGGGCAGTGCACTTCTTAAGAAGTTGTGGGATAGATTTAACATACGAAGGTTACTAAGATGAAACAATCTTTCAGGTATTGCTGTCGAGAGATGGTTATCTGCAAGTGACAGATATTCTAGATTACTTAGGTTACTGATGCCATTCGGAATGGCGCCAGATAATTTATTGCTCTGGAGGAATAGTCTGTACAATCTTGTGAAGGCACCAATTTGTAGTGGGATCAGACCAAACAGGTTGTTACGAGATAGGTTTATCTGCTCAAGATTCTTCAAGAGTGCAATGGCTGCTGGGATTATGCCGCTTAATTGGTTGCTTCCAAAGGACATTACACTAAGACCACTTAGATTTGATATCGTTGCTGGAAGACCCCCAGTTAACTGATTCCCGGCTGCATTTAAGTATGTCAATTTTGTGGAGAGGTTTCCAATATGTGCAGGAATGTTTCCAGTGAAAGAGCACATATACATAGCAAGCAATTGGAGTTCTCTACAGTTTGACATAGTGGACAAGAACTCAAGGCTCCCATTGAGCAGATTCTTTCCAATATGAAGACGATTAAGGTACCTGAGGTTCCCAATAGTTTCCGGGAAAGACCCAGTTAATTGGTTCGAATCAACTAGCAGACCAACTAGTTTGGATAGGTTACCAAAATTAGCTGGAAGCGGACCTGTTAATTTGTTATCTGAAAGATGTAAATCTGTGAGTTGACTCATTTCCCCTAGCTTAGCTGGAATATTTCCGCTTAGGTTGCAGAATGAGAGATCAAGAACACGGAGCATAGTAAGATTGCTAAGCACACTTGGAATTGACCCGATAATATCGTTGCCACCTAAAATAAGATAAGTGAGTTGAGTTAGTTCAGCGAGCCATGTTGGGACAATGTCCACAAAGGAGTTTCCAGCTAGAGAAAGTTCCACTAGTAACTTGCACGATACAAGGTTTGACGGGAATTGACCTGTGAAACCGTTGATATTAATATAGAACGCAGTTAGCATAGGCAACTTAAAGCTTTGATTGCTAGGGATTGGTCCAGTGAACTGGTTAGAGGAGAGGTCAAGTAAGACAAGCCTAGACTTGTTGAATATGGTTAGAGGTGCTAGTCCGGATAGCTGGTTATGTTGGAAGTCGATCCATTCAAGCATAGGACATGATGCAATACCTTGTGGTATTGGTCCTGATAGACTGTTGTTTCCAAAGTCGAGATGAGTTACTAAAGGCGTGTTGTTGAAGAATTGGTTTGGTACGAGGCCACTTAACTGATTCACCCCGAGATATATCCTCCTTAGGCTGTTCAAGTTCATGAGGAGTTCAACTGGGATATGTCCGAAGAGATCATTTTGGTGTAGAGAAAGGCCTTGAAGCTTTGTGAGGTTTCCTATTGTGCTGGGGATGGCGTCTGACAAGCGGTTGGAGCTAAGATCAAGAATGGTTAGGCGACTTAGTCGTCCTATATCAGATGGGATGGTGCCCATGATTTCTGTGTTTGAAAGGGTGAGAACGGTGAGAAAAGAGAGGTTACCGAGATGAGGAGCGATCTCTCCTTGGAGAGGAATGTCTGACAACACAAGAGCAGTGACGCGCTGCCGGCGCCGGCTGCAGGAGACGCCAACCCAATGGCAGAAGGATGTGCTGGCGGTCCAGTTCGTAAACAGAATGCCAAGCGGATCAGAGAGCCCAGCTTTGAAAGCCATGAGAGCAGACAGGTCGGAGACGTTGCTGGAAGCAGCCACGCTCGCGATCACAAGAAAAATGGACAATACCATGATGGGAAAACGTAACAGATGGGCCATGATGTTAGCTAGAGTGGTGCTCACAGAGGACTACTAATTTGGTACTACCATCCATCAGCTGCTCTCCACTTAAGTACATGCTACAGAAACCCAACTTGGCCTGCAGTACGAGTAATATATGCGTTAAAAATGATTCGGCTAATATGTGTGAATTAGTCAACGTTGATTCCAGGACTAAGATGCGATCAAATGAGTGAATTCGTCTATTTTTTCACTTGTTTTTTCAGGGGCCGGCAAAGCATGGCGGCCGAGCCGGCCAGGTACGATCATTTGTGCTCCACCTCTCTTCGCTTAGTGTCAAAGCGTCCAAATTTAAATTAATGTTTTGTAAGCAGATAGCTTTATATATTTGACCCAGACAATGCGATGCCCCATTATACGACCCCGACAAAGTTCTGAAACAACGACATGAGCTGAGTTCTGAGATGAAAAGGCTTCCAAGCTTTGCTGACTGGCTGGTGCTAAAATAACAGGATTTGATGCCGGCCATGAATTAAACTGTTGTGAAGGCTAGGTCTATCAGGAGGTCATCCTCACCTAATCAGTTCAACTTAATTGAGGTCACCTTAAACTGTGCCAAGTGGCAGCCTGTCAACGACCCATTTCAAAAAATATCAGTAAACATATAGTAGTACTGAGGAAATTTAAGTGGTGGATTACCTGAACAACTTTGACACAGATAACTGAGAATAAAATATAGGAAAATTTTCTACTGACACACTGAAAACGAAAGCTCCCAATTTGTTTGTAAAACAGGTTGAGCAGCAACAACCAGATTGCTTAGCTAGGTGATCAGCTTGTTCTATTACGAAAAAACAGCATAAAGCTCAAAGAAGTTGTTATTATTTGTGGTGGGCGGCTCGATGCATCTTTATTTATTTTTTCTATTAAGAGAAAATTACACATGTACCATGTTCACATCAAGATAATAATTTCAGCCAGCAAGCTAGTTAATCGAGCTCGATCCGAGCATCAAGGCTGACTAGTGGCAGTGGCATCTCTCAGCGAGGAGAACACGATGCTGGGATTAAGCACCATCTATGTGTGTGGTCGGGGCGCAACCAATTGGTTTTAATCCATGGTCCCACATCAGTATACATATAAGCTAACATATTTTAGAGATATAGAACAGACGCTTGGGGCAGACCGAGAACTTATTTTTACACTAAAGAGGTGGTTCTAATTGGGAGATTAGATATGAATGTTTTAGTTTAAATCTTACGTTTTCCAACAATGGTATCAAAGCGGTGTGGTCTCACATAGGACGGTAATTAGACCCGATAGATGCTAATTCTGATTTATATGGGTCTTTTTGCTTTCGGTTTAATGCTAGTTGAAAGTTTTTATGACCTAATGTTCCACAATTGGCACTAGTTGTTCATGATTTCCCTTCGGCTTATTCCTAATGATCATGTCTATGGCCTAATTCAGTTATGGTAATGTCCCTAATGATCATGATAAAATGCTAATGTTTTAATATGAATTATTATTATATTTGGTTATTCCAAATCATGTTTTAATCTTCTAATTTGAACCGAGTATGTGCTAATCATGTTGAACTTTGTGTCAAACTAAGTAGTTGTCTATTTATTTCTTGTATACTCGATTTAAGCATTTAGAAGGAGAGTTGTTTAGCACCCATCATTTCATGGAATTCATTTCAGATTCCATAGCCAGACGTGTTTGGCTGTCATGGAATTGGAATGTCATTTCAATTGGAATTCCAAGGAATGCCTATGCTATGTTAAGTCAATTCATGTCCCTAATGCTGTCATTTCTCTGGAATTCATTTCATTTCATTTTTGCCAAATGAAATGAAATGATCGTTTGGCACCCATCATTTTCATGGAATTCATTTCAGATTCCATAGCCAAACGTGTTTGGCTGTCATGGAATCGGAATGTCATTTCAATTGGAATTCCAACGAATGCCTATGCTATGTTAAGTCAATTCATGTCCCTAATGCTGTCATTTCTCTGGAATTCATTTCATTTCATTTCATTTTTGCCAAATGAAATGAAATGATGGGTGCCAAACGCGGCATTGAAATTCTTAAGATTCCGAGAAACCCTAACCCTAGCCCAAGATGAAATCCCCAAAAGGAAGTTCGTCCGGGCTCAGGTAATGACGCAGCGTCGGTGCCGAAGGCCATTTTTTTGTTCCGGTCACCCTTCTCTTGTCGTGGAAGGAATTCTTCCTATGGTGTGGTGTCGTTCCTCCGGGATCCCATATGGTTACCAGCGTGCGAGGGCATCGACTCTGTGACGTTGTTGTCCCTCAAACCGACGAGCAGGAAGTTGGAGCCACTGCACATCGTTTATGGACAAAGACGATGCTCCACCTCTACATTGTACACATCATCGCCAACCCCAAACCCCTGATGGAATCGAAGCTCCCCCCTTCTCCCCCATACTTCAGGCGTGCGATGTCGGAATCCACTGAAGGTGCAGTCACCGACATGGCCAAGATAGGAGAGGGAGAGGAAGTTCTCGTAAATGACAGGTTGGTGCGAAATGAATGAACTAGTTGTGCATCATAGAATTTACTTGAAATACTTCATATGCTAATCATGTCATATATGCTAACACATGTGTGCACTGTCGAAATAAACTTTGACTTCTTGCAACTTAGAGGTCTGTGCAACATTCGTCATGGCCTTAATAGCACACCCTTTACTCTTCTCTGGACGATCAGCATGTAGTCATGGTCCCAGAATATCTTGCACTTCTTTTTGTTCTTCTACCTACGCTTGTTTTCTAAGCTTGCTTGTCGCCAATTCAGATTAAAGAAGTCTTGCTAAATTTATATACATTCAGTTCAGCTATATGACCATTCTTTTTTCTAAATTGATGAACTCATGTTATATAATGGGTTTACTAATAGGATGACCCGGTTGAAAGGACAAGGATGTCGCCTAGAGGGGGGGGGGGGGGGGTGAATAGGCGATTAAAACTTTTTCGGTTTAGTCTTGATAATTGCGGAATAAAACTATGTGTTTAAATTAACAAGCCAACAACCTAAATAAACTAGGCTCACCTATGTGCACCAACAACTTATGCTAAGCAATACAAGCAACAAGGTGATAGCAATATAGAATACTTCAAGCATGAAGGCTATCACAATGTAAAGTGCATAAGTAAAAAGCTTGGGTATAGAAATAACCGAGGCACGCGGAGACGAGGAAGTATTCCCGAGTTCCTCCTTGTTAAGGGAGTACGTCTCGTTGGAGAGGTGTGAACCAACACAATGGTTCAACAACCACAAAGGTTTCACCTTCATCTCCGATGAACCGCACCACAAAGGTTTGGTTCACCTTCCACCATCGGAATCCTTCGAGGCGGAAATCCGGAGCCTTTCAACAACGATCCGGGGCACAACCCACAACGGGATTGGGGGCTCCCGAACAGCTACAAGTGACCACACAAGGGTCTCAACCACCACACGGGCGTCTAGGGTCCAAGGACCCAAGAGAAACAAGTTCACAAGCTTTCAACTTCCACGAATCCTCGTGGAGAGCACAAACCGATGCAACGAAGCAATGGCAAGAGCACAAGGCTCAAATCCTTCACTCTCGAATCCCACCACAAGCAACTAATGCTTATGGGGGAGAAGAGAGGAAGAACAACGAAGAACACAACAAATGGAACTTCAAGATCAAGATCTACTAGGTTCCCCTCACTTAGAGGAGGAATGGATTGGATGAATATGTAGATCTAGATCTCCTCTCAATTTCCCTCAAAGATATGCAAGAATCATGGGAGGGAATGAGAGGAAGGCAAGCGTTTTCCAAAGATCAACAATGGAGGAGAGAGGGGAGAAAAACTTGCTCAAAGGATGTGTCAAACAATGGGGAAGAAAACCCTTAAGTAGGTACTCTGGAAAAATAGCCGTTGGGCTGAAAAAAGGAGGCCGGTCGAGCTGGCCAGAGCCGGCCTGGCAGTGGCCTGGGCGCGCTGGCTTGTGGCCCGGCCTGGGCTGGCCTAGCAGCCGGCCTGCTGCCCGAGGCGCTCGGCCTGTGGCCCGGCCTGGGCCGGCCTGTGGGCTGGCGGCCTGGCAGAGCCGACCGGCCTGAGGCCCGGCCTGGGCCGGCCTGTGGGCTGGCGGCCTGGCAGAGCTGCCCGGCCTGGGAGCTGGCCCGCGCAGAAATAAAACTTCTAAAAACCATATCTTTTTCAATAAAATCCAAATGCGATGAAACCAACTTTGTTGGAAAGATAACGACGAATCCAAATATTAAGGGTCACAAATATGCAGGAGATATCACACATGGGAGGTGTGGATCTTATCTCGAGGAGGACCGGTAATATTTCCAACGCCGAGAATGAAACAAGTTTTCCATCCGGACTCCGATTTCGATGATCTTGGGTTTGTTGGAATCACAATGAGGAGCATTACAAGATCATGCATAGAAACATCATAGTCCATCATGTGAGGAGGAAATCAAATGTAGAGAGGTAAAACCTCTCTATAAAAAGATGAACCGGCAAAACCTCCAAAACCGAAAACGCAACAAGTTTTCAATACGAAATCTGTTTTCGGTGAACTAGAGTTTGGTATGGAGATGAACACAAGCTCTACATTCTCACATGAATAAAAGCCAAATAAGAACCAAGAAAGATAATATGCCAAATATGCAAAGGTTTGAGCTCTCCATAAAGATGCGATCAAGTTACTCACTTGAGAGCCCCTCTTGATAGTACGCCGTCTATCCTATAACCCGGTCTCCAAACTAACAACATGAGACCGGTAAAATAGAAACCCTATCAAGATCATACCTTTGCCTTGCGCATTCCACTTGAGCTAGATGATGACAATCTTGATCTCTTCAAGTGGACCACCTTTCTTGATTGCGCTTGCTAGCACATGCTTGATGAAGACTTCTCCAAATACTCCCCCATACACCATTATGGGAGAGCCTCGCTTAGCTCCGACTTCATGAAGATGATGTCTTGAATCCTTCAAGACATACTTGCAATATGCTCAACTCTACACATGACCATTCTTCATATAAACCCTTGAATAGAGCATCGATCATCATGTAATCTCCTAGAGTCCAACACATGAACTCCAATCTTCTTCATGGACAAGATCTATAAAGATGTCTCAATGCAAACATTAGTCCATAAGGATTGTCATTAATTACCAAAACCACGCATGGGGCAACACATGCACTTTCACCGGTCCACTACAAAATTGAGCTTTTGGACTTACTATTTATCTCTTTAAGACTAAATGTGTTTTCGTACTACATGTTCCATAAAAGGTTTTAGAATACTTGATAGTGTTATCCTATGTATGGTTAGAAGACCGGAATAAACTTTCCCCATATGTGATCATTCACAAATAAATTCCATGTTGTTGCTTCTAGGTTATTGACGAGCCTGCATTCTAGGATGACTTCTACCTGAACCTTCTAGATTTATCTTCGCACAATGTTCTCGCATTCAGATTATTCAGATTGGGGAATTCTGTCTACTTCTAGAATGCATGCAGTAACAAGGTCATCAACCAATTTTATTGTTGCAAGATTTCCTTTCTGAAAGTTAAAAGAGAGATACTAAGCAACTTTATCACTGATCAGGTCACAAATCTATGAAAATAGGGGGCGGACGACACTGATGTTTCGCTGGATTGGGTGCAGCATGGCTCTCACAAGCCTATAGGGCCTAACCAAGGCAAAGTTCAGGTTACGTCATGCTGCCATGTAGAATGATTAAATCACAGGTTCATGATCCATCAAAATTTTACTTCTATCCTTCAATTAGGACAACCAGTGCTGAAGTATATCGTATCTAAAGTTGTATCTGTTTTCCAAGCTTTGTAGGGTGTATTTAGTCAGACGATTTAGAGGCAATTAGCGGATCATGGTAGTTTCTGTTAGATGTGTATAGTCCCTCTTCTGTATATCCCCATTGTATAAGGGGTTTACTGCACTTTACCACACATGTACATGTATTGGCCTTTGGCCCCCTGAGAATACTAGTTGCTCTTTTCTCCAACATGGTATCAGAGCCCAGGTTAGGGTTAGGCTCTCCTCCTCTCCGCACGTAGCAACTCCGTGCTTGATCCACCGATGTCGCCGTCGCTACTCTCCCCTGGCCGGTCGGTGCTGCTCCCTCCTCTCACCTCCTGCTCGAAATCGAGCTGTACATCTTCTTCTGCTCGGAATCGAGCTCTTCCACTCTAGCTGCGGCCGCCGGATCTCCCCGTGACCAACAGCTGCCGCCGCCGGAGCTCGTTTTCGGCCTGCTGCCCCCGTCCCCGGCTCGTTCCTGCCGTCCGCCGCCGCCTGCGGACTGACCTGCCGCCGAACGCGCCCTGACGTGCCGCCGCTGCCGCCCGCGGTCTGCTGGGTCGCCGCCCTGCTCCGGGCCTGCCGCCTGCCGCCGCCGTGCTCCGGGCCTACCGCTGGCCGTCGCCCTGCTCGGGCCTACTCAGCCGCCGCCCGTGGCTGCTCCTCTGCCTCGGCTCTCCATCGAGCCACTGGATCGCTGGGTCGATCTCGATCCAAAATCTGAGCGTTGACTTACTATAAAAAAACAGAGAGCCCGTCATGTCTTCTTCGGGCTATGTTGCTGTTCATCGGTGCTCCGTGATTTTTGATGGCACCAACTATGCAGAGTTTGTGGGCTTTATGCGTATCCACATGCGCGGCCTCCTCCTGTGGGGCGTTCTCTCTAGCGAGGTCTCCTGTCCACCGTGCCCCGTTGCTCCTGTGGCTCCTACACCGCCGGTGCCACCTGTTCTTCCCGCAGATGCTTCTCAGGCTGATAAGGATGCAGCCAAGGATGCTGATGACGTTGCAGTTGAACCCTATGATCAGCAGGTATCAGTTTACTCGGATGCCCTTTCTATCTATCGGGATGAGTTGACTGCTTACACTCAGTGGTGCAATGATGATGCTCATGCTGCTGATGTTCTCACTGCCAGTGTTTTACCTCAGTTTGCTTCTGAGTTTATGGGATTGAGCACTGCTGCTACGATGTGCACTTATCTTTGTCAGCGCTATCAGCCCTCTGGTGACGCTCTCTACCTATCTGTGGTGCGTCAGGAGCATGATCTTCAGCAGGGAGACTCTACTATTGATGCTTTCTACACACAATGCTCTGCCATCTGGCGTCAGCTTGACTCTCCGAGGACTGTTGTTTGTGCTGCTTGTCGATGTTGTCAGACAATGAGGTCAGATTTGGAGTTTCAGCGTGTCCATGAGTTCTTGTCTCGCCTCCGTCGCGAGTTTGAGCCTCGGCGCGCTCACTTGCTTGCCCGTGGTCCTGTTCCTATATCAGAGGTGCTTGTAGAGGTTCGAGCTGAGGAGACACGGCTTCGTTCTGCTGGTTTGCTTGTGGTTCCCACTGTGCTAGCTGCCCGAGCTCCTGTGCCGTCTGCTCCACCGCTGCTTCCCACTCCTTCAGGGGGGTGGGCGGGCGCCCTCCTTCTTCAGGAGTGGGCCGGTCTCGCTCTCACACCTTTTGTGGCTACTGTAAGAAGCCAGGTCACCCAGAGTCTGATTGTTATAGGAAGCAGCGTGACCCGAGTCGCTCCTCTCACTGACCAAGATATTGTGCGGCTCAAGCGTATACTGGCTTCCTTGGGCTCTTCCTCGACGGGCACGGTTGCCTCGCTGACTGCTTCCACTACTCCGCCGCCCCCACCGCCTTCACAGCCAGGTACTTCTTCGTGGGTTCTGGATTCTGGAGCTTCTTTTCACATGTCTTCTGACTCTTCCGCTCTATCTTCTCTTCGACCTCTTGAGTTTCCTGTCAATGTTCTCACTGCCGATGGCACACCTCTTCCTGTTGCTAGTCGTGGCAACCTTTCTACTCCATCTCTCTCTGTTCCTAGTGTTTCTCATGTTCCCCGTCTTACCATGAATCTTTTTTCCGCTGCCCAACTTACTGATTCTGGTTGCCGTGTCATTCTTGATGCCGACTCTTGCTCTGTTCAGGATCGTCGCACCAAGGCACTGGTTGGAGCTGGCCCTCGGCGCCGTGAGGCTCAGGGCCTTTGGGAGGTTGACTGGCTTCGTGTTCCTTCCGCTGCCACCACACCCGCCAGTTCACATGCTCTTGTTGCCTCCTCTTTTGCGTCCTTCCAGCAGTGGCACCATCGACTTGGTCATATATGTGGCTCTCGCTTGTCCTCGTTAGTGCATCAAGGTGTCTTAGGGTCTGTCTCTGGAGATGTCTCTTTACATTGTAATGGTTGTAGACTTGGCAAACAGACTCAGTTACCTTATCCTATGAGTGAGTCAGTATCTCAGCGTCCTTTCGACTTAGTTCATTCTGATGTATGGGGTCCTGCTCCCTTCGATTCGAAAGGGGTCATCGCTACTATGTTCTTTTTATTGATGATTTCTCTCGCTACACTTGGCTCTATTTTATGAAATCTCGCAGCGAGGTTCTCTCTATATATAAGCGATTTGCTGCCATGGTTCACACCCAGTTTTCCACGCCCATTCATGTTTTTCGTGCTGACTCGGCTGGTGAGTATATCTCCCAGATGTTGCGTGGTTTTCTTGCCGAGCAGGGTACTCTTCCCCAGTTCTCTTGTCCTGGTGCCCTTGCTCAGAATGGCGTTGCTGAGCGCAAGCATCGCCACCTCCTTGAGACGGCTCGTGCGATGATGATCGCTGCCTCTCTTCCACCCCACTTTTGGGCTGAGGCTGTTTCTGCATCCACCTATCTCATCAACATCAGCCTTCGGCTGCCTTGCAGGGTGGTATTCCTATGGAGCTCTCTCTGGTCGCTCTCCTGACTACTCTGCTTTTCGTCTGTTTGGGTGCGTGTGCTATGTTCTTCTTGCTACACGAGAACACACCAAATTGACTGCTCAGTCGGTTGAGTGTGTCTTTCTTGGTTACAGTGATGAGCACAAGGGTTATCGATGTTGGGATCCTGTTGGTCGTCGTCTGCGTATTTCACGTGATGTGACTTTTGATGAGTCTCGTTCATACTACCCGCATCCTACCACCTTGACTTTTTCAGTTGAGGATATCTCCTTCCTTATACTTCCTGACACATCTCTCTCTGTGCCTCATGTTCCTCCTCCTCCACCTCCCCCTCCGGTCAGTCCCACTGTTCCTGATACACCATCGACGCCACCCTCCCCTCCTTCCTCCTCTCATCCCTCGTCGTCTACCGCTCTGGTGCCTCCTCCCCTCTCTCCCTTTCCTCTCCACTACACTCGTCGTCCTCGTGCTGTGGATGATCCTTCGGACGTGCCTTCCACTTTCGGAACGCCTCCTTCCCCGTCTACACCAGTTCATAACCTCCGTGCTCGGCCTTCGTTACGGCCTCCTCATCGCTATTCTCCTTCCTAGTACGGTCTTTCTGTTGTCGCTGAGCCCACTTCCTATCGGGATGCCATGGCTCAGCTTGAATGGCAGCTTGCGATGGCTGAGGAGATTGCTGCACTTGAGCGCACTGGCACGTGGGATCTGGTTTCCCCTCCTCCTGGTGTTCGTCCCATCACGTGCAAGTGGGTCTATAAGGTTAAGACAAAGCTTGTCTTGTGGCTCGTGGCTTTCAGCAGGAGCAGGGACGCGATTATGATGAGACATTCGCTCCTGTGGCTCACATGACCACTGTCCACACTCTTCTCGCTGTAGCTTCTGTCCGTCATTGGTCTGTGTCTCAGCTTGACGTTCAGAACGCTTTTCTCAATGGTGAGTTGCGTGAGGAGGTTTATATGCAGCCACCACCGGGTACTCTGTTCCTGATGGTATGGTTTGCCGCCTTCGGCGCTCCCTCTATGGCCTTGAACAAGCCCCTCACGCTTGGTTTGAGCGTTTCGCCTCTGTGGTGAGTGGTGACTGCCGCTGGTTTCTCGCCTAGCGACCATGACCCGGCGTTGTTTGTCCACACCTCTCCACATGGTCGGACTCTTCTCCTTCTATATGTTGATGACATGATCATCACTGGCGATGACTCTGAGTACATTGCTTTGTTAAGGCCCGTCTCCATGAGCAGTTCCTGATGTCTGATCTTGGTCCACTTCTCTATTTTCTCGGGATTGAGGTTTCTTCGACCTCTGATAGCTTCTTCATCTCCCAAGAAAAATATATTCATTATCTTCTTGCTCGTGCAGCGCTAGGTGATGAACGCACTGCTGAGACTCCTATGGAGCTCAACGTTCAGCTTCATGCTACTGATGGTGATCCTCTCACTGATCCCACACGCTATCGCCATCTCGTTGGGAGCCTTGTCTATCTCGCTGTCACTCGTCCAGATATATCATATCCTGTCCATATTCTGAGTCAGTTCGTTTCAGCTCCCACCTCTGTCCACTATAGTCACCTCCTCCGTGTTCTACGATATCTTCGTGGCACGATCTCTCACCGCCTTTTCTTTCCCTGCTCCAGCTCTCTCCAGGTCCAGGCCTACTCTGATGCTACGTGGGCTAGTGATACTTATGATCGCCGCTCGCTGTCTGCTTACTGTGTTTTTCTTGGCGGTTCTCTCATTGCCTGGAAGACGAAGAAACGGACTGCAGTTTCCCGCTCGAGTGCAGAGGCTGAGTTGCGAGCGATGGCTATGTTGACGGCTGAGCTAACCTGGTTACGATGGTTACTAGCGGATTTTGGTGTTTCTGCTGCTGCACCGACTCCTCTTTTGTCAGACAGTACAGGTGCTATCAGCATTGCGCGTGACCCGGTGAAGCATATGAGCTCGCCAAGCACATAGGTGTGGATGCCTCCTTTGTGCGTGCTATTGTGCAGGATCAGACTCTCGCTCTTCACTATGTGCCCTCTGAGTTACAGTTGGCGGATTTCTTCACGAAGGCACAAACTCGAGCGCAGCATGGGTTCTTTCTCTCCAAACTCAGTGTTGTTGAACCACCATGAGTTTGAAAGGGGTGTTAGATGTGTATTGTCCCTCTTCTGTATATCCCCATTGTATAAGGGGTTTACTGCACTTTACCACACATGTACATGTATTGGCTTTTGTCCCCCTGAGAATACTAGTTGCTCTTTTCTCCAACAGTTTCCAAGTTAAGTACCAAGATATGATTATAGTGCTGGAACAATACGCTTCTTTCAACATCTATGGCCTTTCGAGTTGCACCAAATGCGATACTTTCGATAAAAGGCCGAAGTTGACACCAACACAGATTAGATACATTAATGTTAGCTTCTAGATATCTTTTCTTGGCAAGGATATTACTTAGTGCAGAAGTTGTCTCATTAGGATAACTGGTCTCGAAGATTTGTATTTACTAGTAAAGAGAATTGTGAGCCCAAAGAGAAACTGGAAGAGCCAAGCACGTGCTGACTGAATGACGTTATAACAATGTATTCAAATTTTGTATTTTACCTTAATGGTGGTGGAGTAATTTCTCGCAAAGAAGGCCATGACTGATCAAGCCAAAAATTAATTTTGTAGAATGTACGCTTATAAAAAAAGAGCAGTATAGTGAAATTATCTTAAAAGTATATTCAAATTTTTGTAGTACTTGGATAGCCCTGTCCTGTGGGTAGTGAATTTTTTAGATCTTGTATGTATATGTGCAAATATAGTTGTCAAGAAATAATCTTAAAAACGAACTGAAGTTAGCAAGCTGCCAACTATTTAGGCATAGTTCTTAGCATTGTAGTTGGCTGACAAAGTTTCGTTACCAATTTCCTTCAAAATGTTGTAAATTTTGAAAACCAACAAGTCTGACTTCTGCAAGAAGATAGCAATAGTGCAAGCTCATGTTTTGAGCTGCTTTTCTCTATCACGATAGATTAAACTCTGAATGCATGGTAGCGAACCCAAACAGAGGACTATCTAACACTGAGCCATTTCCAGTGACGGCATGGTAGCAGAGTAACCCTTCATGATGTTCTGGAGCCTCACAACCACGTCCTTCATGCTTGGCCTCTGGTCAGGTGATTCGCTCGAACACATCAGACATAGGTCGAATATTGCCACAAGCAAGTCGTTACTCATGCACGCCAATGATGTGTCGGCCTGGTGATTGAAGCGAAGATTTCTTTCCTCACCTTGAGCTATCTTAACGTCCAAAACTTCAGTAAGGTTTGCTGGATACGCTTGCCAAACCCATTGCCTAATGCTCAGTTCTCCCCCAATCATGGCATCTGTGGGTCTTTTCCCTGTGAAGACTTCAAGCAGCATTATTCCCAGGCTAAACACATCGCTCTTTCGTGATGCTTTCCCCGCTAATGCGTACTCTATGGAAGAACGAAAAATATTTGTTATGATACAAACTAAGAAAACATAACTTCCCAAACTAGGTGTTCAAAGAGTTATCGACGAAAGTACCTGGTGCCATGTATCCAATAGTCCCTGGCATACTCGCTGAAATCAAGGAGCTGTCATCTCCAACAAGTAATTTTGCAATGCCGAAGTCAGCAACATGCGCCACCATCTCCTCATTGAATAGCACGTTTCTAGGTTTCAGGTCGCAGTGTAACACAACTTGATGGTGATGATGGTGCAGATACTCCATTGCCTTCGATACACCAAGCATAATATCCAATCTCCCGATGGTGCCGGCCCTTCCCTCGCCTCGCACGCGTCCCTCCCCCTAGCTAGGTCTTCCGCCACCGCGGCCGGCCCTTCCCTCGCCTCGCTCTCATCGCGCGCGGCGGCCGCCGCCGCGGCCGGCCACCCCCCCCCCCACACCCGTCGCGCTCCCGTCGCCCCCCCCCCCCCCTCCCCGAGGCGGCGGAGCGCCCCCTGTCTGTGCCCTCCTCAGCGACCTCCTCTCTCCTCTCCCCCGTCGCCGCCGTCGGCAGGGGCCGCCGGGCTTGGCCCGGGCGGTGCCGGCGGCGGCATGCTTTTCCCTGCGTCTGAAGTGGTGGTGTCGGGGGTCCACGCTTCCGGCGGCGGTGCGGCTAGGGACGGCGGTGGTTCGGTCTAGGCCGAGTGGTGGCGACGCGGCGGTGTCCATGTGGTGCGGAGGAGCGGCTCCCATGGCTGGACGGCGGGATGCACAGGGGTGGTGTCGCCCGGGCTGCTCCGCCCAGATCTGGCCCATCCGGGCCCGATCTGGGTCTGGACGGGCTGGCCTGCCATTTGTGTGCCCCGATCTGCAGTTGGAGGTGGTTGTGTTCGTGTAGGGGAGCAGCGATGACGGCGGCCGCTCCGGTTGCAGCGTGACGACGGGCTTTACGGGCCCAGTCTGGGCCCGGCCGGACCCTATTAGGACTGGTGTGCCCCCGCAGGGCTTTACGGGCTCGCTGAGCCTGGCCGGACCTAACCGGGACTGGTGTGCCTTGCTGTCGCGTCCGGTCGACTACCGCCTTCGGCGGTGGAGGTAGTTCCCTCCTGCGTGGCCGCGGTTTTGCTGACCCCTAGTCGAGCTACTCTTCACCTCCGGTTTGCAGACCTCGTGACGGTTGCTTCGGTGAGACGGCGATGGCGGCTTCGTAACCGGCGTGGCGCAAGGTGGTGGTCGGCGAGGCTTGGATGGCGAGGTTTTCCCTGTGGGGCTCCTGTGCTAGGGATCGTCTGGGGTTGTGGACAGGATATGTACGGGAGAAATCCTTGTCGGCTCGTTCGACACCGACGCGGTGCCGCCCTCGGGCGACATCATACCTTCCTGGAGGGCGTCGTGGCTTCCTATCCACTCCCCTCGAGTGCCGGGGGAAACCCTAGGACCAGCGCGCTGGTCCGGGCAGCAGGGTTACTCTCCTTCTTGAAGGTGCTGCTTGGGACTCGATGGTTCGCTGCTAGGAGTGTGGTGGTACTTCATGGAGAGGGCGCAGCGGTTACGGGTCTCCGTCGTTTAGTCAATCCGCCTATGTCTCCTTTTGTTTTTCTTGTTTTTCTCTTCTTCTTGCTTTGGGTGTATGTTTGCTGCCGCCCCAGCATGTGGAAACTGTCGGTTGTATCGGGTGGTTGCTATATTTATATAGCGGGGCTACGGCCTATTTCGTAATCTCCTGATAAATCCTATCGATTCTCCATTTTCAGAGTGCAAATATCCATCCAAGCTACCATTAGCCATGTACTGAAGTAGCACTGCTCTGAAATCAAAGTTGGAGCAAGTACTCAATATCTTTATCAAGTAACGGTGCCTAGTCATCCGTAGCACTTGACATTCAACATCAAAGCTCCTCACAGCCTGCTCGAGGTGCATGTCGAGAACCTTTATCGCAACCACGAAACCATCTTGTAATTTGCCCTTGAAAACTTTTCCAAAGCTTCCAACTCCAAGCAGGTTGCCCTCGCTGAAATTTTCAGTGGCACGAGCAATCTCGAGATAGGAAACTTTTCTATGGCTGATAATATTATCCATGCCAATGGAAGTCGTAACTTGTAGCTGCATCTTATTTTTCTTCGTCAACATTAGGTATAAGAGAATTGCTATAGCTCCCACAATTATCAAGATAGTTGGGAGAACAAACCTTAGCAAGTGTCTCTTGGTTTGGTAAGAAGTATCTAGGCAAGGCAAAAATCCTAGACGTAAGGCACCACACAACCCAACATTTCCCATCAAAGATTGTGCACTGATGTTCAAGAAAATACCTCCATTTGGTATCTCACCTTGGAACTTATTAAAAGATAGGTTCAAGCTAGCCAGTAAAGTAAACTTGGCCAAATACTTTGGAATGGTACCAGAAAGGTTGTTACAAGATAGGTCCAGCATTGTTAGGGTGATTAACTCTTTGAACGAGCCATCAATAGAACCTGTCAGTGTGTTGTGTGATAGATTCAGGAAACTTAATTGTTGAAGATTCCCGTATGAAGTTGGAATACTGCTAACCAAGTTGTTTGCTGATATATCAAGTTTGTATATTTGCTTCATAGAATCAAGATTAGAGGGCAATGCACCTGTAAAAGAGTTCTGAGATAGATCTAACAGACCAAGGTTACTAATATGAAACAATCTTTCAGGTATTGCTGACGAGAGATGGTTATCTGCAAGAGACATATATTCTAGTTTACTTAGGTTACCGATACCATTTGGAATGGTGCCAGATAATCTATTGCTCTGGAGGGATAGTCTGTGCAATCTTGTGAAAGCACCAATTTGTAACGGGATTGGGCCAAAAAGATTGTTACTAGATAGGTTTATCTGCTCAAGATTCTCCAGGAGTGCAATATGTGCTGGAATTATACTGCTTAATTGGTTGCTTCTAAAGGACATTAGACTAAGACCACTAAGATTTGATATTGTGGTTGGAAGAACCCCAGTTAGATGGTTCCCGGCCGCGTTGAAGTATGTCAATTTTGTGGTGAGATTTCCAATGTATACAGGAATGTTTCCAGTGAAAGAGCACATATAGATGGCAACAAAACGGAGTTCTCTACAGTTTGACATACTGGCCAAGAACTCAAGGGTCCCATTGAGATGATTCATTCCAACATGGAGACGGTTAAGGTACCTAAGGTTTCCAACAGCTTCCGGGAAAGATCCAGTTAATTGGTTCGAAACAACTAGTATATCAGACAGTTTAGATAGGTTACCAAAATTAGTTGGAAAAGGACATGTTAGTTTGTTATATGAAAGATGTAAATTTGTGAGTTGACTCATTTCACCTAGCTCAGCTGGAATATTTCCGCCTAGGTTGCAGAATGAGAGGTCGAGAACACGGATAGTCGGATACTACTAAGATTGCTGAGCACACGTGGAATTGACCCGCTTATATCGTTTCCACCGATATTAAGATAAGTGAGTCCTGATAGTTGAGCGAGCCATGTTGGGACAATGTCCACAAAGGAGTTTCGTGCTAGAGAAAGTTGCACTAGTAACTTGCACGATACAAGGCTTGAGGGAATTTTACCCGTGAAACTGTTGAGACCAATAAACAACACAGTTAACATGGGCAACTTGAAGCTTTGATTGGTAGGGAATGGTCCCGTGAACTGGTTAGATGTGAGGTCAAGTAAGCCAAGTCTAGACTTGTTGAATATGGTTAGAGGTACTAGTCCGGATAGCTGGTTATGTTTGAAGTTGATCCATTCAAGCATGGGACATGAGGCAATACCTTGTGGTATTGGTCCTGATAGAGTGTTGTTTCCAAAGTCGAGATGAGTTACTAAAGGCGTGTTGTTGAAGAATTGGTTTGGTATGAGGCCACTTAACTGATTCACCCGAGATATATCCTCCTTAGGCTGTTCAAGTTCATTAGGAGTTCAACTGGGATATGTCCGGAGAGATCATTTTGGCGTAGAGAAAGGCCTTGAAGCTTTGTGAGGTTTCCTATTGTGCTGGGGATGGCGTCTGACAAGCGGTTAGAGCTAAGATCAAGAACGCTTAGGCGACTTAGTCGTCCTATATCAGATGGGATGGTGCCCATGATTTCTGTGTTTGAAAGGGTGAGAACGGTGAGAAAAGAGAGGTTACCGAGATGAGGAGCGATCTCTCCTTGGAGAGGAATGTCTGCCAACACAAGAGCAGTGACGCGCTGCCGGCTGCAGGAGACGCCAACCCAATGGCAGAAGGATGTGCTGGTGGTCCAGTTCCTAGATAGAATGCCAAGCGGATCAGAGAGCCCAGCTTTGAAAGCCATGAGAGCAGATAGGTCGGAGTCGTTGCTGGAAGCAGCCACGCTCGCGATCACAAGAAAAATGGACAATACCATGATGGGAAAACGTAACAGATGGGCCATGATGCTAGCTAGAGTGGTGCTCACGGAGGACTACTAATTTGGTATTACCATCCATAAGCTGCTTTCTACTTAAGTACATGCTAGAGGAACTCAACTTTTGTCCTGCAGTGCGAGTAATATATGCATTAAAAAATGATTCGGCTAATATGTGTGAATTATTCAACGTTGATTCCAGGACTAAGATGCGATCAAATGAGTGAATTCGTCAATTTTTTCACTTGTTCTTCCAGGGGCCGGCAAAGCATGGCCGAGCCGGCCAGGTACGATCATTTGTGCTCCACCTCTCTTCGCTTAGTGTCAAAGCGCGCAATTTAAATTAATGTTTTAAGCAGATAGCTTTAAATTGGGTAAAAGTTCTAATATCATATCACAATGGAACTCTCCTAATTTACTACTGACCCAGACAATGTGATGCCCCATTATTATACGACCCAGACAAAGTTCTGAAACAACGACATGAGCTGAGTTCTCAGATGAAAAGGCTTCCAAGCATTGCTGGCTTTTTTTTTTTGGAAAATTAGCATTGCTGGCTTTGTAAGCAGATGGCTAAAATAACAGGATTTGATGCCGGCCACGAATTAAACTGTTGTGAAGGCTAGGTCTATCAGGAGGTCATCCTCACCTAATCAGTTCAACTTAATTGAGGTCACCTTAAACTGTGCCAAGTGGCAGCCTGTCAACGACCCATTTCAAAAAATATCAGTAAACATATAGTAGTACTGAAGAAATTTATGTGGTGGATTACCTGAACAACTTTGACACGGATAACTGAGAAAAAATATAGGAAAATTTTCTACTGGCATAACGAAAACGAAAGAAATTAGAATCTCGATGATCACATATGGCAATGCACTTAATTCCCAGTTCCCAATTTGTTTGTAAAACAGGTTGGGCAGCAACAACGAGTTTGCGTAGCCAGGTGATCAGCTTGTTCTATTAAGAAAAAACAGCATAGAGTTAAAAGAAATGGTTATTATTTGGGGTGGGCGGCTCGGAGCATCTTTATTTTATTTTTTCCATTAAGAAAATATTACACATGTACCATTTTCACATCAAGATAATAATTTGAGCCAAAAAGTTAGTGAGTCGAGCTCGATCCAAGCGTCAAGGGTGACTAGTGGCAGTCGCATCTCTCAGCGAGGAGAACACCATATTAAGCACCATGTATGTGCGTGGTCGGGGCACAACCAATTGGTTTGATCCATGGTCCCACATCACCATACATAGAAGCTAACATATTTTAGAGATATACGCATGGGACAGACACCCCCCCCCCCCCCCCCTCCCCCCCTCCCTATAAGAGCGTTGAAGGGACCGTAAGGCCAAGACGACCGACAAATACATGTACCAGCAATTTCAGTGTCCACGACGCTTCGGCCACGACTACCTTGACCTGAAGCTCATCTTCCTCGACCGCCACCACACCAACAGATAGCCCATGGTTGTCACCATGGGCTATAGCCTAATAATATCTACGCGAGTACTTATTTTTCACACTAAAGAGGTGGTTCTAATTGGGAGATTAGATCTGAATGTTTTAGTTTAAGCCTTAAGTTTTCTAGCAATGGCATCAAAGCGGTGTGATCTCACATAGGACTGTAATTAGACCTAGATGCTAATTCCGATTTATATGGGTCTTTTAGCTTTCGCTTTAGTGCTAGTTGGAAGTCTTTATGATCTAATGTTCCACTATTGACACTAATTGTTCATAGTTTCCCTTCGGCTAATTCCTAATATTCATGTCTACGGCCTAATTCAGTTATGGTAATGTTCCTAATGATCATGATAAAATGCGAATGCTTTAATATGAATTATTATTATTGGTTATTCCGTATCATGTTTTAATCTTCTAATTTGCAACCGAGTATGTGCTAATCATGTTGAACTTTGTGTCAAATTAAGTAGTTGTCTATTTAATGCATGTATACTCGGTTTAAGCATTTAGAAGGAGATTATAAGAGTGAATAGTTAAGTGAAATTCTTAAGATTCTGAGAAACCCTAACCCTAGCGCAAGATGAAATCCCCAAAAGGAAATAGGCCGGGGCTCAGGTAATGACGCGACGTCGGTGCCGAAGGACTTTTTTTTTTGTTCCGGTAACCCTTCTCTTGCCGTGGAAGGACTTTTGCCTATGGTGTGGTCTCATTCCTCCAGGATCCCATACGGTTACCAGCGTGCAGGAACCGCGTCGCGGGGGGGGGGACTCCATGATGTTGTTGTCCCTCAGACCGACGAGCAGGAAGGTTGGAGCCACTGCACATTGTTTATGGACGAAGACGATGCTCCACCTCTACATTGTACACGTCATCGCTAACCCCAAGCTCCCCCTCCCTCCGGCCCTTCTCCCCCATACTCCATGCGAGCGATGTCGGAATCCACCGATGATGCAACCGCCCATGTTCTCCACTTCTTTATATGTGATGAACGGGTACCGATGCGGGGAAAACCAACTAGGATCGTCGTGATTCGTGCACTCAGTCGTGCATGGGCGTGTCAGATTCAATCGCGCCATATTTAACTCCTTACAATTTTCCTATTCCAAAAAGAACAATAGCAAACGGATTGATCTCAACCTATGGGCAAAGAAGGAAAGCCTGAACCATTTTCTTCTCAGCTGATCAAAAGACCTTCCAAATTTGCAAAAACCACCGTGTCTACACGTTTTCCCAGGACCCACACGGCAGCGAGCGAGACACAAAAAAAAAGGCAGATCTGTACACAGCGTGGATCGCCTCCGGGCCCACATGCAGCGACCTACGTCGGGACAGCTTACAGGGTACGCCGAGCTCGATCTGGCCATTTCAAACATTCAGAGAAAGAGGATCGCTGCACAAACCCTAGGCGAGCGCCGCCCCAACGGTCATATCAATCCCCACCCACCCATATAAGCCCTCGCGCCCCCGATTGAGCCGCCGCATCTCACCATTTCGCCATCACCAAATCAGCCGCAGAACCGCAGAAGGTAGGTAGGTGAAGGAAGGAAGGAGACGGGAGAGATGGAGGCGGTGGCGGCGACGGCGGGCATGGTGGACCTGAACTCCCTCTCGCGCCGCGAGCTCCAGGCGCTCTGCAAGCTCAACGGCGTCCGCGCCAACATGACCAACCTCGCCATGGTCGAAGCCCTGCAGTCCCTCCCCTCGGTAAGCGACGCGTCCTCCCCGATTGATTCCCCACTTCTGATTTCACGCGTTTCCATTCCGTTGCGGGATAAGATGGCAATTCGCCGGTTCCGGTCGATGATGGTATTCTCGGTCTCGGGGGCGTTGTTTGATGCGGATTTTCGTTTGCTTCGGATCAGGTGGACGGGATGGACCAGATCGGCACCACGCTGTGCCTCCCGACCCCGGGCAAGTCGGCGATGAAGTCGTCGGCCCTGAGGAGGACCGCGGCGGCGCCGGACCACCAGCAGCAGCAAGGGAGCCCGCTCCCGCGTGGCCGCCGCGTGTCGGTCAAGTCGCCGGAGGCCATCAGGATGGACGCCGAGGAGGAACAGGCCGAGACCAAGCGGGACCTCTTCAGGGAGATCGTGCGGACCCCCGGCGTGGCGCTGCGCAGCACCAGCCGTCGCCCGCGGGCCACGCCCGCTCCTGTCCCGACTCCGGCGGCTGGCACCCTGCGGAGGAGCCAGAGGTCGACGGCTCGGAAGGCCGCGGCGCCGGTGGTGGAGGTCGAGGTGTCCGCTGCAAAGAGGTCCACCAGGAGGACCGCGAGGCCCATGGTTATGCTCGATTTGGACCAGGAGGAGGAGGATGCGGCCGCCACACCGGAGGAGGACAAGGCGCAGCAAGTAGAGCAGAAAGGTGAGACTAATATGTTTTTTCACTAGACGATTTGTTTGGCTGTTCGATTGCCTGGAGTAGTGCAGTTTTGATGTGAGCTTTGTGATCATGCAGCAGCTACTTCTGATGAGATATCTGATGACCCTGTGGAGGAGGAAGTTACAACGCTTCCGGAAGAAGGAAACAGCAAAGTGGATGAACCAGAGCAGGCTGAGGAAGGTAAGATTTGTTACTGACTAGATTGTTTTTATTTTCGCCCAATGCTTGTTAGCAGTAAACCATTTCTGTACTCAGAAACTTTAAGTGGCTGCCAAGCATATAATTTCGTCCAAGGCTTGTGACTACATTGTTTTTTCTTTCCTCCAAGGCTTATGTGTGAAATTTCTGAGCAGTCAACCATTGAGCATAAATGCATAATGACTTAAAGAAACTATAAGAGTTTGGCAGGCATCTAATGTCTGTACTGATCAAGTATCTAGACTCTGATCATAATTCAGTTACTTGTTCCTTGTTTAATCGGCACTGATTAATGACTCTGAGTTGTGGCTTTCGGAATTATACATGTGTTCCTTGCTCTAATCTGTAGCCATTACGACTGAATTGGGGCATTCTGAAAGTTATCCATTTGTTTATTCCTAGTTGTTGTGTTTCTATTGTCTGTTATCTGTTGATTCGATTTGCTAATTTTTAACCATGATGAAACAGGAGCAGTAATTGGGGAAGAACAGAAGCTTGTCAATGCCAAGGAGTCTACTCCCTTGTCGGCCATGGAGGATTCGCCAATCCTGGGTGTCCTTTCTAAGGGGGCACCTGAACCAGCCATGAAGAACGTTGAAAATGCCTTGACTGAAGATCGTGAGGTTTCTGGCAATTTGTCACCGGTGCTGGAGATAGCTGATGAGATCAACTATGCCAGTGAGGACAAGGAAATCGTTGCTGTTGGAGTGCCAGTCGAAGCCGTCAAGGAAGATGCTTTCAATTCCACCGTTGAGGCTGCTGCTGCACCTAACAAGATGATCTCAACTGCTATGACTGAGAAGGAAGTCCCTCTTGATGAGTTGCTCCAGGCTGATCTGAAGGATGATCAGAGTGCTGAGAAATATGATCTTGTTGAAGAGAGCAGCGAGGTGGATGACCTTGATGATGATGAGGAGGATATGCTGAAGGCTGACCGGACAGTCAATGAAGAGAATGATGAGACCACTGAGGCTCCTGCTGAACCTAACCAGATGATCCCAGCTGCTCTGACTGAGAAGGAAGTCTCTGTTGATGAATTGCCGCAGGCTGATCCGACGGACGATGAGAGTGCTGAGGAAAATGATCTCGATGGAGAGAGCAGCGAGGAAGCTCACCTCGCCGAGGAGAGCAGCGAAGTGGATGACCTCAATGAGGAGGACATGCTGAAGGCTGACCAGACAGTGGATGAAGAGAGTGATTATACCATTGAGGGGAGCGGCTCCATTGACGTGAACTTTGATTCAGATGAAGAAGAGGAGCAGCTCAAGATGCTGGAGACAGGTGAAGAGACAAAGGAAGTTGAGGCGAGTGACTCACTCACTGAAAAAGAAGATGATTTCAGTGCTGATCTGTCATCAGAGTTTGACGATGTCTTGGATTTCAGTGATGCTGAGACTGCAAGCGGCAGCTCTCCTGTGGCGCTGGAGGGAATCAATGCTTCTGCCGCTGCCTCATCTGCAGCCAAGACTGTTGAATCTGTCGTCACTGAAGAGAGAGAAGTATCCAACGACGGGGATGTTGTTTCTCAGCACGTCGAGACCATTGTCAAGTCCCTGGATGAGGTCACTATTACCGAGGAGAAGAAAGAAGAGTGCGCAAAGGAGAAGAAGCAGCTGAAAGTTGGAAAGGAAATGAGCCTAAGGAAGCTGAAAAGCACATACAAGGAGAGCCTCATTGCTGCAAAGGTAATGCCAAATCTCTGTTGACACCAATATTTCACATCTCCATTTATCTAGTATGAGTTGTTCACTTACTTATTCTGTCTGCTCTGTATCTGGTGCAGGAAGGGAAGAAGCTGACCATCGCCGAAGACAGCAGGGTGGTGCTTGCGGAGCTGGACGACAACGCCGAATGCTGATTATTCGGCCCAGGAGGAGTTCACATGAATCTTCATGCATCTGTTGGGACTGAATGAAGGAGAGATGGCTCTAGTTCTGAAGTGATAACCAGGCTTTGCATCTTCTTGTTGCATTTCCAAGTTCTGTGGGGCAGTGAACGCTCAGTTTTTCGTGTGTGTGGGGTGAGAGCATTGGGTTGTGAAACCATGGTTTCTTTGTACCAACCTGCAGTTCGTGTCGGTTCTCTCCCCACCCCAGTTTTTTAGTTCTTTAGATCGTTTCGTGCTGGTTCCGTGTCATGTCAAATGGATATGGATTATACATACGGGGTTGATGAGACAGCCTTGTTAATCATATACATATATTACAGCAATCCCCACTACATCTGTTGTTTCTTTCAACTGTCATGTACTTTAATGCATAGTTGCATTTGCACTGCAACATCTGCCAGTGAAATATTTGTTTGCCAGCAAAGCGCTGCTGATTTCAATATGTTGGTCTTTTATAAATGTGCATTCTTCCATATATTTTTGGCTTGATCAGTCGTGGCTTTCTTTTGCGAGATCTTTCAATTATTATGACTGGGACTTCCCTTTGGTAGTACGTAGATATATCCCTGTTATGTGGGAAGTGAATTGTTCAGGTCCTGTGTGTTTCATAACATGATTGTCATGGCACAGTTTACAAGATTTATTCCTGAAGATGAATTGAAGTTAGTTAGCAAGCTGCCAACTATTCAGGCATAGTGGTTGAGAAATTCTGCTTCAAATTTCCTTCAAAGTGTTATTTGCACTCATTTGGTATGCTGACAAGATCTTATCATTTCAGGCATATTGTTTTTCTAGTTTTTTTAAGACACAAGGGAACTGCTAGTAACATTGTCCAAATCTAATGTGTGCCATTAAGCGTCTGCATTCCTTAATTTTACACCCATGTATTTGGCTTTTTGCTAGTAGTGTTGATTACTGTCCCCATTCAAAGTTTAAACAATCAATCATTAGTGTGGCGTTTACTTGTGAGCTACTCTTTATATGGATCACTCTGTATACATGTATCTTACTTACTGAAGGCCTTAATATTTAAGATACCATAGCATCAGTTTTATCTTTATGTCCTCTCATTATTTTCATCATTTCACTGGAATTACAGCTAGAGCCGTTGCATACTTTAAAAGTCCTCCTTGGAGTACAGGATCAGTTTGTTTAAGTGTTCTCATACTTTCACGCTTTCTGCCTAGCAGATCAAATGTTGAAAATATGGATAGATATGTTGGTTTCCTTGCTGCTCTTTGGTGCTCCTATTACAAGTTTGTCAAGGATTTGTCGAAGCAATGCAAGCAGATAGTACACCACCACCTTGATTCAGTTAGGAGCCCCTACTCATATTTGTTATGAGAGCGCCTTTATTGGTAGCATTGGGTCTGTAACAAACACCCTTAACAGGTTTAACCAGTTCAATGGAGTTGCATCTTTTGACCTGTATCAGACAGTGGATCTGCACTGGAGAAGGCCAGGAGAATCTACCACCAAAAGATCAGCAGCATATGACACCGCGTGCTAAACCAAATGAGTCAAGGGACATTCTGAAAGAAAGCCAGCTACAGTTCCTGAGACGCCTTCTTAAGTATGAAAAACCAATCAATCTGGATTGTGCAACAAGGAAGCAGTAGTGCAATACCAAGTTTTGAGCTGCTTTTCTCTCTCTTAATCTCTGATGAATACGTAGTAGTGAATGCAGAGACTGAACATATCAGGCCTTCTCAAACTTATTCAGAATTGGTACCCTCCATGTCCCCTTTGCTATCCAAGGTGGCCGCCGGAGCAAGGATCACGCTGCTGCCGGTGATCATGCACAGGCCGCTGTCTCCAATCCTCCCGGGCCGCGCCAACATGCTGTTGCCGGCCTTCAGGCGGATCTCGCCACCCCCATACACTTGAGTTGGGTTTCGCTGGTTCCTCACAAAGTTGCTATGTTCCCAAGTTTATGTTAAGCATTTTATACCTTGTGTTTCACTTACAGTGTATCTCCTTACAGTAAGGCTCTCGGGCGATTTGAGCAGTGTAGCTGCAATTTTTTTGGGGAGAGTTCAGCACTGTTCTCATAATGCAAAACTCATTGTGCGCCTTGTGTCCATATATAGATTCTAGTCCAACCGTCACGAAATTCTCAAGTATAAACCATCCCACACGACACAATTTCACTGAGAAAGAACAATCACATGTATAAGGCCTTTGTGCGATCCTCACTACCAAGTTCTTCGTAAACTCCGACATTTTCGCGCAGTGTTCAAGAAAGTCAATGAATTTTGTTTTCTGAGAATTCGTCAAATGCAGTATATGAACAAAATTTAACCTATTTGGGCTGCTTGGCCCCATTTAGTAGTAGTTGTGGCCCGGCTAGAGTTAAACCGGGCCGGGCCCAATTCGGCAAACTACATAAAAATGAACCTGAAGTCCGTTAGGCGTGAACCGCTGCCTCCAATCCTCACCGCCGCCGCCATCGCCATGAGAGGCCGCATCAGCCACCGCGGGGCCGCTCCCTACTCCGCCGCCTCGACCTCGACTTCCAGCAAGCGCGAACCGGAAGAAGATCCCGCTTCAGCCTCTGAGGATCCCGCCGACGAGGAGGTAAGGCCCACCACGCCCTCGCGATTTCCCCCCAAACCGCCGCCGCAACCCTCACCGGCAGCTTCGTTTGGTCCGCAGGAGGTGGATGTTTCCGCGTCTTCGGAGTCGGAGTCGGACAGCGACGGCCTCGCGGAGCGGGAGCGGGCGCTGGAGCGCGTGCTCGCCGACGTGCCCTTCGGGAGCTGCAGCGCGCGCGCGCCGACGGCTCGCTCGCCGCGCGGGGCGCCTCCGCTGCCGCGGCCGCGCAGAAGAAGGCTCGCAGGGAGAGCAGAAAGAGGTCCGGTACCGTGCCGTGCTGGTTCAAGATTTTTAAGGGAGTGACTGTTCGTGCTGACGTGTTCGTGTGGATTTTGGACAGGCCTATGGAGATAAGCACAAATGTGCGGCCACCGAGGTTCAGGGAGATCATCCAGGTTCCCAAGAAGGTTAGCTGCTTGTGCAATTTAGTTCAGATGTATCGTGTTGCTGGGAGGTTTAGAAGTGGAGAAGTGGAGTTTATGCACACAGCTGGTTCAGATTTAGCCTCTTGTTAGTTCAGTCTCTCATTGTTATTATTGTTGCATGAACTTATCCAGAGATAGCATGCATGCTCTATGCCTAATTATGCTGCGTTAAATCACATGTTGACATTAGGCATGTCTTGCTACTTACATATGCTGTTCTCCTGGATAAAATAGCTTTAGGAATTCTGTTCTGATGTTTTCGTGAATCCATTGATATTGTGTGCACCAGGGTTTTGCTGTTGTTCGACTTAACTTTCGTGCCAGTTTTTTTTGTGTGTTTAAATCTCTGGTGCATCGGTAGAGGTCATAACCTGCTGGTTCCTTCCTGTTGCTTAATCCAATTAAATGTTCGTTATAAAACCCCGCTATGAACATAGAACAAAGACTACCTTAAATCTATCTTTTAGCTATCTTAATCTATTTTCATTTTCTTTGTTGACATACTTAGTTTTTAAGGTTCACTGTAAACTAAATATAATTTAGTATATGACTTTCTCTATCTCACCTATTTTATGCTTAAGGCTAGGTTGTTGTTTGTAATTTTACTGTGGCTCGGTCTCTAGTGAGGCAGTGACTTTACCATATAATATATTTGAAGTTCGTTTTATTTACAAAATTTCTATTTTTCTGTAGGTTGTAAGGGATCCAAGATTCGAACCTGTATATGGAGATGTTGACAAAGAAGGGTAAGAGTCAAACATACTTGTATCGTTTGTTGCACAACATGCTTTGCTTTTTATACCATCTCGAGGTGCAGGTTTGTTGCACAACATGCTTTGCTTTAGAGCAACTCTAGCGGTTACCGGAAAATTGGTATCCGGTTGAACAGGAAAATGTTTACAGTACGAATTTTCGCTCTCACAGAACAGATACCCGAAACTGAACCGTAAAACCTTATCCGTCCCTTTTTACTCATTTTCTTTTTTCCTTTTCTATTCATCTTCCTCCTCCCGTCTCCTTCTGCCTCTCGTCTTCTTCCTCCTGCCCGCGCCCGCTCTCGCTCCCGCTGGCCGCGCCAGAGCGCGCCCGGCCGGCCGGCTGGCCGCGCCCGCATCTGGAGGCTCGCGTAGGAAGCTAGCTAGCTAGCTAATCGACTGCTGGCTGGCACGTACGAAGCTAGCTAGCTGCTAATCGATCTGGCTGCTGGCTGGCTAGCTCGCTCTGATTTTGGCCGTGGTCGTGGCCGTCTCCCTCCTCCTTCGGCCATGGCCGCTGCTGTCCGGCTCGATCGCTCCCGTACTCCTTTTTAGCCCGGAATCGTTCGGAATCGGGGTCGCTCTTTGGAATTTGTAGGAATTTGGCCAGAATCAAATCGCTGTGGCGAAACTTCGCCAGATTCCGGTGAGCTCGGTGCCGGCGGGAACAGTTGGAGCGGAAACTTCCGTCCCGCCAACTATCATCTGGCTTTTCAGTTTACACAAAAAATCACCTCCGGAACGGAACTTATTGTGTACGAGGGGCGAAATATCCTGCTCCCTGGATAATTTTTTCGGATACGGTACCATGTGCGGTATCTGGTCTGGCAGATTTTTCGTCCCGGACCCGGAAAAAAACTGTTATTTTCCGGGTTGGGGGCTTATACGGTAACTGCTAGAGTTGCTCTTATACCATTAATGTGTTTGACACTTTGGTCAATTTTGTTGGCATGCAGTTTCAGGAAAAGGTACAATTTCTTATTCGATCAGGAACTCCCTGCAGAAAAAGAGGTATGTTCATCTGTGCAATCCATCTTTTGAGAGTCACTATAGATACTTTTATTTGACAGAATTAAACGTGTCTCTCTAGAAACTCCAAAAGTCGATTAAGAAATTGAAGGACGCTAATGCCATTGAAGAAGTGAAGAGTCAGATCACCTGGATTGTAAGTTTTTTTTTATTCTTGTTGACAACTTGACAGTTCGTAAAAGGTTTTTGACAATTTTCATGTTGTGTTATTTTGTTGTACCTGGTGGCAAAACGTTCAGATACCAAATCTGTAGGAATTTATGTTTGAAATATTTGTAATGACAAGTAAGTAGGTGTAGCACGCTATGTGCATGATTTAGACTTTTTTTTATATGTGATTTAGACTTATTTGTCAAGCTCTCTAAGTGTCAACTGTTTATACTACACAAACTCAAAAAGGATGAACAGGTTTTATTTTTTGGATGTTGCCAGGCGGAGATGAGGCGTGTGCATTGTACCATTAGAAATAGTAGGAAACTAGCCGCACTTACCAAATAAGCACTTGGTTGCTGCAATTCGATATAATATTAGATAGCATACTGTAGCCTGTAGGAAATGCTTCTTTAATCTTATTATAAGTTTGACTGTTACATGTCTATATTTCTTAAACCAAATATAAACCGTGTGATAAATTTCAGGACTGAGTTCGTTGTATTGAGCAATGTTTCCTGTTCTGTTGACTGGTTGACGGAACACGTGTTTTTGTTCAGGATAAGCAGTTGAGGTCTAATCCTCAGAAGAATGTTGAATCAGAAATTAAGCGTGAGCATATTAAGAAAGAGAGGGGAGCAGCAAAGGCCGGAAAACGACCATATTATCTGAAGAAATGTTTGTTCCTTGATCCAATTATGTCATTTTTTATGCGGTCCTTCACTGCATACCTTAACTTCATTTTTGTTTTGTTGACCAGCTGAAATTCGTGAAAGGAAGTTGATGGATAAGTACAAGGAGCTCAAGGTAAGGCACTCAGGGTTCATCTGACTGCTAATTTTCCACACTTATGGACTTCTCTGGTCTCACGCTTCCGTTTACATTGACCACTTATAGGAGGCAGGAAAGCTTGATGCCTTTATTGAGAAGCGAAGGAAGAAGAATGCCGCCAAAGATCATCGCTTCATGCCATACCGAAGGGATGGGGGTGGTGCATGACATTGCCCCTCGAGCTGCTTTTAGGGTAATTCTGGGCTAGTCTTCAAAAGACTCACCGAGTTATACCAGCGCCTTTTACTATTTTGTTGTTGTCCTGTGCCCCAGATATTAGTCAGCAACCATGAGTAAATGTTAAATCGTAGGCCATGATCTATAGTCGAGCTCTATTTGCTGGTAGCAACAAGTTACTGTAAACTCAAACCATGGATATGATATTCGTTTCTTTTACTTGATGTTTCTCCGTCGAGTAAAAAACCTCGGCAGAACTTGATGTTTCTCTGTCGAGTATTGCTGAACAATACTCCTTCGTTGCAACTGAACTCATCTATCGACCGAAAGAGAGATTGATCTCATCTTATGTACATCTTAAACTAACATCTGCTTTGTCCGTTTCTTTTTTCTTACATACAGATGGAGGCATCTACCGTCGAACACTTGGTAATGCCCCCAATAATTGCCACAAGGGCGCCCATTGCAGATTATTCCGACATCTGGAAACAGATAACTTTAACTATTGCTCCAACTCATTCACCATTTTTAATTGTGAAATGCTGAGCAGTAACAGTTGGCCGAACTCACTTTTTGATTTTAATGAACCTGTCCGGCCAAGATGGATCAAACTGACAGGGACACAGTTCAGATAAACACAACACACCAATGAGTAAGTGGGCAGTGGCTCAATAATGCATGCAGGCAGGCTACTATATTCATGTGTTGCCATGGAAGGAAACCTTGTACATACGGAGTACATGTCAGATGGTGCATGCTTGAATCATATGGTAGGTAGGTTGGCTGTTGTCTGCATGACACTAGATCTTATCCACAATCTATACAAAGCCTGATGGTTTATTGCAATTTTTAGAAAGCAACTCGCCCACTAGGAGAAAACTTAGTAGGAGTTCATGGTATCTCTAGGCAGGAACTAGCAGCTACTCAAACAGCACTAAAATGAGAGGTGAAGTGAGGATTTGCAGTTAGCATCATGAACAACTGGTAGGAGATAAGAAGAAAAACCGTCATTTATAATTCCTGCCGTTCATACAGAGGGAAAGGAGATCCATCCACTGGTTCTTTGAATTTCCAAGGAAGTAATCACGATGGCGAAATATGTTGAATTCTCATGCAAACTTTTTCATGAACGCTTTAATGCACGTCGTCGTCAGATATTTCTATTCAAATATGCAAACCACCCCAAAAAATGGAAAATGATACACGTATGGTACCATGAACCTATGCCAACGTTTTTGACTGTTGTCAGAAAGCGAAATGTTTATTATTTTCCCCGATGTATCTACTCTGCTTTACTTGAGGGCGAGGAAAGGCAAAAAGGCACAAGTGGTTGGAACGTAATACGTACACCTGGTTGCCTGATTGCTGCCTCTTCTGAGCCATTTTCTAGAACTCTGCAGATGATGATCGAGGCCACTAGATCTCGAACTGAACTAACAAATTCTGTCGTTGTTACGGGATAAGAACGACAACTCTTCCTGCCGTGCTACCAGCTAGGCAGGGCATCCGTGGATTGTTTCTGACGGAAGGCATTGCAAGATTCTGTGTCCCATGTACTTTCGGCACCGTCCTTTTCTTTTCTGTTCTTTTTCGCTTTAAGTTCTATACTTGCGAATTGCGATTCTGGAGGTACAATAGGCCGCAGGCCCGCAAGCATTTTTTTTCTGGAGGAACACCGCAAAATCACACCAATCATATGTACACCACGACAGGATATGCAGTGGTATACCGTATAGGTATAACCGGCACGACTTTTCTATCGACATATATACTTGCAAGAGGGGGGACATTGAATAGTACATGAGCATTTAGACAAGTTTTAGATTGTTATGTATGGATTTATTTTCTCTTTGTTTTGCGGCATTTAGAAATGATGGAAAGTTTCAACACATAATATGTGACTATGAATATTAGTGATATCAGGTTTTTGCCTTGTAGGGGTTGGCTCGAGAGTGACGGGTTTTGTGGCAATACCTCAAATTGTTTTGAACCAAATGGCGCTAAAGGACTCATTCTTTTCCCCAGCTTCAAGGGCAACATTATGGAGGCTCCACTCATCGTGTGTGTTAAAAATTATCGCACACAGTTACTTGTGTCAAATCGTCTATGTTGTGTGAATTATCGCACATATTTAATCACACTTAACTGTGTGCGATGTGTCTCTGCTAAACTGAAAACTGGGGCTATACCTACATATACTCTTCCGGCCCAAGTGAAACATTCACCCAATAAGATACTCTTACTCAAAAATCAATTTTGGTAATACTCACAAATTTGGATCTGAATTTTGTGTGGAATTGTAGATGTGTATTTTTTTACACCATAAGTTTATTTCATATTTTTCACAACTTTTATGCATTTTTTTAGTAAATACAGACATACAGCAAAAATAATATAAAGTTAGATTGGATTCTATACTGTTATACATGTTACAAATCATATTTTTGGTCATCGTGGAGTAAGCACATATGTTGTTCATCCATTATAAATCGTGGGTGATACATAAGGAAGGTTTGACCACAAAATAACGCAGAAATGAGTAATACCAACTGGCAAGAGAGACAAGAAAAGATTTAAGGACGAACTATTTGTTGATGTCTCATACACTCTAGAATCTTCTATTATATATTACTCTACAAGCCATTAGGATTTTTGTTGGACTGCTATATTATAGTACTGCAAAATAGTGGGGTGCCATGGTGGGTAGGAGTGCACCCACATCCAACCATTGGATGTACTATAGGGAGCATAAGATGATTTTCAATGCAAACGGAAAAACATAACGTCGTCATACCGAGAGCATGGAAAATGCATGGTTTATGTCTGTTCTCTCTCCTATCCATCTCCTTTAGACATTTCCACACTCCATGGAGAGAAATGTTGCCTCAGATCCATCACCTTTAGACATTTCCACACCCCATGGAGAGAAATGTTGTATGGTGATGGACCATGGCCTTAAAGAATCTCAAGAGCGAGGACAACTTTTGAAATGTCTAATGGATGTGGCCGGCTAATACATGTAGATGAGTCAAGAAAAATGAACGTGGATTTCATCAAGGGAAATGTCTAACGCTGCATGGTATTTGCTTTCTTTTCTCTCCGATCCATCACCATGAGACATTGCTAATTACTCATTTACTATAATATCGACCTTGGACGTAAGCGAGAGAGTGTACTTTACTCACTGTGGGCATGCCATCCAAAAAGAAAAAAATCAAACCAGAAAAAAACCTATGCGATCAAAGACTTACTAAACACAGCTTTGCGACGATGCATTCAAGCCTTTTTTTGAAGGCTGGTTCGTGGAATGGGAAAAGTGGTCAACTGTCTTTTTTTTTGCGAATTCCAATAGCTTTACTGATTATATGACAAGATTACAATCACTCCGAGGAGTATCAGCGAGAAAGCCCGGGTTATAGTTGATCCACAGACATCTCCTCCTATCACTGCTAGATTGTTTAGCACATAAATGGGCAGCTCTATTAGCATCTCTACCCACTGAAATAATGCTACAACTAGCTAAAGCTCTCTTAATCTCTCTAACTTCATGACAAATAGCCATAATCTCTGACGTATTATTGTTTTCATTATTACACAGGTCGACCGCCACCTTGGAGTCGCTCTCGATGATCACATGTGTATATCCACGCTCCAACGGCAGGCGAGCACCTTCACAGATCATAGCTCCAAATAATGCACAATTCATTAGCTGCACTGTCATACCACTTGGCTTGGCCTCTAATCATAGCTCCTTGATGATCTCGGACAATCAGCCCCGTAGCCCCATTCATAGCTGGAGTATAAAAACTCGCATCAGTATTGATTTTGATCACCCCCACATCTGGCGGCTTCCAGCTTGCCTTCATCTTCGGAGCCTTCACAGGTTTGTCACGCCCTGACGAGTGATTGCATGGATCACACGTTCGCTGGGAGACCCCAAGAGGAAGGTATGAAGCAGTGTAGTTGCAGTTTCCCTCAGTATGAAACCAAGGTTTAATCGAACCAGTAGGAGCAAGAAATCACTTCTGAAGGTTGTTGGTGGCGGAATATGGCACGGCGCAATACCTGGGAATCCGGCGCAACGTGGAACCTGCACACAACACAATCAAACTACTTTGCCCCAACGAAACAGTGAGGTTGTCAATCTCACCGGCTTGCTGAAAACAAAGGATTAAACGTATGGTGTGGAAAACAGTAGTAAATTGCAGAGAATGAAAAGGAACAATGTTTGCAGTTGGTTGTATTATCAGTGTAAAAGAATGGACCGGGGTCCACAGTTCACTAGTGGTGTCTCTCCATAAAAGATAACTAACATGCTGGGTGAACAAATTACAGCTGGGCAATTGACAAAATATTGAGCGCATGACAATGCATATATATGACATGATGATTACTATGATATTCATGTGGGCATTACGACAAAATACATAGACCGTTATCCAACAGCGTCTATGACTAATAATCCACCGCCAGGTTGTCATCCGAGTTCCCCGTTGGTATTAAGTTGCAAGCAACGGATAATTGCATTAAGTAATGTGCGTAATGTAAACAAATGCATTAGACCTAACGGCGCACCCTTAAGCTAAGCATCGGTTATTTTATCCCTAGTGGCAACAGCACATCCACAATCTTAGAAGTTATTGTCACTCTCCCAGATTACCGGAGGCATGAACCCACTATCTAGCATAAATACTCACTCTTGGAGTTACAAGCATCTACTTGGCCAAAGCATCTACTAGTAACGGAAAGCATGCAAGATCATAAATAACATATAAGATAGATTGATAATCAACTTGACATAGTATTCAATATTCATCGGATCCCAGCAAACACAACATGTAGCATTACAATAAGATGATCTTGATCATGATAGGCAGCTCACAAGATCTAAACATGATAGCATAAAGTGGAGAGACAACCATCTAGCTACTGCCATGGACCCGTAGTCCAAGGATGAACTACTCACGCATCACTCCGGAGGCAGGCATGGTGATGTAGAGCCCTCCGGTGATGATTCCCCTCTCCGGCAGGGTGCCGGGAAGAGCTTCTGAACCCTCCCGAGCTAGGGTTGACGGCGGCGGCGTCTCTGGAACTTTTCGTGGATAATGGCTCGGGTATTTAGGGTTTTCGCGTCGGGAGAATAAATAGGCGAAAGGGCGGCGGCTGCGAGCCACGTGGGCCCCACACCACCCCACCGCGGCAGGGGGGCCCGCGCGGCCCCATGGTGTGGCTGCCACGTGGCCCCCTCCGTCTCTCCTCTGGACTCCGTCTTCGTGTTGGAAAAATAGGAGGTTCTGTCCAAGTTTCGTCCAATTCCGAGAATATTTCCAGACTAGCTTTTCTGGAATACAAAAACAGCAGAAAACAGGAACTGGCACTGTGGCATCTTGTTAATAGGTTAGTCCCAGAAAATGCATAAAAATGCTATGAAGTGTATATAAAACATGTAACAATTGGTATAATATCAACATGGAACATCAGAAATTATAGATACGTTTGAGACGTATCAAGCATCCCCAAGCTTAGTTCTACTCGTCCTCGAGTAGGTAAAACGATAAAAACAAAATAATTTCTGAGGTGACATGCTACAATCATAATCTTGATCAAATAGTATTGTAAAGCACATGTTATGAATGAAGTGATCCAGGTCAATGGTCTATAGTTTGCTAGCAAGTAGATAATGAGCAAACAACTGAATCATATAAGCAAAAACTTTTCATGAATAGTACTTTCGAGACAAGCATCAAAGAGTTTTGCATAAGAGTTAACTCATAAAGCAATAGATTCTAAGTAAAAGGTATTTAACCAACACAAAGGAAGATTTAAGTTCAGCAATTGCTTTCAACTTTCAACATATATATCTCATGGATATTTGTCAACACAAAGCATATAATAAGTGCAATATACAAGCATATAAAAATTGTTGCACCAAAGTTGACACTAGTGTTTGCTTCTAAGATAGAAAGAAGTAGGAAAACTGACTCAACATAAAAGTAAAAGAAAGGCCCTTCGCAGAGGGAAGCAGGGATTAAATCATGTGCTAGAGCTTTTTAAGTTTTTGAAATCATATAGAGAGTAAAAATAAGTTTTGAGAGGTGTTTGTTAATTGTCAACGAATCAGAAAATGGAAAGTACAATATGACCCCTGCCAACCAGACTTTTAAGAGCGGCTCCCATGAAGGACGTTATTTCTACCAGCAAGGCAGATCATCCCTCTTTCTCTTTTGTTTACACATGCAGATATTTCACTGTTTGTCATTGCTTGACTGATAAATCAGGGCAAAAATGTGAAGAGAATTAAGCGGTTAAAGTTGTAATTAATTGGGACTGGGCACCCCATTTGCCAGCTCTTTTTGCAAAATTAATGGATAAGCGGATGTATATGCCGCTAGTCCGGTGGTAAAGTCTGTTTGACAGTTGACATAAAGACATCCACCCCGTCCTCATGAGCTTGGTAAACATTGACACAAAATAGGAGTAATAAAGTTTGAATAGTTTAAAGGTAGCACATGAAAAATTTACTTGGAATGGCAAGAAATACCACATATAGGTAGTTATGGTGGACACAGATGGCATGGATTTTGGCTCAAGGTTTTGGATGCACGAGAAGCATTCCCTCTCAGTACAGAGTTTAGGCTAGCAAGGTTATTTGAAGCAAACACAGGATATCAACCGACACAGCAAGACTTATATGAAAACATATTGCAAGCATTATAAGACTCTACACTGTCTTCCTTGTTAACCAAACCCTTTTACTAGAAAATATCTAGACCTTAGAGATACCAATCATGCAAACCAAATTTCAACGAGCTTTACGGTAGTTCTTCATTAATAGGTTTTAACTACATGATACAAAAGCTTAAACATGAACTACTTGATAACTCAAAACAATTGACAAGTATCAAATTATCCAATACAGTGATCTACAAGAATATGTAAGCTTTTTCCATTATACCATCTACCACATGCAACATTTTCTGTTCCAACCAAACACCAATCAATTTATTTCAACATAAACTCTCCAAACAATTATAAGTGAAGCAAGAGAGTACTTTCTTTAAAAGAACTAACAGCTCTGAATAAGAGATGCATGCAAAACAGGAGCTAAAAGCATAGCAATAGCTAGATAAGAATACTCAACAAGTATAAGTGAAGAATAGGAGTATTCATATGAAAAAGCGGAGCGTGTCTCTCTCCCAATCAAGAATGCTGGGGTCCAATCAAGTTGACCATAAGAAAAAAAAATACTGAAAATAAAAGCACACAGACGCTCCAAGTAAAGCACATATGATGTGAAAGAATTAAAATATAGTTTCACTAGAGATGACCTGATAAGTTGCTGATGAAGAAAGGGGCATCCCCAAGCTTAGACGCTTGAGTCTTCTTGAAATATGCTGGGGTGATCCATGGGAGCATCCCCAAGCTTAAGCTCTTCACTCTTCTTGATCACATTATATCATCCTTCTCTCTTGACCCTTGAAAACTTCCGCCACACCAAACTCAAAGTAATTCTCATTAGAGGGTTAGTGCACAATCAAAAACTCACATGTTCTATAAGGACACAAACATGACCGTTACTTTTAACATTAGCTACTGCCACTGATGTTATGTGAAGCTCTTCACCCTAAAAAAGAATTCCACTCAACACTAGTAAAAGAGAGAATGCGAAAAATAAAAGACAGAATCTGTCTAAACAGAACAGTCCGCAAAGACGAATTTTTTCGAGGCACTTACGTTGCTCAGATCGAAAAACTTTAAACTAACGAAAGATGCGTACATATCTGAGGATCACGCACAAAAATTTCAGATTTAAATAATTTTTCTGTGATTTTACAGAATTAAAACGGTGAACAGCAGAAATCTGTTCCTGCGCAGAAATCCAAATCTAGCATCATCTTCCTATTAGAGGCAATACTTGGCACAACAATGCGATAAAATAAAGATACAAAGGAATTGTTACAGAAGTAAACAACTCCTTGACTCAAAAAGAAAAGAAAAATTGCAGAAATAAAATAATGGGTTGTCTCCCATAAGCGCTTTTCTTTAACGCCTTTCAGCTAGGCGCAGAAAGTAAGAATCAAGTGTTTCCAAGTGATGAAGCATCAACAGAAAGGTTGGAAGTTTTCTCAACAATGCATTGTATCTTATCTATATAAGTTTCAGAAACTCCTCTTTCATTACTTTTAGGCACACTATCCTCATCAAATAAATTTTCAGGAACAATCCAATCAAAATTCTTTTCTAGTGCCTCATGCATTCGTACAAACTTAAAAGGTATTGGTATCTAAACTTCCCCCTCATAATTAGTTTCTTTAGTGTACTTAAGCCTCTCTTTTTCCAGTTTTTCAATTGTATTAACAACATCAATATAATAGCCAAGCATCTTATATCGAATAAAAACTTTTCTAGCTTCTCTAGCAACATCACCAAATTCTTTAAGAAAGGTTTCTAGAACAAAATCTTTCTTTTCACCATCTTCCATATCATGAAGTTTCATAATTTGGAGCAAGGTCTACCAAGGATCTATCTTCAAAATCTTTAAGCCTACTAATGTGACCCAAGAAGTCCTCAATGTTATCTCTTCCAATGATAGACCCACTACCCACCTTCCTCAAGGAACATATGCTGCATTATAGGATTCAGATTGACAAACCTAGCTTCCAACATGTGAACTAGAGAAGCTGTAGCAATTTCATAATTTGGAGCAAGGTCTACCAAGGATCTATCTTCAAAATCTTTAAGCCTACTAATGTGACCCAAGAAGTCCTCAATGTTATCTCTTCCAATGATAGACCCACTACCCACAGATATGTCTTTTAAAGTATACTTAGGGAGAAGCATGATGAAATAACAGAAACTAAACAGAAAATAAACTAGATGCAAGTAACTAATTTTTTCGTGTTTTTGATAAATAAAGCAAACAAGACAAAATAAAAATAAACTAAGCAAGACAATAACAAAGTAAAGAGATTGGAAGCGTGAAACTCCCCTTGCAGAAATCCTCTTGCTCCTCGGCAACGGCGCCAGAAAATGAGTTTGATTGCGTGGATCACACGTTCGCTGGGAGACCCCAAGAGGAAGGTGTGAAGCAGTGTAGCAGCAGTTTCCCTCAGTATGAAACCAAGGTTTAATCGAACCAGTAGGAGCAAGAAATCACTTCTGAAGGTTGTTGGTGGCGGAATATGGCACGGCGCAATACCAGGGAATCCGGCGCCAACGTGGAACCTGCACACAACACAATCAAACTACTTTGCCCCAACGAAACAGTGAGGTTGTCAATCTCACCAGCTTGCTAAAAACAAAGGATTAAACGTATGGCGTGGAAAACAGTAGTAAATTGCAGAGAATGAAAAGGAACAATGTTTGCAGTTGGTTGCATTATCAGTGTAAAAGAATGGACCGGGTCCACAGTTCACTAGTGGTGTCTCTCTATAAAAGATAACTAACATGCTGGGTGAACAAATTACAGCTGGGCAATTGACAAAATATTGAGCGCATGACAATGCATATATATGACATGATGATTACTATGATATTCATGTGGACATTACGACAAAATACATAGACCGTTATCCAACAGCATCTATGACTAATAATCCACCGCCAGGTTGTCATCCGAGTTCCCCGTTGGTATTAAGTTGCAAGCAACGGATAATTGCATTAAGTAATGTGCGTAATGTAAACAAATGTATTAGACCTAACGGCGCACCCTTAAGCTAAGCATCGGTTATTTTATCCCTAGTGGCAACAGCATATCCACAATCTTAGAAGTTATTGTCACTCTCCCAGATTACCGGAGGCATGAACCCACTATCTAGCATAAATACTCACTCTTGGAGTTACAAGCATCTACTTGGCCAAAGCATCTACTAGTAACGGAAAGCATGCAAGATCATAAATAACATATAAGATAGATTGATAATCAACTTGACATAGTATTCAATATTCATCGGATCCAGCAAACACAACATGTAGAATTACAATAAGATGATCTTGATCATGATAGGCAGCTCACAAGATCTAAACATGATAGCATAATGTGGAGAGACAACCATCTACCTACTGCCATGGACCCGTAGTACAAGGATGAACTACTCACGCATCACTCCGGAGGCATGCATGGTGATGTAGAGCCCTCCGGTGATGATTCCCCTCTCCGGCAGAGTGCCGGGAAGAGCTTCTGAACCCTCCCGAGCTAGGGTTGACGGCGGCGGCGTCTCTGGAACTTTTCGTGGATAATGGCTCGGGTATTTAGGGTTTTCGCGTCGGGAGGAATAAATAGGCGAAAGGGCGGCGGCTGCAGAGCCACGTGGACCCCACACCACCCCACGGCGCGGCAGGGGGGCCCGCGCGGCCCCATGGTGTGGCTACCACGTGGCCCTCCTCCGTCTCTCCTCTGGACTCCGTCTTCGTGTTGGAAAAATAGGAGGTTCTGTCCAAGTTTCGTCCAATTCCGAGAATATTTCCAGACTAGCTTTTCTGGAATACAAAAACAGCAGAAAACAGGAACTGGCACTGTGGCATCTTGTTAATAGGTTAGTCCCAGAAAATGCATAAAAATGCTATGAAGTGTATATAAAACATGTAACAATTGGTATAATATCAACATGGAACATCAGAAATTATAGATACGTTTGAGACATATCAACGAGCAAGATCCAACGTGGTCTGCATCACCCATCGAACCGAAGCTATAGCTGAGCGTCCCCCTTCTCCATGATTCCGAGCATTGCGCTCCTGCCAAACTGCCCAGCTGCCGCATAAAATCATGCCCACGTTCATGTCCGACAGCAGCTTGCACTCGATCATGTCCATAGCCCATGTGTCCGGATGTAACACATGTATTTTAACTCCAGCTGTCTCTCTCAAATCTGCCCAAAACAGTTTAGCCCATGTACACTGGAACAAAGCATGGTATATAGTTTCTTCTTGCACCCCACACGATTCACAAAATGAAATACATTCCATATGGCGCTCCTGTTGCACTTTCCGTGATGGAATATACTTGTTGATCACCCTCCACCAAAAAGCTCGTACTTTAGGAGGTACATGGAGCTTCCAAAGTTTCTTCCAACACGCGCTAGTCGAGTCTCCTGAACCAGATGGCCGGGTTGCATACTGTGTATGAGCTAATAAACGGTAGGCCGACCGTACTGTAAAAATCCCAGATTTTTCCTGTGTCCACGCCCAAGTGTCCTCTGAATGCCTTCCTAGAGGTATTTGGCGTATAGCTCTCCTGTCAGTTTCAACGAAATTCACCTCCAACTTGTGCTCAGATCAGCACATATGATCCACATCTATTAGTTCATCCACCATTGTTGCATCAGCCTCCAAACGCTTGCACAGCGGCCGTCCATTCACATTAGACGGTATCCACGGATCCTCAAAAATCCTGATATTGCTGCCATCTCCTACCCTTTTTATAAGGCCTTGCCGAAGAGCATCTCTCCCATGCATAATAGCTCTCCAAACATGTGACCCATTGTTTTTCTTTCCTACCTCCATAAAATCTTGCTGGTGAAAATATTTGCCCTTTAGAACCCTTGCACAGAGCGAATCTGGCCTTGTCATCAACCGCCATCCTTGTTTGGCGAGCATGGCTTGATTGAATAGCTGAAAATCTCGGAATCCCATCCCCCCAACGGACTTTGGTATAGCTATATCACACCACTTCTTTCAATGAATCTTCCTTTTGTTCTCATTCCCCCCCACCCCCACCAAAATCTTGCTATCACGCTCGTAATCTTTTTGCACATTTTCTTTGACAATTTAAAACAGCTCATCGAATAGGTCGGGATAGCTTGGCAAATTGCCTTCACGAGCACCTCCCGAGCCGCACCATTCATGTTTTTGGCGGCATAACCATTAACAAGGTTTTAATTATGGCAACAATATGCTGAAATTGATCATCCGTCGAGCGTCCTAGGGCAGTGGGCAGCCCCAAGTACTTCTCCACCAAAGCCTCAACCTCTATACCGGAGTGTTCATGTACCTCACTCCTCATATCATCCGTACAATGTTTGCTAAAAATATTGCTGATTTTTCCCGATTTACCATTTGCCCGGAGCCAGCTCGGTATGCTTCAAGTATACGCTGGGACCTCTGTGCACTGTTGGCTGAGGCTTGTATAAACACCAAGCAATCGTCCGCGAATAATAGGTGCGAGAGCCACGGAGCGTGGATCCCCACCCTAATTCCTCGTGATAAGTATTGTGGTCCAGAAAATTTCAGCAAGCTACTTAATCCTTCGGCGCACAACAGGAACAAATAAGGGGATAGAGGGTCCCCTTGCCGAATACCCCTCATGGGTTTGAAGTAGTCCGAAAACTGACCATTTACTCGGACCGAGAAAGATACAGTCTCAACACATTTCATAATCAGATTAATCCACCTTGATGAAAAGCCCAGCTTGGTCATAATAGCTCTCAGATAAATCCACTCAACTCGGTCATACGCCATTGCCATATCCAGCTTAATCGCACAAGCTCCACTCTTGCCCTTCTTCTTCTTCAAGTAGTGAATGCTTTCGTAGGCTGTAATGACATTATCTGTAATTAAACGACCCGGAACAAATGCACTCTGTTCCTCCGAAATTATCTCCTCCAAGATCGGTTTTAGGCATAAAGCTAAAACCTTAGACGCGATCTTATATAAAACATTACATAATTCATGCGGTTGTTTAATTTTCGGTATAAGTACCAACACGGTACTATTAACCACCTCCAGCATCTCTCCTCCTAGAAATTTCCCAATGGCTGCACACACACTGTCCTTCAACAAGGCCCAGTGTTAATATAGAAGCCCGCTGTAAGACCATCCGGTCCCGGACTCTTGTTTGGGTGCATCATAAACAAAGCATTCTCAATATCTTGGTCTGTAAAAGGAGCGCACAACCTCTCATTCATTTCCATTGTGACCTTTTCAGGAACAAAATTTGTAACAACCTCCGGGGACGTGTTATCCTGGGCTGTGAACAAATTGGTGTAAAAGTTAGTAGCCAAATGTTCTAGCTCAGCTTGAGTAGAAGCGTAAGTACCATCACCCTTCTTTAGTGCTACAATTTTATTAGTCCGACTCTCATGGAGGATTCTTGCCGATGTCATCGGCTTCTCCAAGTGGTATCGTCCCCAGTGGCGCTGAGGACCGTTGGCTATCGAGTTTCGGTGCTGCTGGTGGTGGAGTGGAGGGACCCGATCACGTTTCTTCTTCATTGATTAGGGTTCTTTTTGTAAAAGTCGAGGATTGCTGCGTAATTTTCTATCTTTTTAGTGTCCTTTGTATTTTGTACCCCCACTAATCTGAATTTATGCAGCTAGTCCCTGTGGGCCATTTTTGTTTAAAAAGGCGCTAAACGAAAAACAAAGAGGACCTTTTGCTTCCCTGAAAAGAAAGAACTTTCGCTGTGCACAAACAGTAAAACACATTCAGGAACATAGTAACAGTCGATCTCAACGATCAAGAGTTAGATCAGTTAACCAGAGGACTCGTCTTCCCGACAGCGACCTCCACCGCGGCTAGCGGCAGACAAGCACGACACAAGCTCGCGACACGCGGCCACCACCACCGAGAGGGAAAAAGGCAAGAAATCTTGCGCACCTCTCCCCATCGGCAACGGCAAGAACAAAACCCACTTTCTCCCTTAGCGCAGCCGCTACCTCGCTTCCGTTTCCTGCCCGGTAGCAGCCTAACTCCGCAGACGCCAAGACCAAGCAACCAGCACATCAGCAAATTCGGTGGAGGTAGCAACCATAATCAGTTCGATCCAGCCGTTGCAAGAACTTGGTGGAGGAAGGGAGGAAGCCAGGGAGTGAGGAGGTGGTGGTTGATTTAGTGAAGACGACGACGCCAGGAGTTTTCAGCTTCCCGACGGCAACCGAGGCGGCAGCGGCGCCGGCGGGATGGGCCTTCTGGCGGTGAGGCGTAACCCGCCGCTCTTTTCCAAGTCGCCGGCGTCCCTGCTGCTGCTCTCCAAGCTGCTAACCCTCTACTGCTGAACTCCGGGCGGTGGCTGTTTCTTTTCCCGGCCTGGTCATCATCCATGGCGCCGTGGCCTCGTCGACGGCGAGCCGGGGCGGGGCACGGCGCTGGGGGACCTGCCGGAGAGCTGCGTCGCCGAGGTGATGCTCAGGCTGAACCCGACGGAGATCTGCGGGATGGCGCGGCTCAGCCGCACCTTCCGCGGCGCCGCGTCCGGGGACGGCGTCTGGGAGGCCAAGCTGCCGAATAACTACGCGCGGCTCCTCGCCGCCGCCGGCGCAGGCGGTGGCGACGAGGAAGCCGCCGCCTTGGAGGCGGAGGCGGTCCCGAAGAAGGAGCTGTACGCGCGGCTCTGCCGCCGCAATTGCCTCGACGGCGGCACCAAGGTGTGTTTTTTGTCTGTCCCACTCCAACTCAACATGCTCTGTTTTCTTTGATTATTTGGAGTCTGATTAGTTTGAAACGCCTGTCGATTTGAAGAGGCGCTATTGTTCAGTCTTGTTCTGTTTTCCTTGCACTATCGTTGCTAATTTGTTATTGCTGTCCGTAAAAAAAATTGTTATTGCTACCAGAAGTGAAATTTCTTATCTGTGTCATTGTGTAGGAGTTCTGGCTTGACAAGGCTGGTGGAGGCACCTGCATGACAATCTATTCAAGGGCGCTTTCGATTACGGGCATTGATGATAGGAGATACTGGAACTTCATTCCAAATGATGAATCAAGGTGCTTTCATCAAAACCACAACATATTATTGTGTCCTACTACAGAAACTTTGTGCTGCGGTGTCATGGCAAATTAGGATATGTGGGTTTTCTTGTATGTTGCTTGGAAATGTGTTCAGTTTTCAGTTCTGTAACATTTGGTTTACTGCCGAGAATTTCGGACACATATTGCGAAAGCTGAGCAGCACCTCCTGATTTTTTGTTGTGCTCGTCATACGTTCTAGCCACTTACAAATTTCAAATGCTGCAAACTACATTGAGTCTATCTGTGCTCAACTCGTGTTACCAGTTGCAACTGGCAATTAGCTATATTTTGTGTTTGGAAAAGAAAAAAAATGGCGGGATCATGGACAATTCTTTACTTGTCCCTTGTCACCAACTAGGAGGTGTGTACTCATGAATAAGATGTGGTGACCTCTTTGTGGTCTAAAAATACATCTTTAGATTTATGATGTATGCATTGGTTAATCATGCTTTTTGTGTGAGATACTCAAGGATATTTGCTTTACCGGCACACGGCAACAACTATCCCATTTTAAATATGGTATATGTTTTATGTCTCTGCTCTTCTGCAGGTTCCATTCGGTTGCTTATCTCTCGCAAATTTGGTGGTTTGAAGTCAGAGGGGAGGCTGAGTTCTGCTTCCCAGAGGGTACATATAGCCTGTTCTTCCGAGTTCATCTGGGCAGACCTTTCAAGCGGCTTGGTCGCCGGGTTTATAGTGCGGAGCACATCCACGGCTGGGACATAAAACCGGTGCGCTTCCAACTATCGACTTCTGATGGGCAGCAAGCTCAGTCTAAGTGTTACCTAACCGATCCAGGTGTCTGGATCAATCACCATGTGGCGATTTTGTCGTCAAGAACTCGAACGAACCGCTGAATATCCAATTTGCAATGGTTCAGATAGATTGCACACACACTAAAGGAGGCCTTTGTGTCGATTCAGTGGTTGTAAGACCTCAATACCTTGCGCGGAAAAAGGGACCTAGGAGTTATGAGTAGATTTGCTTAACATGTTAAGCTGGATGCCTATATTACAATATGGTTTTGCTTCCTCCGTCATAGTGCTTGCGGCTATCGGCATTTTTTTTCGGTCCTGTAATGTGATTGAAGGGATGAGTAGTTTTTATTTCTTGTCCCTCTAGGAGTATGTCACACTTGTAAATTGTGAGTTTAGTGACATATGTACATGTTTTGTGTGATATGCTCTGTGGCACCTCATCCTTGTGTACCAAAGCTTAGTTGAACCAAGTTTCCAGAACTTTTTTTCTTCTGAAATTTTCTCTCAACTTCCCTAGTCTCCAAAAAAAGAGGGAATCGAACAGTTGAGAATTGAACGCCACCTTGCCGTACAGAATTTTACATTATTGTGAAGCATAAGAACTGATACAAAATTGTGTCCAATAAACTCCATAGAAATTGGAGCGGTTTTGTAAGTGATCAGACTCTTATGGATATTTTCCTTTGAAACTGGTTTTTTTAGAAGATTGAAACTGAGTTTAGAGTGGTAAATTGTTGAAGGTTTCTAGTCCAAATTAAACAACCGCTCCAAGAGATATTTATAAGGCCCAAATGCTGCACGGTTGCTTTCGTTGGCGCTCGCAGGAACACGAAGGAGCTGTCTGGACTCATTTCTAAGGATCAAACCTAAATTTCTTAAGCCTTATTCAGATCAAAGAGGTGCTCAATAAAAGAGCACCAATAGTACTTGTAGAACATTGTTGGTTAGGAAGAGCGAATATTCAAAACCCGGTACATGGAACCCGCTTTTTGAAGGAAGTCGTATTTATAAGGTTAAAATTAATTAATTACAAAATTATATAGGTATTGAATAGAAACTTACCCAGTAATTTTTTATAAATATTTCTACTGTTTGCTACTTGCAGTGGCGGAGCCAGGGTATAAACTCTATGGGGTCAAACACACAATATCTATAGATTCTACTAATTTTTTAATTTTTACAGCATATATTTAAAGGTTTTGCTGAAAAGCTGTGGGGTCATATATGAAACAAGCACACAAATAGTCAATAATATTTTTGTGAAAATTTGCACAGTTTCTACGCTATATATACATGCATGGTTTTTATAATAATTTTTAACTTACCATACAATTTTTTTAAAGCAGGTTTATATGCTCAGTTGATCATCCTCCTGGACGTTTAGGGCGTGCGTCCGCGCGCGCGCGTGTGTGTGTGCGTGCGTGTGTGTGTCAGTGTGAGTGCTTGGATAATATAGTCGTTTCAAAAAAGGACAATTTTTGCTGGTGCTAAACACAACTTCAAGAACCTGCTAACACTGTCTGAAGAAGCCACCGGATGATCATGCGTGACAACTGACAGACAAGAATGTTCAATTGTGCTGTTAGTGGTATTACCACATCCACCCTTTACGACCTTAATTATACAACTAACCAGAGAATTATAAAGTTGGAAAAGAACAATTAAATAACAATCCAAAGGGGACGCCGACAAGAACGTCTATCAGCTCGGAATCTACACCGGATGGAGTGATCAGTGTCACCACTGGATCATGCTCCATGATTAATTAACGAACTAATTAATCCCACCATTATTTAAGCAACCACCAATCACATTGAGATCTAATACCAGCAGTGCAAGATCCAAGGATATTATTGGTTGCATCATCACTCATGGAAAGGTAGTGGCAAATTTTCCACTCACAAGGGGAAGTGTAAATTATACAAAACCTGTTCTTGCTGGACAAAGGAATCTCAGCTGATATTTTTTCTTTTGAGTAAACGACTGACTTTATTCATTAACCGGAGAACATACACAATCACACTGAAACAAATACAAATAACGGAAGACCTAATAAACCGTAAAGTTGCATCAAGATCCTCCGAAATCATCGCCTTTAGCTTCAACTGAAATATTAGTAGGAGGGATACGTTTCAAATTCTAGCTTAGGATATGTTTGTTTCATCTACCCTCTACTAATAAAATAGTTCATTGTCTAACTGCTATCTAAAAGAAGTGTGCAACTTTGTAACGACGATGTTATTTTTCAAGTTAATTTAACAAGCGGTGGGGAAGCTCGCGCCACCTCCCAACTCTCAAAAAAAAAAACATTCTGACTGAGACGGCAACCTGCAGTTGGAAGTTGTTCGGTATTATTGATATAAGCAAAGATGGCAGATCCCTATAGGTATATAACATTGACAATCTTGCTTCTTACAATACACAATGGGCTAACTTAAAAGATAGTGCAATGCAATAGACAGCAAACCATACTATTATTTACTGAAACGCTCCTGCTCGGTTGCATTCTTAGAAAACTGGCAACCATCGTAGTACCCACACAGATCTATCGGTTTGTGATAAAAACTGAGCCGGACGTACACATCAAACAATTAAGTTATCCGTAGCATAATAGATCGTAGCTGAGCAACGTGGCCTGAAATCATGACGACGAGGCTGAATTATAGCCGCGAACGTCACAGCTCACCCGAATACCTCCTCATTGCAGACTGGGCATGCCTGAATGAAGACAAATGTATAGATCACAATATCAGATAATGATCCTAATAGCAGACAATATAGATTTCTAAAACTACGCATCAGAAAATCTGTATATGCATTATCAGACAAATATACAGAAATTGCCTATTCTGGGCATCTGTCAATTGCTTTCTTGACTGATATAAACACACAACAGGTTTATATTAGCATTTAGCATCTACAAGGAGAAGACAGAAGCTTCTGTTTCGAATTGTAGATATATCAGATCATTTATTCAAAATAAAATTAACTTTACCTTGTTGATCTTAAGCCAGCGAGTTATGCAAGCTGCATGGTAACAATGGCTGCAGGGCAATCTAATCAACTTCTCTCGGCTTTTATAGGTTGATTTGCAGATGACACATCTGCACGGAGATGTTGTACATATATGTGTTTGTAAGCCAACTTACAACATGGCCTAAGGATGTTGCTAAATTAAAAAAGGATTAGCAGATCTTGGAGAGTAAAAATTAATTGTAACATACTCCTCATGATCCTTTTTGCTGGAGAACAAGTAACACTTGTTCCTAAACGGCACCAGATAGCTTATCAGGTCATCAGATAAGCCTCTGGATTGAGTTCCTACTGCTTCACCAATTGCTTGTAGTTGCTACAAAAATACAAAATAACAGTAAAAAAGCTTGCCCAGAAATGGAATTGGTGTGTGATATGACAGGTCAATGAAAGTGTATCGATTTATATCCAACTTATTTTGATGTCAAAGTCAAACGACAGATGCAAAGTAGAATAAGTGAAGGTTTTATAAGAGAGTAAGTTGTATAAGTGAACTTGTGTCTATGTGTCAACCAAAATTTCCGTTCCAAACTTCTAAGCAATACAGGTTAATAGACTCCCAAGAGATGGTTAATCTTAGTGGTAAGTATGCCAAATTATGCTAAGTTTTTCATGAAGAAACTACAAACAGCATTTTCAGTATATCTTCATAAGTTTGTTGATCTCTCCAAACCGTCCAAGCAAATGCTTGATATAGTTGCTTCCACAAGAAAAAACAAGCATACCTCGTATGACATATTATCCGGGTCGACATTGTCTTCCCTCGCCACCTGCAGATACAAACTGTCATCAGCTCACCATTCTAGCCACTCGCGCAGACATCTGGAAGGAACCCCTTTCCACGGAATGTGGTGATGATCCCAATGAATCAACAGAGGAAGCAGAGAAGTAGAAAAGCAACAAACCTGAGCTGCATTATTGGTAGGTACATACTCAACAGCTGGTGATGATGTTTCCAAGGATACGTTACCTAAAAACAATGCACCATGAACATGTAGCAAGCGTGAGCATTGGTTGAGTACAGCTAATGAATCCACTTGAAACAAACCAAAGATGCTCGGAGACCGAAAGTGGTAGCACTATATTATACCAGCGAATTCCCTTGTGGCGGCAGCAGCATCACGCGAATCCTCCTCGTCCTGCAATTGCCTAGCCAAAGCTTCATCGGACTCGCACCAGGCCTCAATCTTGTGGGTCTCCGAGGAGACGTGCACCGCATAGGTATTGGGAGCTGCCATTGATGAACTGTGACACTTCCCTGCCAGCAATTTGCCAATTAACGTTGTAATTAAATCAACTAAATGCAACACTACAGATATAAACCTGCTATCATCTTAACTGAAGGAACTGTACTGGAAACCGATAATTGTACTGCATACTTCCTTTTTGGGAGTAGAAATAGCTGAGAAAAAAATCAGCCAATACTGGTGGTCTGGTACAAGTAGAACATCACACCCTCCAGATAAATACAGCTAAATTTAACCCTTAAAAGAAACACTCAGGATCTTGCTATTACCTAAAATAGCTCGAATATTCAAAGAACATTAAAAATCCAATTTTGATATTCGTGTTATCGAGTAAGTACTATTTTATCGATCTCGATCTCTTGAGCGTAGCAGAATACATTTCTCAGTTCAATTCTGAACAGATGAACACGACAGACATGACCAAGAACAGAAGGGGAAAAAAGAGAGGATGGAATCGAAAGAATATCTGAGAAATCTTCCGTTGGGGAAATCGCAGGGAGTCGCGGAAAAGGGGAGGAAAGGGGAGAGATTGTTCCGGATCAACAGCACGCAATTCTCCCAGCAGTTCTCGGAAGAAACCGAGGGAGATCGAGGATATGCGTACCTGCTGTTTCGTCTGGAGATCAGCGGAAGAACAGAGTGAGAGCGCCGCCCTCTGCCGCCCCGTCTCCGCCTTCCCTCTCTCTTTCTCTCGCTATCTCTCTCTTTCTAGCCGCCCAGCCCGTGTGCTACGCGAGAAGCTTTATGAAACAGACGTGGTCGTCGCCGGTTGCTCCCGAGTCAAACTGATGGAGACTCCCTACTGGTATCTCTCTTCTTTATTTTTTTTTGGTATGTTTTGATTTGCATCCTTTTTATCCCTTGTGTCCCTTGTTCTTGTCTTATGTAACCTTTTTTTTTTTTTTTGAGGTAGGATCCGATCCATTTAAACAAGATACTCAGTACAAATTACAAGGAAGCCCAAGAAAACAAAATAATTACAACAGGACCCTGAAACTTGCACGGAGCACCCTGAGCAACTTGAGAGAATTACAATCGGACCCAAACGCCGGCGCCCAAGAACCCTAGACTTCGCCGTCGTCGCCGAACCTCCAGCCGCCGGGGAAGGAGCGCCGCCACATGTCGTAGAGGCCGCAAGAGCCGTCCGCCACGCCGCGACGGAACCTAGACGCGTTGAACGCGCACGGCCACAGCGCCCACACCCCCGCTCCGCCCATCTTCCAGCCGACGATGCGCAGTCCAGAGCACCCACCACCTACACCCATCCGCCTCCGACCGCTGCTCCCCTCGCCACCAAGGCCGGCCAGAGCAAACACGCCGAGGAAGAAGACCACCTCCACTCAAAGCAGCAAAAACGGATCACCACCCACCTCCAGCTTCTCCCCTCGCCGCCACGGCCGGCCAGAGAAGCAGAGGAAGAGTAACTCACCGGAGAGCACGAACCCCAGATCCTCCACAGCAGGGCTGTGACGAAGAGAGGAACATGGAACAGAAGCTCCACGCGAAGCCCGCCACCTCCGCAGCAACGAGCACGCAAAGAGCACGCAAAACTCAACGGATCGACAGATCCGAGAGCACCAAACTCCGGCAGCTCGCCGACTCCGCCGCAGGCATCGCCGGGAAGGGGAACGAGCTCCGTCACCTTTATTCCAAATAAGCGCCGCCGACCCCTTCTCAACGGCGCCACCTAGGACCCTAACCCAACTATCTACAGGCCGGAATCGCAGGACCGGGGTTCCCCCACTCTCCCGCCGCCGAGGCATCAGACGGAGAGGGAGGGAACCACCGGCCTGGCCGGCGGCGAGGAGGAGAAGCGAAGTCGCCTTTCGCGTCGCCTGCAGAGCACTGTAGCGAGGGGAAAGAAAGAGGAGTATATCAAGTATGTAACCTATTTATTTGCTTTTCATTAATCAAACTGCAGGTATTTTAAGACAAATGTTTCTTGCATAATTTTATTGACAGGCTCTTCGATTATTGGAAAATACACCAATTTGAAAAGTTGTACCTCGATCCTACTTTTACCTCCACCACTGCCGAGCGAAGAGCTACTGCCACCACTAGTGTGCAACCGTGTGCTTTCTCTATCCACCATCTGGTTGAACTGTGTTTTCTGCAAAGTTTACCACGACGGTAGAGTTCATGTACAAACAAGTTTTATTTTCCTTTGTGTGTGCAAAATGTGATGTGCACAAGCGAATGCATTCTGCATTAAGATCTCGTACGCACTGATGGACACATCACTCGCATTCACATCACACTACAACCGTCACGACAGGGGATCATCTTCCGAGACCGGCCGGTGGCGCGTCTCCGTCGCAAACCAGGGATCCATGGGTCACTCACACTCTCACAGGCACACGGTGACACCTGCACACGACACCTTCCAAATGAACCCGTTTTACAGGATCGCAACCGATATTCCTCGTCATTTTTTACCCCATCCGGCGCCATGTTGTTTGTTCTCGCTATCGCGGTCGGAGAAAAATCTTATGCGACCAGGTCGCTACGTCTCGCACGGTGGCCCAAGCTGTGCGTTTGCCACGTAGCAAAACGAATCTCAAAGCTTTTGGCCACTTATTCCCCAAATTCTATCAAATCCCTAATCTCACGAGGACCAATTTCTTCCCGACGGCATTGTTTGTTGACGGCGCCGGCGCCAGCGCGGCGCTCCAGCTAGCCATGAACTACCTCCACCTCGCTCGACGGCGCAGCTCCTTCACGACGCCGTCGCTCGCGGCCCCGATGGCGCTCAAGCTAGCCACGACCACCCTTCAACGCGCCCAGCGACGCAGCTCCCTCATGACGCCATAGCTCCCGCGGCGCCACCGGCACTCCAGCTAGCCCCCGGCCACCCTCCTCGACGCCTACGTCGCGGCGGTGCTGACGGTCCGCCTCAACTAAGCCCCCGCCGGCCATGTTGTTGCCTGGACTGCATCTGTTTGTATGTTCGACGGGTGCCACTGTTAGTGTTTCAGTTAGCACAATACGAGTGTCAGAAACTCAATTCATGTAGCTGAGGAGTGAATTAGGTGCTTCCGATTGTATATGAATGATTGGATGTACATGTTTGCAGCAATATTCAGTCGACAATATAACCATATTCTGTTTCAGGCAACAATATTCAGGTACCAAAATTTTCAGATTTGACAAATAACGCAAAATGTATTTTCACCAATATTCAGGTAGCAGCAATATTTAGCTGACATGCCCAGCTAACTAGCGTTAAGAAACCAACATGACACATCACAGTTGGAATCCAGATGTACTACTGGCACCTTCGCCGAAATCCATTGGCGAGCGGCTGGTGTTGTGCCATCTCCATGAACCTCAAACAGCAGTCTTGTAAACTCTCCATGGATAGGTGGAACAAAATCTGGCTGATATTCTCCAAAAGGCACAGTTGTGTATGAATTTCTATTATCAACACAATCAACTTGTAAAGCTTCAGCTGTGGGTGGAACAAGTACTTATTCATTTGCTGGATGGCTTGAAACTTTTCCTGCACATTGTGTGTACATACAGGAATTAGAATATTGAAACCTTGCCACTTATTCGCACATAACAGTAAATTACCTTTTTTCTTGCCTTTCTTTGATCCCTCTAGAACATCTTTTGATCTTTTTTGCATTGGACCTTTTACTCGCTCCGGAGCTTTAAATGGTAGGGGCGTTTTGGCAATATCTTCAGTACTTTCAGCAGAACTTTCCGGGTTATCAACTTCATCCAAGTTTAGCTTGCTAAGCAATTCGCCTGCTTCCAAAGCCAACTTATCAATACCATCATTTAGGTAACTCAGAACCTCCTTTGAAGTTTTACACTTCAATGCAAGGGACAGCATCTTTCGAGAAGTATGTGCAAACATGGTGTCTAGGCTATCATTGATATTTGGATTGGATGTAAATATTTCCCGCTTCGCATACTTTGTCCACCTGTTCAATATGTAATGGCTTGGTAGGGTAATGATGTTGCAGCAGGTGAAAACCTTATGAATGTGCTTGCATAAAATACCTACAACATTCAGAGCACTTTCATAAGGTAAATCCAAAGATTGTCATATTAAAAAATGAGAGAACATCTATTACATACCTACACAACCATACAGCCTGCATGAACAAGATATTTCCAAAGTACTAGGGTTAAAAGCCACTACGGCTTCATCATTCTTATACTGGAAGGATGTCACCTTGTAAGTGCTAATTGTGCCCTCGGTGCCCCACAAAACACATGACAAACTAAATTGCTTTTTGAATTGCTCTTCAAACTCAGAGTAGAGTGTCCTGGTGTATGACTCAGCTGCGGTCTTCAACAAAGGTAGGTCAGGTAGGCAAAGTACTGGGATTGTATGGCGTGATTTGAAATCTTCGTACTTTTCTTTCCTACGAAGACGAGCAGCACACTTGTCATATGCTGGTAAAAATTCCGAAAGGCATAGTTTTTTGCGGAAAGTTCTCTTGAACACATTGTTCATTCCTTCGCTCCTCTGAGTTGACGTCATGTCTGCACTAAATGAATCTCGACGATAAATAGTAGCCCACTTCTCACGCAACTTGTATAGATTGTTCATCCAAGAATTGTCCACAACCTGGTATTTAGCCAAAAGCCCATGCCATCTATTCTCAAAGTGTGCCACTGATCTATCTTCATACACACATCTCTTGAATTCTTTCAGAAATTCGGGATGATCACTGATTACTTGACTTAGGTGTTTAGCTGCATTTTGGTACAAATGCCATAAACAAAGACGATGGCGTGTGTTCGGGAATACATTTCCAATTGCCTTTATAATGGCTGCACATTGATCCGTGAATATGGTTTCAGGCTGTTTACCAGACATAGCTTGTACAAAGGTTCTGAAAAGCCACTCAAATGAATCTGCACTTTCATTGCATATCAATGCTGCACCAAAAAGAATAGTTTGTTTGTGATGATTGACACCAATAATCGGAGCAAATGGCATCTTAAACTTATTTGTTGAAAATGTGGTGTCAAAAGAAATAGCATCCCCAAAGATAGAATAATCCATGATAGCTTCCCCATCAGCCCAAAAAATGTTCATTATTCTACCCTCATCTCCATCAGGCTGCACGGCATAAAAGAATGAAGGGTCCTCAACTTGCTTGTTCTTTAAATACTCCATTAGTGTCTTGGCATCTTCTGATTCTAAATACTTTATGCGTTCACTTCGTAAGTAGTTGTTGCAGTCCATTTGCAAGAAGGGTACAGCATCTTTGCCATACCATGTCTCACAGAAATCATATATTTCAGATTGTCTAATTCCTGATGTCCTCATTTGGTTAATCATATGGCGGTCAGCATCTAAGAGTTGATGCTGAGATCTAAGCATGTTTCTCTTATCTGGACTTACTAGCTGATGATTGTGCTCGAGTATAGCCTTTTGAACATTCCAAATGCCATCACGAGTGATGGTGAATTGAAGTCGAGCCATGCAAGCTGTTCTGGAAGTAGCCTGTTCTTTCTTTGTCACGTGTGTTGGATGAGTAAGCTTCAGACCTGACTTGCTACAAACAAAATATCTAGAACTTAAAGTTCCATCTGCTCTGAACTTTCTGTGACACCTCCTAATGCTGAATCCATTAGCTTGAGCATAAGAATTATAGAAATTGTATGCCTCTTCCTCAGATTGAAAGAACAGCCCAACTCTTGGAATAGTTTTTTCAGATGACGAATTTTGTTTATCAGCCTGCACGCGAATAATCCATGATAGTTTGGATGATTTGAGTCAAGAGAGGGTTTGGATGAAACCAACGGGAATCAGAGTGGAGATCTATATTGTACTCACCACGGGAGGAGCTCTGCGTAGAGTGTGTTCCGGTGGACTGGCCGCCACGTCCGCTCCATTGCCGTCCGCCGGGATGCCGTCGTCTTCAAGGTCGATATCCATCACCGTCGCAAGACGAAAAAGGGCAGGAAGACTAATCGGCAGCAGGTAGACGAAAAAGGGCAGGAAGGAGCTGTCCTCGTGGGATTAGGGATTTGATAGAAATTGGGGAATAAGTGGCCAGAAGCTTTGAGATTCGTTTTGCTACGTGGCAAACGCACAGCTTGGTCCACCGTGCGGGACGTAGCGACCTGGTCGCATAAGATTTTTCTCCATCGCGGTCGCTGTCCGTGTCGTCCGTTCAGGGCTCCTTCCCTCTCGTCGCTGCTGCCTCTGCATGCACTTGACTGACCGGTAAAAGAGGAAATGGTTCCTTTTCTCCAGGAATGCTCTACTTTGTTAGTGCCGCAGATAGCCGACCTTTGTTTACAGTGCTGAAGCCAACAACGTCGTGGAATAAGCATTGGTCAAAAGTTGAGTCCCCATGGAGCTTAGCACATTGGAGTGACTTTTTTTTAGAAACCGGCAGTCGTTCTGTTATCCGATTAGATAGATGGAAAAAGGGTTATATACATGGGCGTAACCAAGCGGAGGTAAGAGGTTAAAAAAAAGTAAAAAACATGTCATTGGAGCCACTTCTCTTGCACCCTTCGCCTTCGTTGGCCTTAGTTCGAATGGATTCACCGGAGAAATCTTGGGTAGGCCTCGTCAAATCTTGTGATGGCATGGATACGACCATGTTCTATGCTTGCACTACTATCACATTGGCAATGGCGACAGAGCTAGCTTTTGGGACTCGACTTGGTTTGGTTGGGAAAGGCTTTTATTGCCCCGCTCATATTCAAAATTTCGACCAAGAAGTCCAAGAAGGTTAAATCGGCCTTGCATTTTGACGCGTGGATTGGTCACATTGACATATGTGGTGCACTTTAAGTTGACCATATTTCGCAATTCGTCAAGCTCGCCACCCTTCTCGATGATGTTATCCTCCACCCTGATAGGCAAGATGGCATATCCTAGAACCTTACCTCGGACAACTCCTACTCCACCGCCTCCGCATACAAGGCGCGGTTTCTTGGGACAACCGAATCTATCTTCAAGTCGGCCATTTGGAAGCCTTGGGTTACCCCGAAAAGAAGATTTTTCGCTTGGCTTATCATACAAAACCTCATTTGGATGACAAACTGGCTTGATCGCCTTAGATGGTCGCTGCGGCTTATGCCCCTTTGCAAGCGGTGTCCTACTTACTCTTCCAATGTCGCTTTTCTACCTAGATTTGGAACTTGACATCTTCTTGGCTTGGGGCACCTATATTCAGGCAGGAGAAGTGGCAAGGATATGACAATGTAAAAGATTGGTGGAATGACTTTGCTCTGAAGCCTAGGACCCCAAGGAAGGTGACTACTTCCATGAGGCTTCTTGTGTCTTGGACGCTTTGGAATGAGAGGAATATGATATTCTTCCGGCATGTTTCCTCCCTCCTCTCGGTGATCTTAGATAAAATTAAGCAGGATATGTTGGTGTGGGTTAAGGCACAGCTTGGAGACTTTATTCCGGGACAGTAGGCTTTCTTTTGGGCTATGGCCTTGTTTGTGTGTGTATATAACTCTTCTTAATTAATGAAAATGACAAAGCCACCGTGTCAAGAAAAAAGTTGTGGGTTAATAACGACGACAACCACACATTGTATCGTCAACCACCACAAGAGGAATAGTTTAGAAATAACATACAAATATGTTATTTTCCTTCGGGAACATTGTTGATCCATTTAATTCAAAAGAATGGAGCTAAAATAATGGAGAAATTTTTGGTTGGTTCAGGTTTTAATAAGGGAAAACAAAGGGATATTACAATCCTCTCAAACCCTTTTTTACATTTCTATGCATAAGGAACTACATAAATACCATAAGTTGCATAACAATGACCTAATTTTACCTTTGCAATTGTTTTACCCTTGATTTGATTATGTTTTTAGGTTTGTTTTGTTATCCCGCAAATATCATGGTCCTCAAGAATAAAGCTATATTAATATATAGAAGATCTTATAAAAAGAGAAAAGCACCCTGCCAAATATTTAGTACCTCTTATTATTAGTATTCTCAGAATGTAGGAATAAAAAAATATTGGAGTGGCATGTCCTATTCAATCCTATAGGGTTGTAAAACCATAGTCTTAGGACTTGTAAAAACACCCAGCCAAATATTTAGTACCTCTTGTTATTACATCATTTTGGAGGAAATTTTCATTGTCTCAAACCTCTTGTTAGGACTCCTTTGTTTTCTCATGTGATATCGATATCACATGAGAAAACAAAGGAGTCCTAACAAGAGGTTTGAGACAATGAAACTTTCCTCCAAAATGAAGTACGAAGGACTCCTTAGGAAAAAAACCTTAGGAATCAATCCTATAAGTCAAAAAATCAACGTATGAAAACTTCGTAAGGATCTTAATCCCCTAGGAAGCCTATGCAATACCTTTAAATCAGAGTAGCCCCTATTTCTTCTGTTGTGAAAACAACACAAAGTCACTATCGAAGAATCTATTTTGGTTCACAATACTAATATTACGAAATAAGAGATAAATACATGACAAGTATTACAAAATAATTGGCGGCAAGATGATGGTTTCACATACCTAGCCGATAGTATTTCCTAACGAAATAACAAGGAGAGAACTCATGTTTGTTATCCATTAGTTTACAACATAATTTTGTGTTTGTGTTTTAGGATCGAATATAACATACATGGAAGAATATTTATCAATATTATTTGATCACCAGAGACTTCCCGAATGGTGGTTTCAACCCCATATGGGCTCATTTTGACCCCTCTACCTTTATGGCTTTAAGTCTTCTAAAACTTATGTCTTAATTGGTGGATCATATGGATGATTTTGCTCTTTCTGTATTACTCGAGAAAATTAGGAGGATGAATATAACCCGATGTACTTGAAATAATTCTTTACTTGTTGACATAAACAGTCGTCCGATCAAGACCTTCCAGTTCAATTGTATTTGTACGAATATAGATGTTTAGTATTGAAATACTACTGCATTTTATGGACTACAACCTCTCAAAGGGCATTACGGCCAATCACATTGGGGGGGGGGGGGGGGGTGTCGTGGGTTTGTCACGTCAGATGTCATGGATGACTTCGTAGGTGCGGGATTGCGCGAGTCAATCGTCTCCGAGCTTAAGATCGTAGGGAACGAAGAAGACACAGATTTACCCTGGTTGGCCCCTCAATATGAGGTAAAGACCTACTTCTGCCTACCCTAGATTGGTATTGATATGAATATGGGGTGTTACAATGGGGCAATCCGATCTCGGTACTCGCCGTATGTTCTAGGGTTTGAGAGCTTGTCTGTCTAGTCCGCGAGTCCCCTTTATATACACAGAGGCTCGTCAGATTTACAAGACTTCTACATGAAGCCGATCATCTTCTTGTCCCCCAAGGCAAGTAAACGCCGATCTTCTGGATCCTTCTTATAGCACGCTACGACTCTTTGCTTCGGCCCATCTCCGTGTAAGCCCATTGATGGTGTGGCTGTGAAATTATCATAAGCCGCATTACACTTGTGGGCCGCGAGTTAACCCATTTATTATTCCCCCGACAGGGGGGGTTGTGAATTTTTTGTTTGAAATTATTATATGTGTTAAAGTTTGCTACTGAGTATGAAGAACAAAATTGTCGGCATTCAAATGTTGAACCCTACGAACAACATGAAAGTATGTCATATTTGTCCATAGTAGACCAACGATACGAGCAATGCCATTTTCTAAGGACACTTGTAGACATCTCACACGCTCTAGAGATATTTTCCAAGATATTTTAAGATACTAATTAAAACAGTTGCAAAAGCATAAAAATACACTATAATGATGTATTGAAATTCTACCCAATTTTTAAAAAGTTTTTTCTTCACAATGTATCAAACATAATTCAATGAAAATTAAAAAAAAACTTAAATTCAATAAGAATATCAATTTAGCACAAGTGTATTTGTAAACATAGACGTCATTACACGAACAAAGAACATTTAATCTTAAAACTTGGCATCGCCGTTATGTGGATCATTGTACAATAGTACTACACATGATTTTAATTATGAACTTATGTTGGTAGAATAAGTCATATATAAGTAAAAATGTTTATATAAAAAAGTAAAAATTATTGCGTTGAACTCATGTTGGTCCCACAAATTTATTGGACTAACATGAGCACACCGAGTTAGTTGATGCTTGGAGCAACCTCAGGCACAACTTACTTCTATGTGCACACTTATCGTTCTCTACAAACTTGGCCAAAGATTGTCAAATTGGAGTATTGCACTTTATGAAAGGAACAAAAGGGGTAGTGTAATTCCAATACTGGGTTATATGGAGTACTTTGGATGCAACGAGATTATTTTATTATACATGTAACATAAGCAGGGCAAAATGTGTTTTTCATAGATTTTTAGAAAATATAAACTTTCATTATCTACGACAGGTTTTGATACATTTTACATGGATAACATATATTATTATTGTTTAATGAAAGGTTAACGAAATAACAAGGGGACTCAAGTTCATTATCTCCGTTTATAGTGACCCAGCACACCACTGCATGTTATAGTGTATAAGTCGTTGACATAACACTCACGGAAGGACTATTCCGTAAATATTACATCCTTCAGTGTAGTACAACAGAAACATAGTCGGTCCAAGGTAACACTATAGGATTACAACACTATTCAATACAAAATCTCGAGTTCTTCCTTTCCATAGAAGCTAGTCTCGTGCAAATGAAATACAAGAAGATCCAAATCATAGCACTAAGATGGATATGAGCTCCAATTCTAATTCCTGATCCGCTACTACTGTTGTCATAGCCCTAATCCCTATGGAATGTCTTTATCCATGGTTCTACTCCTCCTTCCAAAAGATGTTGTCTCCTCCATTAGCAATGAGGTCGTCGTGTACACCGTTGCATTGTTGTCGTCGTTCTTTCTTTGGCCAAGTAATGGTGGACTCCTTCAAGCTTCACCAGGTAGACTTGACTCCCTTGCTGAAGACCTCCTCGACGTCACCATAGTTATCTGTAAACTTCTTTGCTGGCTCCAAAAGTCTAAGCAGGGGTCAACGAGGAAAAGGGTGAACAACACTAGCGTTACTCAGCAAGTTCACATAATAGATGATACGGTGTTTCATGCACTAACTACCGCCATGACCAACGGTCGTAGGCATAGATGCAAGTTTTGGTAACATATTGTTAGGAAAAGGTCTCTTTTATCTTGGAAAACTATGCCCGTCATCCTTCACAGGTGCTAGAACTTCATGGAGTCCTTTTCCTGCAGCGTTCGCAGCTCCTTCCCAGAACAGGGAGTAACATGTCACTTTTTTTACACTCTGCAGAGGTGCGTGACTTTACCCATAAGAGATCCAGACCTTGTTGCACAACTAGGCGTACTTTTATGTCCACACTCTCTTTGGTGTGGGGCCCGGCTGTTGATCCAAACCATTCACTGTGCTTCTCCACCACCCCACATGCCCACCCAATTCATGCATAGAAGGATCACCCTTGATATTCTACCTCGCAAGGTAGTTCGAACTACCTAGGCTCCCCTTGCAGACCATCATAGACACCAGAGTCCGTGGGCATTAAGGGGTCTGATGTCTACGTGTGCTTCTATTCTTGTAGACAGTGTTGGGCCTCCAAGAGCAGAGGTTTGTAGAACAGCAGCAAGTTTCCCTTAAGTGAATCACCCAAGGTTTATCGAACTCAGGGAGGTAGAGGTCAAAGATATCCCTCTTAAGCAACCCTGCAATTAATATACAAGAAGTCTCTTGTGTCCCCAACACACCCAATACACTTGTCAGATGTATAGGTGCACTAGTTCGGCGAAGAGATAGTGAAATACAAGTGATATGGATGATTATAAGTAGTAACTGCAATCTGAAATAAAGATGGCAGCAAGCAAACATGTAGCAGAACTTGTTGTAAACGGTGTTTCAATGCTTAGAAACAAGGCCTAGGGATCATACTTTCACTAGTGGACACTCTCAACAATGATCTCATAACTGAATAAGTAAAAGCTACTCTTAAACACTCTCTTGTTGGATAACAAACACCATTCATTGTGTAGGGCTACAAAAGCACACCTCAAGCCGGAGTAAACAAGCGCCACAACGTCATAAAGGAGTCACACACGGTGCACACACTGTCACCTTTACACCGTGGAGAGTACCGGAGTTTGTATTAAAGTAACCTCTAGAGTGCATAATAGATAAAGAGTAACATCTACATATTCAACTAGATTAGCACAACTGAACACAAGTAAATACTGCTCGGGATTATTCTCCTTCTTGATGAAGCAAGAGTACTATGCGTAGGGCTGCAAGAGCACACCTCAAAGTCTGAGTAAACAAACACCACAATTCCCAAGAATAAGCCATGATAAATGTCTAAATTATTCATAGAGTCACACAAGTACCCACACTGTCACCTTGATACCGTGTTGTCACAATGACTCCAGAAACTAGACAAAATCACTTGAGTAGCATAAACATTATTAATGTATTCAGTGATACTAGCAATACACATGATCACATAAAGATCACACCATGGGAGAGAGAGGTGAACCACATAGCTACCGGTAGAGCCCTCAGCCTCGGGGGAGAACTACTCCCTCCTCATCATGGGAGTCAGCAGCGGCGATGAAGATGGCGATGGAGTTGATGGAGATGGCTCCGGGGGCAATTCCCCGTCCCGGCAGCGTGCCGGAACAGAGACTTCTGTCCCCTGAAACTTGTCGTCGATGGCGGCGGCGCTACGGAACTCTTCGTGGAATATGGCTTGGTGTTTTAGGGTTTTCGCGTCTGAGGCAATATATAGGCGAAGGGGCGATGTCGGCGGAGGTCCTGGGCTCCCTCCTCACCTCCCGGCGCGCCTGTGGGCCCAGCCGCGCGAGCAGGTGGTTTGGAGGCCGTGGGCCTCCCCCTGGCTTGCCCTTCTGGCTCCGTGTGTCCCTCGGAAAAATAGAAGGTTTGGCTTTTGTTTCGTCGAATTCCGAGAATATTGCCCGAACAGCTTTTCTGGAACCAAAAACAGCAGAAAACAGGAACTGGCACTGTGGCATCTTGTTAATAGGTTAGTCCCAGAAAATGTATAATAATGGTATATAATGCATATAAAACATGTGACAATGATACATAAAACAAGCATGAAACATCAGAAATTATAGATACGTTGGAGACGTATCAGGGTCCCACCCATGTGCATGTAGTCTCGCAAGATCTACATCGTACGGCACTGGCTGCCCGTTGACATGCGAACGGAAGAAGGTCACAGATGATTTTCCCGTCCCATTCCAGGCCTTACGGTTAACGCGTCATTTACGGCGCAAGAATTCTGACGGCATTGGTTGTCAAGTCCTAGATAATACTTTCCCGTACAATGGAACCTCCACCACATCATCAAACTGTGGTTCCATTGCCAGCCAACCATAATATATATAGCAGTTCACATCATTCGAAAATAGATTTTTCTTTTTTTATGCAGATGATAAAACATAGTACTTTATAAATGCTTTGATAAAAGTACTTCAACAGACATGCAAGAATGAACTTGCCTGTGATAGAAGTGGCAGTTCAAACCCTTCGGGGTTCTAGGGTTTGCGGTAAAAGCCCAAATTCTGAAAATAGCAACGTAATCCCGATAATTAAGGACTACAGAAAACTGTTGCAAGATGCTATTATGCATAATATGAGATGCATCGCAAAATACCCCTAATCATACCCAAGCTTAACTAGGTAAGCTTCGTCTTACGTGATACGACGATAACATCATATTAACTTGGCTTAGGTTGTTTTATCACTTTATGTGGTATTATTAGTACTTAAGTTGATAATGAGTTGGGATTAATGAAGGTTTAAGATTTAATAACTTGATAAGATTTACTTGGTTAGTTTTAGAATGTTATTTCTTCATGTCTTAAGTGTGTATCACTTTTACTTAATTGATTAAGTATTATCAAATATGAAGAGCAACCACTTATGCTTATCTTTTACTTAAGTATTACACTTAAAATAAGAGTTTCCAATTTCTCAATGATGGATTGGCATAGTACTTCTATGCCTATCTGAGAAATCCTTCTCCAAAATCTTCTTGTTGCATTTCCTCCTTCCTTGGTTGCTTCTCTTGCAGAATGACTTCGAGAAGATTGGGAGATAAGAAGATAAGATGGTCTAGATAAAGTAAGCAGATCTAGATTAAGATTTAGGTTAGTCTTTTATTCTCGTTCCTTGCACTTCTCCCTTTCTTTCCTTTAAGATATGTACTTATTCGGTAAATGATGTGATTTACTTTTCATTCAATTTCATCTTGAAAAGGTTGTATCATGATATTATTCCATTTGTTATATCTAAAGATATTTAGTTGTTGAATGTCCAATTGGAATAGAGACGTGTAGTGACTATGAAATGATGACTTAAAATGATAAGTAGATAAGATGTTCACTTAGTGTATTAGATTCTCATATGCTCATATAAGGATGATGTATTGAGATGATGAGCATATAGATGTTGTTGTAATTTAATGATTTAAGTCATAACCATTATTTGATTTATGGAGTGTCGTATTATTACTTGTGATCAGAATATTTGAGAATAGATAAGATCAGATTTGAAGTTTATCGCACTAATGTTGATGACTAAGTCTATTTCACCAACATCAGCGAAACCTCGACTTGAGTTAAACAAGCTTGGTTCCATGTTTTAAATTATTTGACATCTACGGTCATTCTCAACTAGCCTTTCGAGTGTTGGTCAGACACTCTATGACTTCATCGAAAAAGTTTTTAATTTCCCCGGATTTTTAGATGCATGGTGTGCAAATGCACAAATTTAATTTAGCCCCTTTCTACTCTCTGAACTACGGGTCGTTACACCGTTAAGCTCATAAAAGAAAACTTGCATAAGATTTCACATCAATGGGTTTGTGTTCTAAGAAAAAATAGTAACATGCGATGGGTAAGAAGTAACAACTGGTAATCCAGTAGATTAGTTGCTTCAATCCAAATTAGATAGACCAAATTTGCATGTCCTTGATCTAGGTTTCAATAATTTATTTATATAGTTCTCAAAAAACATGTTTTTTGGATAAAGGGTAATATAGTGATATTACCCAAAATATCAAGTACATCCATGCTTTTCAACAACTCAATACCACGAGCAACTCGAGACAACGATGATGTATGCAGCCAAGCTATTAAAAGGAAAACGGAAGAATAGAAAAGTCAAGGTCTAAATCCACGCAGTAACCAACAACGACATCAACCACTGCCATGAAAACACACGGATCACACGAAGGTTCTCCAAAAGAAACGCCTTCAGAAAGGTTACGCATACAAGTATCACCGTTGCTAGGTCTAGTCAAAAAGTAGGTCATGAGTTTTCACTCCGAGCTCATTTTGGCCCCTCTACCTTTAAGGGTTTAAGTCGTCTAAAACTTATGTCTTAATTGGTGGACCATGGATGATTTTGATTTTTCTACGCGTCTGTATTACTCAAGAAATATAGCCCGATGTACTTGAAATAATTGTTTACCAGTTGACTGACAGTCGTCCGATCAAGACCTTCCAGTTCAATTGTATTTGTATGAATATAGATGTTTAGTATTGAAATACTACTGCATTTTATGTAATGCAACCTCTCAAAGGGCATTACAGCTAAACACATTTGGGGGGGGGGGGGGGTTGTGATCTTTTTTGTTTGAAATTATGATATGTGATTCCGGCCGTTTTTCGCAGCACGACCTCGTCGCTTGCCCCCAGCCCCGCCGACACCTCACCGCTCATTCCCATCGCTCAGGATGGCTGTCGCAACCCCTCCCCCGCCTGAATCCGCCGATTTTGTCTGCTCCTCGCCCCACCGCCGCCTCACATTGTCGCCCGCAACACCACCGCCGCCCACCAACGTCAATGAGCGGCCGCCACGACTCCTATGCGGCCCTCGGAGAGCCGCTGGTACTTGCCGAGCTCTCGGTGCTCGGTTAGTCGCGCCGCTAGATTTGGCTGCATCCGCAGAGTGTGATGTCGTCTAGGGTCGGACGACGCATTAGGCCAAAGGTCCCGCGGCGAGAAGGGATGAGAGCCCACCATCGCCATCCGCCGAGCGGGATTAACATGTCGGATCCTTCGGTGGTGGCTAGGGTTTCACCCGTGCCATCCCTTGGAGCGGAGCGAGCGTCAAATCAGGTGATCACATCTCCGTAGTACATCTCTAAAAAAACATCCAAAATTAAAGTAATCAAATCTAGCTTCCGAGAGTATTCTGGGAAAAAGATTCGAGGGACTGGCCTAGCATTGTTATCCTTTTTTTACACAAAAAACAGTAGGGGCATTGTTGTCTCTAACTATTAATTTGGTCAAATATGAAGGACTAGTACGTGGATGATGCGTTCAACGATGAATTTGCGAACTACTCCCTCCGTATCAAAATATAAGATGTTTAGCATGTTGGGCCCAACACGTACATAGACATGTTTTAGTGCAAGATTCACATGAATATTGCACTAAAACATGTCTAGGTGCATGTTGGGCCAACATGCTAAAACATCTTATATTTTGACACGGAGGGAGTAGAACATTCTCTCAGTCAGCAGTCTATTGGGGTAAGCATGATGGACTGGGCCCGAAGTAGGGCCGCTGCTATTTGTTGAAGTTTGGCCCGATGAGGCTCGATTTAAGACTATGCCATAATGACCTTGGTTAAGATTCTAAATTCGGTAATGTAATGGATGTAAACTTTGATACTAGTTCAGTGATGTTCCATGACAGGGTGATCATAAGATCGTGGTTTTCTACATAACAAGTATTTCATATACGTGGTTATGGCTCAACGAAGGCTAAGAAATAGCTACTTCTCGGTTGATATAGAGTTGTATAGGATCTATCCTTTAGGTGAGATCATAGGATCAAGTCACAAAACCATATTTACAAATTGTTGAAAAAATCTATAAAAAAATGTACAGCACACCTATGGGCTGTTTCTACAACTCCAAGAAATTTCAGCTCAAAATTCGATCTACATTTGGAGAAACAAAAATGTCAAAGTACACTGTGAATAGTGTCAGTTTTGGGTGAATAGTCTTTCACACTTTTCAGAACGAAGTTTTCTCTTTTTGTTTCTCTAACTGTAGCTCGAATTTGAAGGAGACAATTTTTGGCGTTGAATATTTAAACATGTTTTGTCTATTCAAAAAAATTGATCTCATAGATCCTATCTAATAGTAGATCATACCCAAGTCCCCCCCCCCCCCCCCCCCCCCCCCCCCCCTCCTCCTCCTATATATTGATAGCCTTCTAATCAAGATCTATCATCTCATCTTATTATACTTACACAAGTTTTCTTGTAAATTAAGTTACACGATTCTTAGGATCGACTTAGAGAAACAGGAAACCAGCATGCACTATTCTGTTCAGACCACAGGAAGTCGACTAGGTTTGTATGCGTCCGATTTAACGTTGCTAGGCCAGTTGGGTCCACACGTAGTCGGGCCCATCTACCCTCACACTGCATGGGGACACACACGGCACCTGGTCGGACGTACGTTTACACGTGTTACAGGACAAAAATGGATGAGAAATCGGCTGCGCGAGCTAGGCATTTTTGCGATAAAGAAATTAGGAGCTTGCTAGATGACGCGTGGGGAGTAAAATATACCAGTGCTAGCTGAGCTCGCTCCCATATGATTTTAGTCGCGCGACCGTGAACGCGTGGTCGTGTTCTGTGCCGTGCTGAGCGGTGTGCCGCCGGCGTCGACGATTCAGCGGCGGCGCGCCGCCGGTCTCCCGGACTCTCGCTCGCTGTCTCGTACTACTAGGTACGTCCGGTTGTTTCTGCACACGAGCTGGTTCCAGCCTTCCAGGGGACTCACTAATAGAAAAAGGGTCTTCCGTTTGGCCCTTTAGTCCCGGATATGTTTTGAACCGTGACTAATGGGACCATTAGTCCCGGTTCAAACGGACAGGACAACAAACGGCATCAGTCCCGATTCAAACAAGACCTTTAGTTCCGGTTGGAGACACTAACCGGGACTAAAGGTACCACACCCTTTCACCGGGACTAAAGGTCTATCTTTAGTCCCGGTTGGAGACACCAACCGGGACTAAAGGATTTTTTTCCTCTCATGCCTACCCCATGGATCGCCTTTTTTAGTTTTATAGAAAATTAAAGAAAATGATAAAAAATTTAAAAATAAAATCTTTTGGTACGTAGTTAGGTTTTAGTGTCTACTTTGTATAGAAGTTTTGAAATATGAATTTTGACTTTTTTTTTGTAAAAACAGAAAAAAAAATTTAAAACGGCCATAACTTTAGCATACGACGTCGAAAAAATGTGTTTAATATATAAAAAAACTAGAGAAAAATTGGAGCTCGATTTCTCAAAAATAATGGGTTTACCCGATGAACTTTTCTCAGATCCTAGAAATTCCAAAAAGAAAAAAGTTATTTCAAAAAGATGATTTTTTTTCTACAAAATCAAAAAAATAAGCACACTTAGTAGTACATTATATAAAAGACATAGCACATTATGCAAAAGATGATATGGATGCAATATTTGGATTTCTATCATTTTTCTGATTGATTTATACATATTATTTGTCGAATTTCGATTTACGGATTTAAAGATATGAATTTTTGCATATTAAATTGAAAATGACAATAATAATGTAAAATTCATTTGTTTTGTTATTTGAATTAATAATAATAATTATTTAATCATTAATATTTATGTTAATATAGGTTTGGAATTCAAAAAATAATATCATGTGACATCAAAGTCTAGCGCATAATAAGATTGATACCATAGTATTATCAAGATGTTATCAGTGCAATCTTTGAAACTAATTGGAAAGGAACTCAAAAGTTAAACATGCTGGGGGTGAAGCAGTGTGAGGATGGGTGACCGGTCAGGAAGCTTGACCACGAGTATGGATAGGAGTGTGAGGATGCACTTTGACTTGAGATTAGATCGAGATTAAACTGACAAATAATTCAAAGATTTAAAATATAGAAAAAATAAAAAAAAATCAAAAAAAAATTAAAAAAAATATTTCGAGAAAAAGGATCTTTAGTCCCGGTTGGTGTTACAAACCGGGACTAAATGTCCTCCAGCCCCAGCGCACTGCTTTCCCCACGTGGAGGGCCTTTAGTCCTGGTTCGTGGGGGACCTTTAGTCCCGATTTATTAGTCCCGGTTGGGGAAACCGGGACTAAAGGGGCTCTAGAACCGGGACTACAATAGGGTGACTTAGCCTTCTCTTAGCGTTGACACGTAGGATATTTGCCTAGTTGGCGGAGAGAGAATGCAGAAAAGTGAGGTTGACTTCCCTTAGCTAAGAGATGATCTCTTACGAAATAAGGGAAGACTAATTTCACCATTGTATCATTTGTCTTCCCTTAGAAATATAATTTCCTATTAAAATATAATTAATTCTCATTAATTGTTAGGGATGACAATAAGAGATAATGCATTGTACAACTTATAATTTTGCCTTCTCTAAATGACGTGAATGGCTAAGAGAAGGCGTGCTTTTTATACCATTGTACATGCCCTAATGGCTATATATATGCGTCCGATTTAAGGTTGCTAGGCCAGTTGGGTCCACACGTAGTCGGACCCATCTACCCTCACACTGCATGGGGACACACACGGCACCTGGTCGGACGTACGTATACACGTGTACAGGACATGAGGACAAAAATGGATGAGAAATCGGCTGCGCGAGCTAGGCATTTTTGCGATAAAGAAATTAGGAGCTTGCTAGATGACGCGTGGGGCGTAAAATATACCAGTGCTAGCTGAGCTCGCTCCCATGATTTTAGTCGCGCGACCGTGAACGCGTGGTCGTGTTCTGTGCCGTGCTGAGCGGTGTGCCGCCGGCGTCGACGATTCAGCGGCGGCGCGCCGCCGGTCTCCCGGACTCTCGCTTGCTGTCACGTACTACTAGGTACGTCCGGTTGTTTCTGCACACGAGCTGGTTCCAGCCTTCCAGGGGACTGTGGCTGCTTCCCTTCTCCTCTCGACTATAAGAAGAGCCGGAGGCGGCTGTGAAGAAGAACGTCGACCCACACAGTCCCTCCTTAGCTTCTTCACTTCGATCGGTTGAGCGATGGACGGCGGCGGCGGCAGCAGCTTCGCCAACATGTTCGGTGGCACGTAAGTGCGCTGTGTGTGTCATGCATGCATCATAAATATCCCCTACGCTCCCAGGCACGCACGCCTCTGGCTCTCGCACGGTTTGTTTTGGCAATGCATCCATGGTTAAATTCTGAAGAAGAAAATAACACGTGCTCCACTACTACTCACTCATGTTGCATGTTTCAGTGACCATCCACTCGAGCTGGTGTGGGATGGAGGAGGCGGATGCTCCACGGAGCGTGGCCTCCAGTCTTGTCCGGCGGCCATACCGGAGCGTGGCCTGCCACCTTCGGAGGACGTCATGGTGGCCTGGCTCTATCCGATCGTCAGTGGCAAGGACAAGTACTGCGATGTGGACGACCGTCTAAAAGCTCCGACGACGAAGGAGCCGGCGATGGCGATGGGAACAATGATGGCGACAGAGAGCAGCAAAGGGAAGCTCCCGGCAACGGATGTGATGTTCGGCGCCACCAAGGTAGGACCGTGGCCGGTGAACTTGTGTTTGGCATGTATATTTTCGCACTAAATTTTGCAGGCTCAGGTGTTATCCTCTTTTTCCCTTACTCTGAATGTTTCATACATTACATATGGGGTTCGAGTAGGAGTTATCACGAGATGATCTTCTGGGAAGTGGGAAAATGCTTCATGTTAGATCGATCTTCTCGTACGTGTGTCTAGAGATTTAATTTCAGCATCTTCGAAGCAGTTAAGTGGACTATATTTTATACTGAAAAAATCAAGCAGAGAATGAACTGAGCCCACGGGGTTTGATGACAGGACACAAACTCCAGCGAGAAGAAAAATGCGTCAAGCAGCAGGAAGGGATCAGCAGCACACAACACTGCAGAAAAGGTATTTAGGTGACGAGCACTTTGCATTCACGCATGCGCATACTATTTCATACTCTACATAATATGTGCATACATATCTTCAGAGAAGAAGGTGCAGGATCGCAGAGAGGCTAAGGACCCTGCAGCAGCTTGTCCCAGGTTGCGACCACAAGGTCAGATCCGGATCGAGTTCCTAGCTCCTGGTATTTTCCCCTTAATTTGACCGCATGTCTGCGAATGAGATGCAGACGGAATTAAGTTTTGGATGCATATTTGTTCTCTGCGATCTCCATCCGGGCTAGCTTTTCTGAATCTGACGGACCTACTGCATTTCCAGTCTAGCCAAGCGTGGACGCTGGACCAGACGATCCAGTACATGAGGTCGCTCCAGCAGCAAGTCCAGTCAATGAGTACGAGCTGGCGGGCATCGGCAACAGCATCGGCGTACCCCGTCGTGCAGACTCCACCGGCGGCGACTGTCGCAATGCCGATGCCGCCGGCCGCCACCTTCTGGCCCGGAGTGGTCCCGATGGTTCCGTCCGGGGGCATGCTTCCTTACCCGCCCTACCACGCCCTGATGATGCCTGCTGCAGCTTCGGCGGCGCCACTGTACTCGCTTGCGCAGGCCGGCCTCCGCCGCCGCCCCGGATGCAACTGGTGACCATGCGCAGTGCTCTGTCTCCGTGGAGCAGCAGCAACATCAGCGTAAGGAGAAAGGGAGGAGACTCTGATCGAGACAGGAATGGACTTTTCTAGCCAAAAGGCCACACAGCCCTGCTTTCAGGAAAGAAAAGGTCTTACATTGGTGATCCTTTTATTTGTAAGTTTCAAAAAATGAATAATTCTGGATGTCAGAACCTTTTACCACACATCATACGGATTCAGTGCCTGCAGTAACAGCTCAACCAGTGTAAGCCGTAAACACTAGAAAACGATCATTTTTTAGTAGTTCGTACTAAGACCTAATAGATTTAACTGCTAAGTTCCAACATAGCTCCACCATCTGCCCTTTTACAAGATGCAACATACAAGAAGTCAAGAACTACATAGCAATTAAGTCATATGTAGCTTGTCTGTATGAAACTGAAGTTATAAGGACAAAAAAAAGCACATCATAAACAGATTTCAAATCACACTTCTTTAATTAGAGTAAAATCTACCAAGACACATTTTCACTTTAGGACTTCAGCGATGATGCATTCATAGTAGTAGAACAACAGTGTTGAGTTCAACCAAGTATTATCTTCATAAGCTGTAGTATATAATATACACAAAGTGACTCATCCCAATCACTGCGGACTGTATCAGCCCAATGCAGCATTTCTCCCTGTTTCTATACCAGGAGAAAATCAGAAAGCCTACCGTGTATTAGCATTTTCATATCACGATATGTTCTTCCCACGATCAGCTTGGCTGAACTTCACGTAAAATACAAACAGCACGAAATTTCTCTATCAAAATATAGAAACATTTAAAATAATGACAACCAATGTTCAGGAAGCAAGTCAATAATCAAATAGAGACTGAAGACGCTACATTTTCATCTGTCTCCACTTATGCACTGAAGACATGCAACTCCAACAATCTTTTGTACTGGCCTTGTTCTATCTCTGCTTCATTTGCACCATGTAATAACAGGAGCTCAATAACACAATCTTCCCAGTCAATACCATTACATGCGCCACTTTTCTTTCTCTTCTTCCCGGCATTTGAAACCTCTATCGGATGGTCTCGGTGCATGATACGATCCCTGCCATCTCGTCTCTTTCACCCTTGTTTTTTATTTTGTGGTGGACATACATCTTCATGCCCAAGAGCTGACGGTGAATCGATTGCATTTGCAATACGAGTAGCAGGAGACTTCCTAATTTCATCGATCCGACACTTGGCAGCTTCAATGCGTTCTCTCCTCCGCTTCTGCGACTCCAGTCCAGCAGTAAACGATGGAGGAGGTGCATCATAGCCAACGTCAATATCTGCTACCTTCTCTTTTTTGAAGCGAAGGCAAAAGCTTTGCCTTTTATATTGATATAGAAGAAGCAAACATGACGGGCCAAAACCCAAAGGTAAAAAACAAGGATCACATAGCAAACTCGCTAAGCAACAATCTCCGCTAAAGGCTTATCTCCTGCCAGAATCCAATCCTTGCCTTCGTCTTTGATCTTCTGTACGAGAGCCGACGGCATCGAGAAGGTGTTGTTGAAGACTCGAGCGTTTCTTTCCTTCCAAATTTCCCAAGTGATCAGCGTGACTGCTGATTTGAGCCCTTTGGGATGCGCCGTGGGGGACTTGGTGACCGCCTGCCAGTAGTCGAGGACAGTTGGGCGTCCCGTGCCCATGTCCTGAACCAGGGAAGGGCAGGATAGCCAGGAGGCCGCAGCCTGCCATATACGTCTCGAGAATCTGCACTCGAAGAGGATGTTCTTGGTCCAGCCATTACCCAGCGGATCCATCCACGATTCTAGCTCCAGCTCTCTCTTCCACCGCTTCCTCCTGCTAGCAAATTTACCAGGCTGCCCAAGTTCCTTTAGCTGAGCGATCCTCTTTAAGACATTCGGGTAAGCATCTGACATGCATCGCTCTGAGATCCTCAAATCCTCTGATTCTTGCCCAGAATTCTTGAAATCCAAATCATCGACATTCAGGGGAACACTCTGGAGGTACTTGGACTCGTCCTCGTCGACGGATGAGTACACTTGCACAATGCCGGCAATGTCTGGAGCGTAGAGACTGTTCCGACTGGTCGGACTGTGACCGCATTCCCATGAGCCAGAGAAGCATGGAGGCGTTCGGGAGCAGGTTTCTGGCATCGACGTCGTCACCCCACGGAAGCAACTTTTGCGCCGCACGCACCAGCCCATCAACGAGCTCCTAGTATCGGCGGCGGCTGGTGAGCGGCGCCGCCGAAATCTGCTGGGCAACTTCTTCCACAGACATATAGGTGACCCCGTTCAGCTGTGCGGCGAAGGCAATGGCAACCACGGCGGCGACAATTGGGAGCGGGTGCCGACCGGTGGTGAGCGACCACTTGGAGGCGCAGCGGAGGAGGAATCGGGCTTGGGACAGGATCACCTCCCTCTTCTCACCCGCAGCTTCGGAGAGCTTGCCCGAGGTTTCCACGGCGCGTTCGAGCGCGGCGGAGTAGTCGAATGACGGGAGGGGAGGGAGGGAGAGGCGGGACGCGAGGTCATGGAGCGCGAACGTGGTGCAGGCCCCGGCCTCGGCGGCCTCGGCGAGGGAGATCGGAAGGCTGGGATCGCGCGACGAGGAAGACGCAGGCGGCCGCGAGCGCGCGGAGGAAGGCGCTGCCCGCGGTGGCGAGTTGCTGGTCGGTGGCGTCTTTGGCCATGCGGAGGACCTCGTCGGCGAGGGTGGGCGAGAGCGAGAAGCGGGCGGCCGTGGAGGTGATGACGGCGGAGGCGGCGTATAGCTTGTTGTCGAGGTAGGGGGAGCAGTGGCGGATCCAAGGGGGGGGGGGGGGGGGCGAGCGGGTGCCAGGCCCCCGCCATGGTTCGGCCCCCCTTAATCACATGCAACGGGGGCTAATGTGTTTAGGCTAATCATAATACTCCGGCCATTAGCAACGAGAATGTCAAAGCCTAGGTTCAAGACGTTGGGCTTGGCCCAAAACAGCTAGCCACCAAGGGCCGAGGCCACAATGACGTAAATAGCGTCGGCAAATCGAGAATGGCAAATAGATTGGTTGATCCAGGGACTGCGTCGTACAGTATACACGCTTCTATTTGACTCTCTTTTCCTAGACGGATTTACTCCGCCTCCATTGCCTGCCAAGCCGCCTAGGGCATCGTTGATTGCGCGTCGTCGCCGGCCGCCGGCCACCGGTACTCTGGACTCAGGCTTCTCTGCGATTGGTTATTTGCGAAGGCACAACTCCAGCGTCTCTGTCAACGACCGTCGACTACGACCAGCCGCGCGCCAACGCTCAGTTCCAAACTAATCTGATCGGCTCATTGCCCTAAGGTACCATCGTTATGTACTATTATGTACAGGCACCTTGTCGTATAAATATTGAAATTGCTACTTGCTAGTTTGAAAATATTGGAATTGCTACTTGCTACTTGCTAGTTTGAAAATCTAATCTAATACTAATTGCTAGTACTTTCTAGTTTGATTTTGTTGTACGAATCATATAGCCTCTAAATTTTATTGTACTGAAACTAGAATGGTACCGCTTAAGTCAGGATGCGGAAGGCACCATGAATAACTTACATTAGTCCAATTGTTTCAACCTCCAATTTTACGACCGAAAATATAAATCCAAAAGGGAATAGAGGATTAGAGTTCACATAGCAACATACCGGACATAATGTTTCCATTCCCGACAGTGATGATATAAAATATTCCCTTAAAATTGTGTTAAATAAAACTCCCAACCAAAATATGAGTCATTTTTTGAACTAACAGAACAAGGTAGAATCAAAAACGCAAAATATCAGCAAGATCCTGGAAAATGACAACAAAATTAGTGTACTGTAAAAGACTTGGTATATTTTCTTCTTATATCTTTTGTTTGGTCGTTATCTTCTTCGCCCCCCTATGCTCAAATCCTGGATCCGCCCCTGAGGGGGAGACGGAGGTGTGGTGGACGTGGGAGGCGGCACGGCCGTTGGGTTGGCCGTCCTTGGTGAACTCGAGTTGGTTGACGAACTCGGAGGCGACGGCGCCGTGGACGAGGCCGCAGGCGGTGCAGACGAGCACGCCCGATCCCAGGTCCGCAATCACCGGGCCCTCGCCGCACGACCAGCACGTAGGCTCCATCGCGCGCGCGACCAGTGGCGGCGTCGGCGGCTGGCACGGCGGGAAGGGCAGATGCTGAGGAGGGCGGCGGCTCGAGGGGGAAGAAACGGATCTAACGGCTGTGAGGTAGGTGATGCCGTCAACCGACTCTAGGTAAATCCCTGTAAAGAAAAAGACTCTAGGTAAATCGTAAATATGTCTTCCAAACCAAGAAAATATTTTTGGGTTTACTGTACAGGAAAACTTGCGATCTACCAAAAATTTCACTAGTGATAAAGACATTGTCTAATGGTGTAAAGAACTTGCAATCTGCAGATGAGGCATATAAGTGATAATGCACAGTAGCGGTGCTAGGATCCAAGAAATATAGAATTTCATGTTCAAAATTAACAAAAGAAAGCGGTATTTATCAAAGTTATAACCCGAAATCATAACTTGTACTGACTTTGTTCCTAAATATAAAACGTTTGGGCCAAAGTTATAAGCCAAAATCATAATTTTTAGGAACAAAGGAGTATGCAACACTGTTCTTGGTAACACAAATTATGTATTGTATAACCCTCCGAGCCACTTTGGCTTGCCTTAAGCCAACCATGTTTAGGTTTGACTAATTAATTTTCAATATCGTTTTTATCACTAAACCTATCATGAAATGTGCTTTTGAAAGATTAAGATTTATCGACAACGATGGGGAATTAGTTTGAATTGGAGCTTCGAGCAATAGGAAGTAAAGTACAGCTAAGACACAAATACAGTAATAAAAAAGAAGTAAAAACTTGTTCGAGAGGCATTAAGCAACAGGAAGTAGCACCATACACGGTCTGAAGTCAACCCACTTGACAAATAAAAATTGGGTGTTGAGAGCTAATTTTGTAGCGACTCAACCCGATGAGAATGAAAAGCCAAGAAGGATCTCCCTGCCAAATAGGGGGGGGTGATTAGGAGGACTAGGATGCGTCATGATATTCGGTGGACCACCTGGCTACGAGTTAAAAAAAATGTAACTTTACGGTCTCCGAGCACGAGGTTTCACCGCCAACCTTGTTGTGCCTCAGTACCTTTGGTGATCGGAGACGACGCTAATCGTCTTCCAAAAAAACGACCACCCCGATTACATCCCTCGGACCGCCCCGATCATTTGCATCATCCATCTCAGCAGGATCCTTGTGGAGGGGGGAGCGTCGTGCGTCAACATCCTCCACGCCGAAACCCTGGAATGGATGAAGATCCACCTCTGAGCTAAGGCCATTGTCACACCCTTCGATTCCACGGATAGTCCCCCGAGAAGAAGGCACTCTGATTGGTAAATCACGTTGCTGATACATCAAGGACGTATCTATGTTATATCCTGTTATTGCAATAAATATTAGGATCTTATTTTGGTGCCCTCACTTCCTTAATAGTACTCAGTTGTACCCCATGCCTACTGTATATATGCATTGGTCTCAACCAAATTGCTGTGATTTATTCAAATATAAAATGTCAATGCGTAGAAAGTAAGTTAGACTTTGTTGTTGGTTGATTTATGTTTTATGTTGCTTTCGACCATGGTTTGGCTTGTTAAATATCTTGACTGGTTTGATCACACCTTGTGTCGGGGAACGTGCTAGGCAAAACACAATTTAGCATGCACGAACCAAACCAAGATACACTATCGGAACGCAGGCAACGAGATTATACCCGGCCTCGACGGTCACGTCAACGCAACGGAGAAGTTGACGATGTCGATGAAGTCCTTCGACTCTCGCAGTTAGGTTATATATCCCAGCCGCAACAATGTCTCCATATGATATTTCGCCCGATTGAACACCGAAGTGTACAACGTCTCCGAGGTATTCAAGCATACCGGATCAGTGACACGTGGCAACGTGTGGACCAGTACACCAGAGTTGCAGAAAGCTGTGAGATGGAGTAGCAGAAACACACTTGAAGCTCGAACTAGATCCGATCTAGAGGAGAGAGATAGAGGCGGCGGCGGCCAGGGAGAGTGTGGGCTTGGTGTTGTGTCTCCTTGGTCGTTCCCTACTCCACCAGGGTATAGGTGTAAGGGTGTGGGGCGGCCAACCTTAGTGAATTCCTCCATATTGAATTTCTGTGATAGGAAGCAACTTTCATCATTTGAAATTCTACCAACTCTACTAGTATCCAATTGGATAATAGAGGCTGTGATAAAACTCAGTAATGTATGTTGTGAGGTTTGGTTGCCCTCAGTCACACCTTTTTCTTGACTAGTAATTGTGCACGTGCAATGCACGTGTAACCTTACAAAGAAATTTCTGTATATATTTTATGAACAAATTTCCTCGAAAACTTACGCAGAATGAAAATATTTAAACCCAAACAACTAAAAACTGTAATAATGTACTAAATATATCTTTAGTTTAGGTTATTGAGTGTTGTAGTTTCAGAGCTTGTTAGTCTTGGTTATACAGTTGAATTGGAGACTTGCATGTACAGAAAAACTTATCATTGTCTACTCATATTTGAAAACAAAAGGTTATCATCGCGTGCTCATTTGCCATGTCACAAGCACAAGCACACACACTCGTTCATAAGAACAACCCTCCTCTTTCTCTCTCTCACACACAACATGCGAGGTTGGTGGTGCCAGGACCAGGACCAACAAACTTCCTTCGCTTCTCCAGCTTTTCGCCGTGCGTGTAAGACATACAAAATTTAAACTATAAGTCACCCATGATGTTGACTTGCAACTGGAATGAGGTTTCCTTGATAGTGGGCTTGGTCCTCAAAAGTTGTGTGAGTAGCTTGAAAAGCATTATAACTGCATGTACCTAGTGAAGTGTGTAACCAAAATGTTAACTTCCACACAAAAAAAACTTGTGCATTGCTATGACATAAAAAAATTGAGACATTGAGCAACGGTATTTTACCATTGGGCATAACCTTGTGTGGTTTTTATCTACTCACCCTCTTAAAATATCGTCATGCATTTATTCTTGACCCGTACCTATATGAGAATATATAGTATTTGTCTTCCTTCATTTCTCATGATTACGCAATGAGCTCTACCGCTAACGTGTTGGATCTGAAGCTGTCGGCTGCTTAAGCACACGCGTAAGTATTGTTTACTTCAAAAAAAAATCAACTCTAAAGTTACAACAGAAGCATTGTTACTCAAAATTTCAAATAAATCAACTATGAAGTCACTGGAGCAGGGAAGTAGCATGCTCGTAGTTACCAATTAATGGCTCAAAGCAACACCAGAAAAGCAAGAAGTATACCTGTCTGTGTGAGGTGCAGTCCTTTCATTACTCTATATAAGGTTACCCACCTACAAGAAAATAAACTCAAATAAACTTATCCAATCAGAACTTAAATTTGGTAAACACAAACGACTGTTAGCACAATGCATTAGTTTCAACTTACATAGTACATACCGGTTAAATAAAAAGCCTATGAATCTGGTTGCAACTCTAGCTGGAGGAAAAAGATACCCATCTGGGCACTCGCTTTGCAATTCCGTCGAAAATCAGCACGTAGTATGACAGCAAGCCCCCGAAGAGTCCACGATAAACAAGTTGTATTCAAGCCGGATTAAGCCTGCAGTAGTTCCGGTAAAAAAATTGAATACCTAAAAGAAGATTATTAATAACTGACTTTTGTCCTACGGAAGTCTTACTTTTCATTTTATGGCCCTGTAGATCAATATGATATCTTGATTGCTAGCTTAAGAAAACACCACTAAGTGTAACAGAACATGATAGATTAAGCTTACCTTCGGAAATGGTTTCCGCAAAAAACTATAAGAGTGAATCCATGCAGTCCTAATTCATGTTTGCCATCAGAATTTTTGAATTCGTCGACTCGTTTGGAGCCCTTCATCCTGTGAATCACATTTGATAAAATAATTAATTATTAAAGCAAATGCATTAGTAAGTTAACCAAGCAGGTTTTTTTAGGGAAAATGATCTCAAGTATGCAAGTGCGTAGTAACATGTACTGTATGTCCTAACCCATTTTAGTTATGAACTTTGAAATGCATTTGACAAAAATAGAGGACCTGATACATTAGCTGTAGCATTACGATGGTGCCTAGTATCCACTCCTATTTCTGCGAATATTTTCTGGTTTGAAAGTAACTTTCATAGAGGGGATTCATCAGCATTTTTACTTGAGGCATGATGAATAAAATTAGTTCATAGCCCAAAATGAAACCAAATCCCTTGGTTTTTACGTAGAAAATAGATGATTTTCCACAACAGAACGAAGAGGTAAAGACAAATTTTCTGTTCCGAATCAAAGATGAGACTGAAAACCACTTGAGTAACAAAGATATTTGTAGGTGAAAATGAGACCTGAAGAATCAAACATGATCCCGTAGAGGCATTCTTGCCGCTGCTCTCCCTTCGTGGATTTATTCTTCACCTGTATATGCTTAATTTTCATGCATACATACATATTTGTCTCAACAATTTAGCACATCACGTATGAGCTAAACACCAAGGTGCAATGGTGGTATAAGCATGATGGCGTGCCCTGCGGCAGTACGTACTGATTGCAACTCATCTATACTAATATGAACCTGAGCGATGAAAACATCAAGAACAGGTCGCAAAAAAAACTGAGAGGCAAACAGCCAAACAATGAAGTAATGCATGCCAGTAGTATTAGCCTTCCAATTCGACTTGTCAATCTACACTACCAAAACAGAAACCGTGCTGTCGGAACTGAGTCACAGACCACTTATACAGATGGCAAATTATAATCCCAAGCCCTTACATGGTAGCATTCCGTCAAACATGTAGTACGCAACATGTTCAAGACTTCAAGAGACAGGGGCGGAGGTTGGGGCAACATGTGGGTGATGGGTACCTGAGAGGATAACTGAAGTTGCTGGAGGCGAGTGGCAGCGACGACTCCAGGCTGAAGCCGAGGGCGCGGTGTCCATGGGAGGCGGCAAAGGCAGCTGTCGGCCGTGGATCCCTCTTCCGCGCGTGTCGGCGTCCCGTTCCCCGCGAACGGTTGCCAGTAGCCGAAGGTGCTTGGACCATGCCTACTTCCCGCGAGAAGGAGGCGACAGAGCGTTACGATGCGAGGAGTCGATGGTTTCTCAATTGAAGATCCGCCAATGGCGGACGATAGAGGCGAGGAGGATGACGCCAGTACGACATTGCTGGACGCAATCTCTGACCCGCTCGAGTTATAGGGATTTTATTACGGGATTAGCGGCAGGTTTAGTTGCGCCACTTATTCGCTCGGGGTGGCACTGGCACATCATACAACTGTCCCTGGCTCATGGAGTCATGGGTGCCAGTTCGGGAGAGGTGGGTGAGGAATGCCGGCTGCGTCGGCGGCAGATGGTTGCGGTTGCAGGGGTGGCAGCGCCGCGAGGGACGGTTGGCAGATCACCAGCGGCGGCGGGAGGGGCGGTGGGCAAATCAACAGTGAGCGACGGGAGAGGTGGGCGAGGACCAAGTAATGGGGCGGCGGCGCGATGACGCGAAGACGGCAGTGGCCGGGTAGCCGGGGGACTCGGGGGCCGGCGACAGCCTCTCCTGCGACCGCAAGATCGTCCTCAACCTCGCCGTCCCCAGCGGCTCCGTAAGCCCCTCCTCCTCCTCGTGCACCACTGGCTGCGGAATCGCGCGTTCTACTACTGACGGTGTGTTTGTGGCCGGGAGCAGAGCGGCGGCGAGGCGTCGCTGGTGGCGCAGGTGGTGGAGGTAGAGGAGAACGACACGCAGGCGATGCAGACTGTGCGTGATCCCCCGTCATCACCATCAACAAGTCCGCCACCTACGCGCTCTACCCCATCTCCTACATCAGGGTAAGGCGATGCAGACGGGACGGGATCTCCCTATGCCCGTGCCCTCCAAATCAACAGCGCGTAGTCTAGCCAGACAGCCTCTAGCCTCTAGCGCCTAGTCTCAGGGTGCTTCTGTGGTCTACTCTTCTCATGTTTTTATAGCAGTCCCAGTTGCATCTGAAAGTGTCGTCAGCATTTTGTTGTCTGATTTTTTATAGGAAGATTGTAGTACTAAAAAAGTTAGTTTTATCACTGATAGAGTGATCGTATCAACTGTTACCTGCCAGTAACCACTGTGCTCTAACAAATCATGTGAACTGAGACCTGATTTGTTTTCTGTGCTCGTTTCTTCAGGATGTTGCTTATAGGCCAGAGGAACAATATTTCAGAGTCAGATGCTGGTGCCGATGTTGTTAGAGGATGTGAAAGGTAAAACACTGAGGGACTAGATCCAGTTGATATAGGTTGTCATCATCAATATTTTCTGGGATGTATTCCAGTTGGTAGATCGCGTACACACCCATCTTATTAGCTTTAGCACAGCTATAATCTGGGTTTTGATTCTCCTGGAGTGAGTTTATTAGCATATTGTAACTCTTCTTTTATACAAATATGTAGCACATACATTATATCTGCGCATAGCTAATGTTTGTTCTATGGAGTTTCTCTAGATTTCTGGATCCGATTTTTCTTTTGACATTTTCAAATGTATTACTAATGATGTTTATTTTATGAATATGGATAGGTTACGGGATCAGAACGGCCACATAATTGAGCATACTGAGGTGTGGCACATTTACCTTTGACATCCTTATCATCTTAGTGTATTAAGTACTCTCTCTGTTTTTTAATATAAGATGTTTTAGCTTTTACGTAGATTCATATGTATCTACATGTATGTGGACACCTCAGTAGTAGTACGGAGTAGGTAATATTAAAGCAGCCAGTTTCTGACCAAATAAACCTAATATTCTTAATGGTTGAACACATATTAAGGAAAACAAAGCACATTTGAAGTTCTTGCCAAAATTCTTGTGATATGGATGCATCTGACTTCGTTTAGTTTATATTATTGTGTTTTCATCTAGGTATGATTTACTATCTCATGATGTCTATTTTTCCTCTCACTTTTCATGGAAAATCTAATGTTTCCTCTACACTTTGACATGGTACTAGCCGATTTGCTGTCTATGTGGGCCTAATCGCCGTGTCGCTTCTTCTTGTGGAACAATATGTAAGTTAACAAACTGGAATTTTGTGATTCCTGTATTTTCAATACAACAACATTGTGTTACGCCTTTCACACGCAATTTCCTTGCAGTTGACAAGATGGTTAAAGGCAAAGCTTATACGACTCACTGTGTACGTTTTCCAGGTGATTGGTATGGGCATTAATTGTGACGTATCATTGTAATATTTTTCAATATTAGCTTAATAAATCCATCAGCTTAGTTCGCTAAAAGAAGCTTCTATGTTACCCATGACTTTTGGACTTTCAGTTCGAACTGGCAAATCTCTATCTTTCTGTATGATTTGAAGATGCCAGCCTAGTTTGTCCCACAATATCCTAATCTCTTACTGTATTATTGACACAGTCGTATCTATATTCTTTTTGTTGCTAACATCAAGTAGTCAGTTCGTATATTGGGAACAAATGTGATCTAGTTTATTTACATGTTTTGAAGTAGATGACTAGGGGAATACTTATATGCTCACTCCAAACTTTTGTGCTGTTAACAACATCTCATAGTTCTTTTGGTCATTGTTAAGGTCAAAATTGGAATTAATTTGTGCATCTCCATTTGTTCTAAACAGGTTTCATGTATTTGGAATTGAGAAATGTTCAAGAGGTTTCAGCATCAGAGTACAAGTAAAGAAAGGCTCTTCTGTAACGGTAGGAACTGAAATTCTGAAGTTACTTATGTATATGCTGACATTATGTTAGGACGAGTTGGCGCAAGCAAAGTCATCCATGCTGACGATGATAATTTATATTATCTACATGCCTCTTCTAATTGGAGTCTTATCAAGTTTGGGAACTTGGTTTTCTGTGCTTTTATTTTCTGATCTTGTGCTCTTTTAAGGGCTAAGATTCTGAACATTATATGTATTTATCAAGGTGTCGTTCAAATGACTATTTTGCTATTATTATATCCAGTGTGTTGTTTTGGACTTTGAGTACGACAATCACTTAAGAAATATTAGTGTAACTTTACTAATTTGACATTACGCTGCAGGAGGTTATTGTTGGTCCAGAGAATAGTACAGTTATTTCTAAAGACAACTTTCTGAGAGTAAATCTCATTGGTGACTTTGTTGGTTATACAAGTATTCCAACACTCGAAGACTTCTATCTTGTGACTCCACGAAAGGTACTCAGCAAATTATGACAGATGTATTGCTTTCATGTGACTTCATAATTTCTGTCTGTATCTGACATATTGAAGGGTGTTGGTGACGGTCAACCGCAAGTTCTTGGCGATGAATTCTCCAGGTGGATGCATTTGGAGAGAGTCCGGTTTACATTGGATGGTCTTGAGTGCAACAAGATTGGTGTTGGGTACGAGGCTTATAGAAACCAGCCTAACTTCTGTTCATCACCATACTCGAGCTGCTTGTACAATCAGCTTTGGAATTTTTGGGAGGTGAGATTGCGTATTATCAAGTTTGAAGTGAAAAATGTCAAGTTTCTTGTTTCCGAAACATGATATACTAGTATTGTAACTTCTTAGTCTTGACTCTTCTTTGACCGTTTGTTTCAGGCTGACAACAACCGGATAAACAGAAACCAAGAGCCCCAGTATATTGTGCAGGGAAGATTTGACAGGATCAACGAACATCCGGTAAAATTCTCACCAGTTATTTCTTGAGTTCCATTGTTATATGCTAGTTTTGATAACACATTTGATACATTACACATTACATTATGCAGGAGTTCAGACCTTCTCTGTTGGAGTGACAGAACTTGTGAATACCAACTTGCTGATAGAGCTGAGTGCTGATGATATAGATTATGTGTACCAGAGGTATTGATAGTGCTTACACATTTTTATTATGCACTCAATTACGTGCAGAGTACAAGCACACGCATATTACTGAGCGCTTGTACAATTTTGAACATAGCATCTTAAATGTGTGGCATTTGGACAAAATTTAGGGACACAATTTTCTATTCCAATGTTACACCTTACCATGCTGCTCAGTGCTTGTTTCTTCCTCTTTATAAAAACTATCTTGGTTTCACGTGCAATTGTGTGGCTAGATATTCCGATATATATACATATATTATAAAATGAGGAAAAGAGAGATTTATTTGCTATCGACTATTATGTTTTTTTTGAAATATAAGTGGAGTAGACATTCCCCATTTTTCTCAAATTAATGTGGGCATTTCTAGCCTCTTAGAGGTTAGAGCAATGTGTAAGTTCCTTTTAACCTTATTTTGGAGTGCACCTTTTGGCTCTCGAGCTCCAGTGAGCTCGGTATTCAAAAATTTGAAAATGATATTTCAAAATTTTAAAAAAGTCCAAATTTTCTTACGTGAATACATAAACATGTTCTCCACATATCTGCAATTTTTTGCTAATTAATACTCCAAAGTTTCAAAATCGAGTATATTTTGTTTTAGGCTACAAAAAAATCACAAATTTGTGTCTCCGAAAGGGAAAAAATGAACTCGATTTTGCTTGCAACATTTGTCTTTTTCATGCAGATCACATATGAAAAGATATTTCGATGCAAATGTGGTAGTGCATGCTAGACATGTATATGTACTTGTATATTGTGTTTCAGAAAATTTTTAGACCTAAAAATATTTTTTTCAAAATTTTAAAAATCGAGCTCACTATAGCTAGGGAGCTAAAAATTATTTTCGCTTGTTTTGATGATATAATAAATAGTTGTATCTGTAATACCATGCACTCATTTCTCAATTTCAGGAGCCCAGGGAAGATAACTAGCATTAATGTCCCTACATTTGAAGCCTTAAGTCAAGTTGGTACTGCGCAGGTCACAATTAAGAACATTGGCAAACTGGAAGCTTCATATAGCTTGACGGTATGCATCGTCAAGGAAATTACATTTTTCTTTGCAAGTGCGTTTTCATATATGTTTATAGATAATAAGCTACCTTTTGATAGATCATTAATTGCACTTTTTCTTTTCTACGTAGAAGATAGGTTCATGAACTAATTTCCTATCCATCCTCCTTGATGTCCTTGCATGGATATCCTTTCCATACCCACATAGGCTGCCACACTAAAATGTTTAATTGATATATTTACGTATACATTTTTATTTTTAATCTAGTTGATAAACATACTGTATTATATGATTTACTTGGCCTCTTCAGTTTTCCTGAAATTTGATGTCGCCTACTCCTGTTACAGTTCAACTGCAAAAGTGGCATCACTTATGTGGAGGTAACAATTATTGCACTCTTCATATTTTCTGCCACCATACTCTTTCTTGAGTTTTGTAGATCTCTCTAGATTGACAAGCTCCAGTATTTCATTTCGTTCTGAAGTTACTTGTTTCTGAATCCATTTTTTACAGTTAATCATCCATCACCACAGTTCCCTGTTCTGGTATGTGCTTATTCAATTCCCTCTCTTGAAGCTACTCGGTAATTTCATTTGCAGGAGCAATTCTTCATCATGAAACCTGACGAAGTCCTTATTCGCTCATTTTATTTGCGTCCGTCAACAGACCAAGCATCAAAATATCAATGCGTGGGTGAGTTAGAAATTGAAGGCAGCTCGTCATTTTTTTTCAAATACAAAATACTTTTTTAGGAACTAACATGGGATTTGCTTGTGGTCAATTGCAGCGATTTTGAAAGCGTCTGATTTCAGTGAACTTGACCGAGCAGAATGCCAGTTCTCAACCACAGCTACAGTTCTTGACAACGGAACACAGGTTCTGAATATTGTTTCTCTCCTGTAGTGATTCAGTTGGGATCTATGTTAATATAAGTGCAGCAAGATAGTTTAATCTGCATATAATCTTTCATTCCAATCTCCAATAATGTGTGTATCTCTTGCCTTGATAAGCTTTTGACATCAAAGATATCTCTGTTATACATAAGGATGGCAATTTTACCCATGGGTACGGGTACCCGCGGGTACCGTACCCGCATGGGTAGGGTATGTGTACAATTTTATATCCATGGGTACCCGTACCCGCATGGGTAGGGTATGTGTACAATTTTATATCCATGGGTAGTACCCGTACCCACCCGTTTAAGTCGTGGGTAGGGTACGGGTATAACCTCGTACCCATGGGTATACCCATACCCTACCCGTTTATATACCTTACCCGTGGAGGTCCAACATTTATTCTCGTAAGTTTGTAAATCTATGTGAAGTTGTAATCACTTGTCAATTTGAGTTGACATAATTGTCACGTACTCAAATATATGTTATTGAGTTGAGATAAATGTTTTTTTCTTTTATAAAAAAATTTACCGATGAATGTAAAATTTCAAGTAACTTGTGTACTATTTGATCTACCCGTTGGGTACCCAATGGGTATGGGTATCCGCCGGATATGGGTACGGGTAAAGTTTCATACCCTACGGTATGGGTAGAATTTTGTACCCATTGACTACACGAGTATGGGTATGGTATTGGTCTACCCGCCCCATACCCTACCCATCGCCATCCTTAGTTATACAATTGCCTATACCATCTACGAGGGACCATGAATAAGCAACTTCTTGAGCTTTTGTTAACGTATGCTAAATAATATGTTTCTTTATCTTTTATTTTCCTTAGCAATCCAATCTGTTGACAGTTTTTGCACATCTAGAAATAAGTGATGTTCCTGACAGTGTAATGCTTACTTCTTGCGTTGAAAACCATGTAGATTGGTGCTAATTTTTTTTAAATAATACACGAAAATTAATTAATTCTGGAAATATTACGCAAATTTTATTTTTTTCAAAAATAGAATCCAGTCGGCGTCGCCGAAGCCGACTGCCGCCAGTCGTCGTTAGTGAAGACGAGTACGTGCTAATCGTCGTTGGCGAAGACGAGTACGTGCTTCTCGTTTTCGGCGAAGCCGACAAGGCGAGTCTGCATGGGCCAGCTGCGCGAGTCACGTCGCGACCGACGGAGCGGACCTGTCGTCCTCGCCCACGCCGAGTAGGCGGGCCCTGTCGGCTTCAGCGATGCCGACAAGGACTACTCAGCTTCGGTGAAGATGACAAGTACGTGCATGCGTGATCTGCTAGCCTGTTGCTGGTGTGCATGCGATTAATTACTAGCCTGCTTTGATTAATTAGAGATGCTAGAGTGCTAGCTGCTGCTGCTGCTGCTGCATGCCGATTAAGCTAATCGTCGGCCCTGTCGGCTTCGGCGATGCCGACAAGGACTACTCAGCTTCGGTGAAGACGACAAGTACGTGCATGCGTGATCTGCTAGCCTGCTGCTGGTGTGCATGCGATTAATTACTAGCCTGCTTTGATTAATTAGAGATGCTAGAGTGCTAGCTGCTGCTGCTGCATGCCGATTAAGCTAATCGTCGTCGTCAAAGACGACTACGAGCTTATCGGCGTCGCCAACACCGAGTACGACCTTGCTCGTACTGCATGCAGCTGCATGCATGCATGGAGGGCCCTGTCGGTGTCGCCAACGACGACAAGGGCTACTCGTCTTCGCCAAAGACGATTAGTGGCAGTCGGCTTCGGCAATGCCGACTGGATTCTATTTTTGAAAAAAATAAAATTTGCGTAATATTTCCGGAATTAAATAATTTTCGTGTATTATTTAAAAAAAATTAGCTAGATTGGTCCACCGAACCAGCGTCCGAAGGGTGGCATCAAGGGTTTCTTCGAGGCCATCAAAGCCCTGTGGCGCAACATGTGGGACAGCGTCATCGATTTCTTCACCGGCAGATCATGCAGGTACGCGATTTCCTGCGCTAGAACAATGTTTTTTTTTTGGTTCTCTTCTTTTGAATCTCGCTTCGCCTGTAATTCCCTGGTGCTTTTAGCTAATTAATTTCTTCCTGTGGAGCAGTACCAAGTGCTCGAGCTTCTTCGACCTGAGCTGCCACATCCAGTACATCTGCATCGGCTGGCTCGTCATGTTCGGCCTGCTCCTCGCCCTGTTGCCCGCAGGTTCGTACGCATTACATCTCACCAGGTTACACGCACTCAGTACTCACAAGTTCACGTCGCCACCGCTTACCGAGCAAGCAAATCTTCTGTGTTCGTGTTTGCCTGCAGTCGCGGTGGTCCTGTGGCTTCTGCACCAGAATGGCCTCTTCGACCCGCTGTACGACTGGTGGGAGGACGTGTTCGGGCCGCCGGAGGCCGCGCACCCGAAGCGCGGGAGAGGAGGACAAGGCCACAACGCGCACGTCCACCACCACCACCACAGCCGGCACCCGCACGCGCACAAGAAACGCACGAGCGGGGTCACCGGCCAGCACCATCACCACCACCACCACGTGCTCCACAGGCACGGCGGCCAGCCTGACGCGCCGGCCGAAGGCGGTGCCGGCGGCGAGAGGCACCGGCATAGTCCTGCGCTCGGCGTGCAGCACAGGGATGGGGACGGCGGCGGCGGAGCGGAGTACAAGGAGCAGCGCGGGCATCGCGAGAGGCACGGCGGCCGCGAACGCGAGCGGCACCACTCCCGGGCGGCGTAGGAGATGGTTGTGATCAATGCCGGTCGATGGACCCCTCGGGAAATTAGGAACTCCTCGCGACTTTTGTATTGTTGTAAACTTGTGATTGACGCTGTCAGGTTGTACAAGTGTGTTTGATTGCGTTTTTTATGTTAATGACAATAGCATGTAAAGACGACCATTTCAGTGTGTTTCGTTCGTGAGAGAATCTCCTGTGCAAACCAATGGAATCCGATCAAAACCAAGAAAAACAATGTTTAAAGTTTTAAAAATTCTCAAAAAATGTATTACATTGAAAAGGTAGAGTTTAGTAGACATGCAAATTTGCAAGTTGCAGTGAAGGATTTGAGTGCTTGGTAGTTGCAGTGAAGGTGGTATGCAGCGGTTCAACCGTTTGTATCCTTGCATACATTTTAAATTTGTAGCCTTACTATTATGAATACAAGCAATGTATTCCTACGGGCATACACTGTTAAGGGTCTCTTTGATTCAAAGGAATATGATAGGATTTTTGGAGGATTGATTCCTATAGAAAATTTTCCTATTGAGGGCTCCTTTGATTTGAAGGAAAGATGGAGGAAACGTGTAGGGTTAGGAAAATTTCCAAAGTTGGCACTGTTCATCCCTTTGATTTGTAGGAAAGGTGCGAAGGAAGAGTGGAGGGAAATTTCCTTCGTAGGTGACTTTCAAGGCAGAATCCACAGGAAATGAAAAATTCAGTCAGAGCTCATTTTTGGAATCCTTTGCACAAGGAACAAGAAAGGATTACACCTGCCATCCTTTGCTATTCCTTTTCCCTTCCTATTCCCTTGGCTTTCCTTTCCTTTAAATCAAAGAGGCCCTGAGTTTGTTTGATTCATAGGATCCAATCCCATAGGAATCTTGTAGTGCAATTCCTATAGGAAAAAAGCATGAACTCCAACCTCTTGAAAAAATTCCTTCACACAATCAAAGACAATCTCTATTCTCATAGGATTCAATTAGATATGCCACTCCAATCCTATAGGTTTCCTATTCCTACAGTTTTCCTATCCTAAAAATCAAAGGAGCCCTAAAAAAATTGCAAGTTGAAACTCAAATTTATTTAGGAGCCGTGAAAATGACAAATTTAGCAATAAATAGTTGTTCAACAATGAATAGTAACATTTGCTACTATTCATTGTGAAATTTGTCAGTTTCACATCTCGTAAGCAATTTTGAGTTGCAACTTGCAAATTTGCATGTTGATAGAGCTCTACCTTACGTTTTTACTGAGATTTTTTTTAGATCTTTTAAACATGATTTTTTTGTGTTTTTCAGCGGTTTCCACTGAAAATTGGTTTTTACCAGATACTTTCGTTTACCTTAGTCGTTTGATTATTTCTACGTTTTGATAATCGATGCAAGTTTAGTCCATAAGAATCTAGTGAGTAGTGCGTTTGAAAACGATACAATTGTTACAGACAAAAATGAAAATACAATTTAGAAAGACAACCCGATACAGTCGATAAGAATGCGAAGTTCTGAGTTTAATAATGTTCATGATATCGCTTTCGATAACTTATCGGCCGACACAAGGTAATAGACCAATTTATCTATTTTATCGATCGACTATTTATCGATGAGGTCTTTAAAAATCTCAGATTTTAGTATCATCATGATAAATCAACATGGCAAACTCGTAAGCCATGTCATCTATATTCCTCTTAAGCAACCTGATATGCCCCGGAAGTAGCCATCTACGCAAACAGAAAACATCAAGACTTAAAAAATGGAACCAAAATAAAAGTCCAGGAACTAAATCGGTTGGGTCCCACGGATTTACCATGAATATCGGCGATATATCGGATAATATCGACAATATATCGGTTGTCAGACCGACATATCGGCCAGACCGATAAATACCGATAGTATTCACTTATCTTATCGGTTGACCCTGATAAGCGATAAACTACGGCCGATATTTTGAACAATGAGTTTAATAACGAAAACACGTGCCTAGAGGGGGGTTTTGCTGGTTCCCCCCAGGTCTCTTGCCTCTCGGTATGCGGTTGCCTCGGTCGGATGACGTTCTCCTGTCCCGTATAAGCGATTTGAGCGAAAAACTGGTTCCAGAACCAGAATTTCGCTGCGAGTATCAAAGCGAAAACTGACGGACCGTTTTGCATGACGCGTACCAGTCCCTTGCTCTCGGTTAACGGTTGCCTTCGCCACGCTGGGTTAATGTTTCCCCGCCATCGTTTGCGGTCTAGACGGTCTGATTCCCCAAAAAGGTGATGACTGCGTGCCGCAGGTGATTCCACAAGGGGAAACTACTTCCCGGCAGCTCGAGGTCATCTTTAATAGAAAACTTGACAAGCATGCAGCTGACCAAGACAATGATAAATTTAAAACAGTAGAGACAATGGTGTGTTGTCTTGTCCCCAACTTTTGCAAATTTGTGGTCACGCGGCTCGAGCAAATCTAAGTGTAGCTGCCCCTAATGCCTCCTCACTCCCTCCCTTGCTGATGTCAAAGGATGTCGGGTGCTGCCCCAACCATATTCTTCCAACGACAATGAAATTTTTTTACGAGCTATTTTGGAGTTCTATAAAGCTGCGGATAAACCATGGAAACGCGTTGAACTCAGGTGAAAAAGTGATATGTCCAATTTCTCTTGGGTCACCCTACGGTGGTGCCGTTAGTAGCTTGCTAGTGGGTTTCCTCATCCTGGATTGTAATTACAAACATTAGGCTTTTTCTATGTTTTCATTTTTGTTAGATCGGTATTTAGGTAGGTTAAAAATTGATATTTATTATATACTTTCTCCAATAATTTATAAAATCTTTTGGCTATTTTCATTTGGACTAAATACACGGTTGCATATGAGTGTGTCCATGCAATAAAGAATAACAGATCTGGTGCGACGGGGTCTTGTGCGGTGAAGTTGGATATGCATAAAGCCTATGATCGAGTGGAGTGGGTCTTTTTGGAGAACATGATGAGAAAGTTGGGTTTTGATGAACGATGGATATCTATTATGATGGCTTGTGTAAGTTCTGTTCGATATCAAGTGAGATTTAACTCGGAGGAGACAGATATGTTCATTCCTACTAGGGGGCTTCGGCAGGGGGATCCCCTTTCTCCCTATTTGTTCCTTTTATGTGTGGAAGGGTTATCGAGTTTATTTGCGGCATGAAGAAAAAGTTGGTGGCATCGATGGGATTAGGGTGTGCAGGAATGCACCGTCAGTTTCACATCTACTTTTTGCTGATGATTCCCTTATTCTCATGAAGGCGGATATGACTAATGCAACTTCCTTGCAGCCAGTGCTTGATTCCTATTGTGCAAATTCGGGGCAACTGGTGAGTGTGGCTAAATCAAGCATATTCTTTTCACCCAATACTCATGTTATTCTACGCACAGAGATTTGCGAGACTTTAAATATAGATACAGAAGCTCTATCTGACAAATATCTAGGTCTCCCTGCGTTGGTGGGGGCGACATGAGTGATTGTTTCAAGAATTTTATTGAGAGAATAATTCAACGAATTAATGGATGGAAAGAGAAACATCTCTCTTTGGGAGGTAAAGAGATCTTGTTGAAGTCTATGGCTCAAGCAATCCCTGTTTATGCTATGTTGGTGTTTCAAATTCCAAAAGGCGTCTGTAAAAGTATGATGGATGCCATATCTCAGTTCTGGTGGGGAGACGACGAGAACAGTAATAAGATGCATTGGTTTGCTTGGTGGAAGTTGTGCTTTCCAAAGAATGAAGGGGGGATGGGCTTTAGAGATTTTCACTCTTTCAATCTTGCTATGTTGGCTAAACAAGGTTGGAGATTGATTAATGAACCTGAATCTTTATGTGCTAAAGTTCTTCGTGCTAATTATTATCCTGACGGAGACATTCTAAGAGCTGGACCAAAAGCTGGGTCATCCTTCACGTGGCAAAGTGTTTTGGCAGGATTAGTCACTTTCAAAAGAGGATACATTTGGCGTGTGGGCAATGTGAGCGTATTAATATTTGGAGCGACCCTTGGATCCCATCTAGTCTGAATAGAATGGTTTTATCTCCCCGTGGTGGGGCTGTTTACACCAAAGTGTCTGAATTAATCAATCCAGTTTCAGGCCGTTGGGATGAGGAACTTTTGAGATCTTTGTTCAATCCTTTGGATGCCCAGAGGATTCTTCAAATACCGTTGAACAGAGAGGGTTTTCATGATTTCATTGCTTGGGGACTAACAAAGCATGGCCAATATACGGTGAGATCGGGTTATCATTGTCAATGGAGACACCAGTTTGGGCCATCTGCTAGCCAGCTCTCGTTACCTGGAGGTTCAGCGATCAATCCAGTTTGGAAGAGCATTTGGAAATTAAAAATACCAAGCAAAGTTAAAATATTTATTTGGAGAGCTCTCCATGTAATCATACCATTAAAAAGTATCCTAGTAAATCGGCATATAGGAACTAGCGGGCAGTGTCCAATCTGTACTCAAGGAGCTGAAGATATTCGACACTTAATATTTCAGTGTACTGTCGCACATGATATGTGGAGGGAATTGGGTCTAAGCAACATTATTAATGAAGCGATGATGGCAGATATAGCTGGATCAGCTATTCTTGAATTTTTGCTCAGTAAATCAGACAATTCAATGCCAGGACTGAATATTGTGGGGCTGAAGGAAACAATTTCTGTTACGTGCTGGTATTTGTGGTGGATACGACGACGACAAACTCACAATGAGGACGTACCTCCTATGTATAAGTGCAAAATGTCAATATTGGCTATTACGACTAATGCAACCAAAGCTACAGGCTGCTCTAGACCTGTAGGAGAAGCGAAGTGGAGAAGGCCGTGACGTGGGGTGGCCACGGCAAGTCCCAGGGTCGAGTACCCCAGGTTGATTGTGAGGAGAAAGATGGAAGTGCTGGTAGTTACCACGGCTGACAAGCAAGTCGATTTACCCAGGTTCAGGCTCCCGGAGGATAACATCCTACTTCCTGCTTGTCTGAGATTGATTATTTGGAGGTGTTACAATGGTGATCCCGGCGAGAAGTCGATCTCGCTAGGGTTTTGGTGGTGGAATATGAGCGTGCCCTAGATCGGCGGCCCTCCCAGCCTTTATATTGGCGGCTGGGTCTCGGGAGTTCGCAACCGATTAGGTTTACAAGTAAGGTAGGTTTCTACCGACATAGGCTTCGCCTTCCTTGGGGCGCACTCTGCCTTCTTTGGGCCCCCTTCATGGGCCTAGAGCGTTGTCTTCTTAGTTGGCCGGTGGTTGGGCCCTAATCCTTGCGTGCACCAGGTATCCTCATAGTGGGGCACCCGATAGGTAGGCCCACGTCAGGCCGGGACCCAGATGTGTTAAACTAAATGTTGACGCATCTTATTATGCTGATACTTGTACTAGTGCGTTGGGGGCAATTTTACGAGATTTTCAGGGTTCGTTCATCGCGGCATCTTGCCTTACAATCTAGCATATCTCGTCGCCAAACATGGCTGAAGCAATTGCTATGAAAGAGGGTCTCTCTCTTGCTTTTAGGATGGGGTACAATAATATTATTTCGGAGTCCGACTCACTTGAAACGATTGAAGCATGTACCGGGAGACAAGGTGGTGGAGTGCATCATCTACTATCTTTTCAGATTGTGTAGACTTTGTTTCGGCTATTGGAAGTGTAGAGTTCAAACATTGTCCAAGGGAAGCAAATCAGGCAGCACATGAGATAGCTAGATTTAGTTTTTTGAATAATGTCTCTTATAACTGGGTCGATGAGCCCCCTAGCTATCTGTTAAGATGTAATTTGTGCCGATGATTAATAAAGTCCGTAGGAAATTTCAAAAAAAAATACATACTGAAATGAGTGAACCAACACACTCATAGAAAAACGTCTAATTACATGTGAATCAGGAAAAACTTAAACCATCATCATACATTTAGAAATAGACGGAGACACGTACTAAATAAAAAAGAAACCCATTGCACATGTCCTAAAATATTTCAACCCCGACTTGCCGGATACGGAGTAGTACTAGATCTTTTGCCTGAGTTTACAATGATCAAAGTGCAAAGACGGCGTGGCAAAAAGCCCCGTGCGAAGAAAGGAAGTACATCAGGAAAGTTTGTGTTAAAGATGTTGTCAAAAAAAGAAGTTTGTGTTAAAGATCACGTAAGACGTGGTCACGTGGAACGCGCTTAAGCAAACTAGTTTGCCTTCTCCCCCGTGGCCAGCGCTTGACAGGACTCTCCCCCACCTCCGAGCCGAGTTTGCCTTCTCCCCCACGCCCATCTGCCAACCCTCCCCCGCGCCCCCACGCCATGGCGTGGCCGCAGCAGGAGGCGATCGACACCTTCGTCAGCATCACCGGCGCCGACGAGCCCGTCGCCGTCCGCAAGCTCGAGGTAATCCCCCTCTCCCCCGTTATTCGATCCAGGAATCTAGCGTAATCGTCCGGGCTCGCGCGGTGGATTTGGTTTGGTTTGGCAGGGTATTGGATCGCTCCGTGCTAGGTTTGAGTCCACTTGCTAGGGGAAGGGGCTAGGGGCCAAGGGGGCCTGCCCGTTGTGGGGTTGAGGCGTGCCTGCCCGATTTGGTGGGGCGTGACTCTTGCAGTTGTGGAGTGGAATTGAAGCAGCAATCCCGCTCTGTGCTACTTACTGTCTATGATTTTTGTGAAAGCCCGATCTGGTCACATATAACCCCCAATTCGCAGTTACATCTCAAAGTTGTTAATTGCTAGGCACTTCTCAAAGTTAGGGTTGCGGGTTTTTGTTCTGTACTTGTTCATCTAAGTTTCATAATTGCAATGGAATGTACACAAGCAGATGTTCTATAGTGTAGTTTCCTATTGACTATGTTTGGTCTCCTACATTGCCTTTTTCAAAATTTAACTCGGAGTACACATAACAGACAGGATACCATGTTATCTTCATGGCTTCTTGTTTCTGAAATCACTTCCACAAGCGTAAAAATTTCTAGGGTATCGCTTCCAAGTTGGTGGTTCGAATGCAGCATTACGTTGCCTAAAAAGAGCATCATTTTGCCATCGATGTCGTACTCTCATCTATATATTTGGTAACGATGGTTTATTGATGAATGTCACACAGGAACATGCTGGCGACCTTAATCAGGCAGTCAATGCGTACTTCAATGATGGAGCCGGCACAGCGTATGTGTTTCAAGTTTTCCATATACAAATATTGCTTGTTCCTTGTTGTTTTGGTTTTCCAAAGCCAGTTTTTCCTCCCATATCCCTATAAATTGCTTATTGGTAGTGAAGAGCTGCACGTACAATTAATAAGGGTAGCCTGTGTCAAAGTTAAAGCCACTAATTGCTTGTGCTAGGTCATTTAGCTAAAATGGCAAGTAAATTGGATCAGGAGGGAGAACAGTTGCCCTCCACCTCCAGTTACCGTGTTGCGCCACAGCAGATAATAGATGACCTTATGTTTTTCAGGAACACAATCAATCAAAGTATTGGACCTGTCAATCTTGATGATATGAGATGGACGGACCACTTGATAACGCATTTCAAAGATCTTTGTACCCTGAAGCTCTGCACGACCCTTTTGCACTGATGGATCCAAATTTCCAGCAAAGGTTTTTTGACAGAGTTGGCTCAGCTGGTACCTCCAACCATGATGCGCAAGGTTCACACCCTAGAGAAGCAACTGTCGAAGTTAAAGATAGCGACATTGAAACAGGTCCTTCTGCTCAGGCTTCTGTCACTGAGAATGTCACCGGGCATGGGTCTTCATATGGCCCAGAATTTCGCGAGACTATCATAATTGATGATGATGAGGATGAGTTGCCATATGGGCCATCCTCTCAGCATGCTAATATCCCTAGCAGTGTATCACAGCCAAACCCTCCTTTGCCAACTGCTCCTCCACTGGTCCATATAACAGACAATGAGATAGAAGAGGAAATGATTCGAGCTGCAATTGAAGCTTCAAAAAGAGAGGCTGAAGAGCTGGCAAATGTAAGCTGTTGACTCTCTCTCTCTCTGCATAGGTAATAGATTACAAATTTAGAATGAGCTTGCAGAATCTTGATTTACCTAATTTTTTGTTAAATAAATATCAGACAGCAGAGCAAGAACGGACTCAACATCTAGATGGAATGAACTTGGGAGATCATTCTTATGATGAAGACATGGGAACTGCAGGTGGAACAGGGGGAAGGTGAATATTAACTTTTATACCCTCTAAGTCTTCATCCTCAGGCTACCTTATGGTGGTAGGCTAATAGCAATTGATTCCTTTTTTTGTTTTCTTCCTTCTTGGAGGCAAGAATTAGTTACAGGAAATGCTGGAACATCTATACAATTAACGGATGAAGAGAGCTCGCAAGAGGAGATTGAGGATGTTGAAGAAGAGCCATTAGTTAGACGTCGTTCTAGGCGCATCCCTTCTGGAGACACGGAGTCAACACAACCTGTCCTCCCAGGTGATAGCCCTCCATCAAGTTCGCAGCCTCGAAACAATGATCACCAGTATAACAGAACTGATTTCCCATCAGAGGTATTATAACCTTTATCTGCACCTTACTAATATTAACTAGTAAACGGTATTTACTTCATTGCTCACATTCTTCTTTTGGAATAGTGGGGTGGCATTTCTTCTGAGGAACATGATGAAGCTGTTATGCTTGAGGCTGCTATGTTTGGTGGAATTCCTGAAGCACCAACATATCCATTATCTATTCCACCTCATGGAAGCTCGAGTCATTATCCCCCAGTAGTGAATTCTCCACCACCAGAATTAACTGAACAACGATTATTACGAGAGCAGCAGGTTTAAATTTGAAGCTATTTGCAATGTTGGTGAGTGCAACAAATATCGTATGGTCACCCGCTAGTATGTTTGATTACAGGATGACGAGTACCTGGCATCACTCCAAGCTGATCAAGAAAAGGAAATGAAGACTCTACAAGAAGCTGAGCTGCGTCAGTTGGAAGAAACTGCTGCAAGAGAAGCTGCTCTTGAGAAACAAAAGCAAGAGGAGGAGGAAAAGCGTAAAATACAACTTGAGAAAGAGGTACCTTTCTGTTACAGATAATTCGGAAAATGATTGGATTGGATGATAAGTAACAATCTTTCCGATGTGTGAATGGTTGATAATTAGACCACCAATGTGATCATATGAAATTTAGTGCTTTTCAGTTATTCTATAAACAGCTAGTGTTTTATCTTATGTTACTGTGATTTTATTTTGAATTGGTTGCCAAACCAATGTACAATGATATTTAGCTTTGAGGGAGACGTCATGAGATCAGTGAATTGTTATAGGCTTGTAGCTGTATTGTTCTTGGTTTAGTTGGCAAGAAATACTTGTCCGTATCAGTGTATGATGGTTAGTGGAAGCAATGTAGCTAAGACCCAAGAGGACATGCTTAATTTTGCCACACTTGTCATGTTAAACTGTGACAAGCCACAAAAGGTGTGGCAGAAATTGCTCGTCACAACTGTGGCAAGATTTCTAATTCTTTCTACAATACATTAAATTGGCCATTGAGTTTTCGGCCTCGAATCTCGGCTATCAAAATAGAGAGGTTTGTAAAAAATATGAGTCGATGAACGGTGGACTGGCTGCTAAGAAAGTGTGGCAGTGAAACAAGCAGCTGCAACACCCGTGACAAAGTTTGGCAAAGGCTCTTTGCATCTGTTGTCTCATTCTGGCTTTCTCGATATTTATTATTTGTTTCTCATGGATCATTGGATGGCGCGCTTTTGGTGATATGCCAGTTATGCTGATCCTGATGTTTTATGTAAATAGGAGCTTGAGTCAAGTCTTGCCACCAAACAAGCATCATTGCCATCGGAGCCACCGTCAGACAAGGAAGGTGTTATCACACTTGTAGTTCGCATGCCTGATGGTAGTCGACAGGGGCGCCGCTTCTTAAAAACTGATAAATTCCAGGTAATCTGCTTTTGACCTGCCAGGTTCCAAAATAGAAGCATTCATCGCACTTCTTGTTACTAATACTGTCTTCTGACATGCTGTTTGCTCGCAGTCCCTTTTTGATTTTTTGGATGTTGGCAGGACTTGCAGGCCAGGAACCTACAGACTGGTAATTCGCTAGTGTTATTTTTTCTAATATTTTATATATACTCCAACATAGAAAAAATTGTGTTGATAAAAATGAGTGCAACCTAGTGTTCTTCTTATTGACTGACTGGTATGTCCTACCTGCGAGTTTGTAAATAAAATACTATAATGAGCTACTGAATTTAATAATAGGCTCATACGATCCTAAGAGCATATTTCTTCTCCCGAGTAAACTACATACTACCATGAGCTGCCCGAAGCCCGAACTAATGATAGTCTGATATGACTAAGAACATATTTTTCCCCGCTGTATAATTTGTAATCCAGTGTCCACACAGTTGGTATATACTTTCATGGATGACTACCAAACATGAATATTCTGAAATCTTGCACTGTATATTTGAGATGCTTGGTGTGGCACCCTGGCAGGACTGCACCTAATTTCAGTCATTAAGAAATTTTAGGAGAAAAAGATTGACATGGTGATTGAAGGTGTCGTCGACAGTTTTATGCTTCTGTAGTTGCTTCTAATAAGCAAGAAGACTTGTGCTCACTCTGGAAGTGGAATAGTACCTTATAAATTAAGCGCTACTCGTATTAGTCTATATGTTGCTCCTTTGGCTGCTATTAGCTTTCAGGGGAGACCATTCTTGTCTGCCAACATTCTTACTCCTTTGGAATATTAGTGTTTACAATGTTATGTTCTTTATGCTCGTTGATCTTAGTAGTACTAGTGCATATTCTCAGCTTTGGCTGCTAAGGGCATCAGACAATTTTTTTAAACTTGGCTTCCGACAAGATATTAACACTGCGGACCCGTAAGCACAAACATGAGTAGAACATTCTGTTTGCAGAAATTGATGGTACCTGGTGGTACTGTCAAGTTATCGTCTTTTTATTTACATTTATCAGTTCATTGTGTTCCATAAATTATCTACATTCATGTCTATAAAGTAGGAATAACACAACGAAAATAGGTAGAAACTTCCCTAGCCTGCAAGGATCGTTGTGACTTTTTATAAAAATCAAATGAGTATGTTTTTTCTTCTTCATTTAGGTGGTTTTTGCGTGCATTGTATTTTATTTCTCTTTTTTTAAGCATTAAATTGTATGGTCTAATATTTTTGTTCTCGTGTATCATGCAGGTTCGGACATATCCCAGGCGCGCTTTTACCCCTGCTGATGGTGACCTATCTTTTAGTGAACTTGGGTTAACGAGCAAGCAGGAAGCTTTATTTATAGAGCAGATTACTTAATAGAGGAGAAGATTGAGCCAAGAGTTTGGGTTTGGGTTTGGGTTTTACATGTTTATACTTGGATGTGGCTTTTTTTGGTGTGCTGTTGACAGTTTGTGCTGAAGAGGTGAAATCATATTCTTTTGCGGTCCGTGATGGTAGTGATACTTTGTTCCTTCAGTTTTTTTTTCTGTAATATATGTACCAGGGTAATTACATGATAACTGTAGTTAAATCCATGATCATTGTTCTCTTCAGAGAGATGATACAAAGAAATTGCAATCATTTTAGCTGTGTGAGTTTCAGTATTTTGTTATTTGTAGAAGCTTCCGTAAGCACTTCTACTGTTGCTACCGAATCACTGCAGTATACAAGTGCTAGTCTGATGGTTGCTCCGGCCACCGGCATCTTATTCGTCGTCGTCTTCAATTCTCCTTCCTGCATGGAGCAGTAGCTAGCAACAGTCGTGGGAAAAAATAAATCAGTAGTCTGTCAGCTAATGAACACGCAAAGGAAAGTAGCAGATGTATCAGCCTATCAGTGTTCGATTGGGCGATGGGGTGATTGATACTTGCGGCAGGTAACGAGCGGGAGGCTGTTGATGATGTCGATGGCGCCGCAGGCTCAGTCGTGGGACACGGACCCCAGAGCAGCACTCCGCCGGACCAAACGCACGGCAATGCGCGAAGATGCGACGCCCGATCGCCACATCGAAGGCCTTGACTTGGTTAAACACTCCAGATTTAGGTAACATAGCTCACCAGTGGATGGATCCGCGCGCGCTTTTAGGGTCAGTGAGTCCGGAGAGACTGAGGCGCTCAGTCGAAGCCACCTATATAAGCTCATCTCCTGTCCTTACACCGATGTACACCGAGAGACATTCCAAGCTAAGAGACAATGGCGAACTCCAGGGCATTCGCGCTGGTGCTCCTCTTCTGCGCCCTGGCGTCCTCTTGCTGCGAGGTCGCCCTCTCCTACTCCCCGCCACCCCTGGATCCAAGGACGATTTCCTCGGATGCCTCGTCAAGGCGATCCCGCCTCGCCTCCTCTACGCCAAGGGCTCGCCCGCCTACCCCGACGTCCTGGGGCAGACCATCCGGAACTCGAGGTGGTCGTCGCCGGACAACGTGAAGCCGCTCTACATCGTCACCCCCACCAACGCCTCCCACATCCAGTCGGCCGTGGTGTGCGGCCGCCGCCACGGCGTCCGCATCCGCGTGCGCAGCGGCGGCCACGACTACGAGGGCCTCTCCTACCGCTCCCTGCAGCCCGAGGAGTTCGCCGTCGTCGACCTCAACAAGATGCGCGCGGTGTGGGTGGACGGGAAGGCCCGCACCGCGTGGGTCGACTCCGGCGCGCAGCTCGGCGAGCTCTACTACGCCATCCACAAGGCCAGCCAAACGCTGGCGTTCCCGGCCGGCGTGTGCCCGACCATCGGCGTCGGCGGCAACCTCGCGGGCGGCGGCTTCGGCATGCTGCTGCGCAAGTACGGCATCGCCGCGGAGAGCGTCATCGACGTGAAGCTCGTCGACGCCAACGGTACGCTGCACGACAAGAACTCCATGGGTGACGACCATTTCTGGGCCGTCAGGGGCGGCGGCGGCGAGAGCTTCGGCATCGTTGTCGCGTGGAAGGTCAAGCTCCTTCCGGTGCCGCCCACCGTGACCGTGTTCAAGATCCCCAAGACGGTCAGCGAGGGCGCCGTGGACATCATCAACAGGTGGCAAGTGGTCGCGCCGCAGCTTCCCGCCGACCTCATGATCCGCGTCATCGCGCAGGGCCCCAAGGCCACGTTCGAGGCCATGTACCTCGGCACCTGCCAAACCCTGACGCAGATGATGCGTAGCAAGTTCCCGGAGCTCGGCATGGACGCCTCGCACTGCAACGAGATGTCATGGATCCAGTCCATCCCCTTCGTCCACCTCGGCCACAGGGACGCCCTGGAGGACGAGCTCCTCAACCGGAACAACACCTTCAAGCCCTTCGCCGAGTACAAGTCCGACTACGTCTACGAGCCCTTCCCCAAGAGCGTGTGGGAGCAGATCCTCGGCACCTGGCTCCTCAAGCCCGGCGCGGGGATCATGATCTTCGACCCCTACGGCGCCACCATCAGCGCCACCCCGGAATCCGAGACGCCCTTCCCTCACCGCAAGGGCGTCCTCTTCAACATCCAGTACGTCAACTACTGGTTCGCCCCTGGAGCCGGCGCCGCGCCCCTGTCATGGAGCAAGGAGATCTACAACTACATGGAGCCGTACGTGAGCAAGAACCCCAGGCAGGCCTACGCCAACTACAGGGACATCGACCTCGGCAGGAACGAGGTGGTGGACGACGTCTCCACCTACAGCAGCGGCAAGGTGTGGGGCGAGAAATACTTCAAGGGTAACTTCAAGAGGCTCGCCATTACCAAGGGCAAGGTGGATCCCACCGACTACTTCAGGAACGAGCAGAGCATCCCGCCACTCATCATCAAGTACTGATTGGTCGTGAGAGAGATCGATCATGCATTTGAGAGCGACGAGACAAGTTTGAGGATTAGTTAGGTGCTTTTGCATGGATTTAGAGCATGGTTGGCGTTCCACATGGCCAACTAATAAGGATCGCGAATAGGCGTAGGAAAATGTTTTTCTTCTTTTCTTTTGTGTTAGTTTTGTATGTGCCCGGCTTATTGTATTTGGCCACATATGAGATTGCTGTTGGATAATATCGGATATGAGTTGGGGGCGCACACTATGACATAACGTACAACATTGTACGTACAAGTGAACGTGTGAAAGGGTTGGAGGAAAGGAAGAATAGAAAGATAGATGGCTCATGTCTTCATGCATCGTGTTGGACCATAAGAAGGAAATGAACGAAAGCGGTATGCACGCGTGTGTAGTGACACATATATATATATATAGATTAATGTAATATTAGTTGGGATGTTTTACAGTACATCAAGACAATGTGGGCCGTTTAAGAGAGGCGATTGGATGGTGCAGATCGAAAATACTACGCCAAAATTTTGGTAGTATATTTGACCCGGAGGGGCATTTTAGGCCTTACACCGAAAAAAAAAACAGAAAACCGATCACAATAGGAATCATATCCCGGCGTACGACTGGGTTAGCGAGGTCGCGGCCGCGCTGCGCAAGGACATGGTCGTGGACATCCTTGCTTCCACGGCTCCTTCCACGTCGTGAGCTCGTGGCGCAAGCTATCCAGCGGCTCTTCTTGTACGAGACGAGAATGCCAATTTCCTGCCGTTTCTAGCATCGTTAGCTCCTCCATTCCTCACTGGCCGTAACTCTGCCTGTGTTCCTCCGCCTCGCCGGCAAGCTTGCCTTCCGGCCCTCCTCCATAGAAGTCGTCGTTGACTTGGACTGCACCCCGTCCGCCGTCTTCTTGAGTGGAAAGTTGTGGAGGCCGAGTTCGATCTCCGATGCCGCTGACGACGAACATGACACAGAGGCGTTCGTGCGGGTGGTTGACAGGAAGCTTCCGGCGCCATTACCAGACCCGTCGGCGACGGCGGCGACATGGTGGCGGTGAGCGTCTCCACTCTCCATCCAAATGGTAGTGGTGAAGGACTCCCACGAAGACTTCGGCTTTGGGATCTACAACGATCACCAGTTCACCAATAGGTTGCGGATGTTTAATGTCTGGAAGATGCATTTCTATGCCGGCGAGCTACACCGGGTGCTACTAGTTTTGAATGTTGTTAATGACAATTTATTTACGTCATCACAGGTAGGTGTTGAAGAAAATGCTAATTTATGGAGAAGAAGTCGTTTTTGTCCTTGGGCCTAAAGCTGGCCCAACTAATTTTAGCCATTGGATGAGACATATACTACACATGAAAATGTGTAGTATGATACACATGAAATGTCAAACAGCACGGATCCAGGATACGAAGAAATTACGTGATAACTGCAGTTAAATTCATGAAGTTGTTTGCTTCAGAGAAATGATACTACATCATTTTTAGCTGTGTAAACTTTCAATATCTTCTTATTCATAGAAGTTTCAGTAAAACACTTCTACTATTGCCACCACTCCCGAAAACAGGTGCACTCGGCTGCTACTCGAGGGCTACTCCGGCGACCGGCATCTTCTTATTCATCATCGTCTTCTTCAACTCCTGTCCGTGAATGGAGCCAGCTAGCCGTTACTCTGCAGTGAGCAACAGTCGACAGAGAAAACGTCAGTTGTCTGTCAGCAGACGAATACGCAAAGCAAAGCAGCACATGGATCAGCGTCGATGGATAATGAGGGTGAATCTTACAGCAGGTGACGCGCGGGAGGCCGCACTTGGCTGGGAGGCTGTTAATGATGTCGATGGCGCCACAGGCGCAGTCGTGGGACACGGAGCCCAGCGCGGAGCAGCACTCCGGCCCCGGCACCGGCAGCGCCTGCCCGGGCGCCGGCGGCACGCTGTAGCGCGCGCAGGGGCCCAGCCCGCTCAGCTGCACCCCGCAGGTGCCCTGCGCCTCGGCCGCGCGCATCCCCAGCCCCAGCAGCAGGACGAGAAGCACCCACAGCGCCGCCAGCGCGCGCGGCTGCAGCTGGGCCGTGCTTATCGCCATTCTGCGCTCGGTCGAAGATGGCTTCGTGTACCGTGTACGTGTGTGCAGTGGTTTGCGCTGTGTAGTGCCTGTGCTGCGTGAGGCTGGTTGCTGCTGGACGGCGTGATTTTATAGGCGTGGCGCTCGGTGGAAGATGGCTTCGTGACTTCGTGTACGAGGCGGCGAGCATCGCGTTGCTCACCTACACACGCAGCGGCGCGCCGGGCGCTCCTGTCGGCGCCGGCCGGGAGGAGCGGGCACTGCAAGCGTGTGAGCGTGACCAACCGCAACGCCAGTCGCGTGCTTGGAACTACTCCATCCGTTCCAAATAGATACATCCACATATGGACAAATAGAAGTCAATTAATTTGAAACGGAGGGAGTAAGAATTATCTCAACGGATTCCCTAAAACAGGGCAGCTGCCTCAGACACTGCATTTTACAGCATTTAGACAAAAAAAACTTGCTGCGAGTGATGTATATTTGGTGCACCAACGTGGCTGCCATATCCCAAAACAAAATCGTTGTGGAGGGAACCCAACCGCCAAGGCGAAACTTCCCCGCCGCCAACTGTCACCACCCCACGCCAAGTCCGGCCAGTTCTCGCTGTCGCACGCCGTCGCGTCGACTTCGGCCACCCTAACCCCGCTGCCACCTCACCACTCATTCCAGCTGTTCGGGACGTCCACGGCAACCTCCATGAACGCTCACCGCACCCCCCCCCCCCCCCCCCCCCCCCCCCACACACACACACGAACGCTGATGAATTTAGGGGCGCCGCCACTTGAATTCGGCGATTTCGATCGTTCCTCCCGCATTGCCGCCCGAGATGGTCGCCACAGCACTGACGCAACCCACCGACGTCGATTTTCGCGACTCCCCTCCCCCCATGCGCCCGTCGCGAGCCGCTGCTCCTTGCCTCCTTGCTGAGCTCTAGGCAATCGGTCAGCGCACCGCCGCCAGATTTGGACGCATCCCCTGGCTCCCTTCCAATCCCAGCCCCGCTGTCATTTCATTTTGTCAGCCTCCGACGACCTTCAGTCGAGGTCGGTGCCCTATTTTACGTCATCTCCTACGGCAGGAAAAACTCTGACGCCGTTTTTTAGGACATCTGCTATGACAAACAAAATTTGGTCTCTTATTTCCAAAAAACAACTTTTATGCTCTAAATTTTTTTTAAGTGCCTAAAAGTCTTTTAGGTATGTGTTGGAGGTGCTCTAAGGCAGGAGGTTGGGGAGCGGTGACCAGGCCAGCAAGGTAACGCGAGAACCCCTGAGGAAAGTTTACAAGTTGTTGTGGAGGTTGAAGTTGCCTTAAATAATTAAGAGCTTCTAAAATGTAAGGGTGCACAAGCTTTGATGTCGGCGTTGGTCTCGTCCACCAAGCTTTGCACGCAGGTGTTTGCTTAGGTGGGATGAATTAGATAAAAGAAACATAAGTTAATGGACTTGATGCTTCCGACAGGGCATGCAGTTCGACTCTTAAGAGCAAAAGAAATTAAACTTTTGAAAGGAGATAGTAACACAAGGTATTATGATGCGAAATCAAATGGGAGAAGGAAGAAAACTACCATAATATATAACTAGTCTAAATCAAGAAAAAGGTGTGATTGAGGGGCAATCCAATCTCACAACATACACTACTGAGTTTTATCATACGACCTATATTATCCAATTGGATACTAGTGGGGTTAGTAGAATTTAAAATCAGGAGAGTCGTTTCCTAGCTATCACAAAAAATATTAACATGGAGGAATTGGATTATGCTGTTTTTGGAATCACAAGAAATAAAGCAGCTGATGGGGATAGTGGCGTTTTGGAGCCCGAGCTACACATAGCTCGTTTTTTCAAAAAACAAAATTTGATTTTTTTTAGTTTCAAATAATTTGGTAAAAATTCCCAAATGTAGATAGTGATATGATATTCAAGTTTGAAAATGTTCAACTTTCAATTCATTATATTTTACGTTGGAAAAAATGACAAATGGGTGATCTGGGTAGTGAATAGTAAAAAATTTAAACGACTTGAAATTTGCGAGATTTGTCTTTTTTGTGTAGACTAGAATAATACGATTACATTGGTATATCTCGACATTATTTACATCTACGATTTTTCTTTTGAATTTTTAAAACTCAAATTTTCGATTTTGATTTTTTTTTAAGCAAGCTGTGTGGCCCTGACCCTGACTACAAGAACTAAACTTGGCATATTTTGGGTATGTGTTCATTGGCACAAACCAAGACATGACACTGGGATCGGTTTTGTTAATGTGTAACGCAAGGGCCTGGTTGTGTGACACAAGGCAACCACCAAATGCAAGTTCCATTACAAGATTGTATAGTAGAATTCAAATATTGTTGCAATGCATGTCTAAAATACTCATTAATTGGATTCAGACTCATGCTACTATATCTGAAGTGTGAAGAAGATCGACTGTGCTAGTCTATGGGCAAACATAGAACTACTCTTTGGATCCTGAATCCGCTGAACCATTGACTTCGCAAGAGTTCATTAAATTGACTGCCCTTATCATAGGTGGTATGGTCAAACCATCTATGCACACATCGATCATAATCACTTATTTTCAGCAACTTAACCGGCTTGTTACAAAACATATACTAAAAACTTTCATCATGAACAAACCACTTGAGTTGGAGAAGAAAAAAACGCCCCCGCGTCGTCTCCCTGAGGCGGCTCGGGCGGAACCCTACGTTCCGCCGCCGCCACCCCCTCCTCCCTCCTTCGCCCTCCCACCGCCGACCGAATGAGGCTGCCAGGCAAAGCCTGGGCGGCGGACGGCGGCGGCGGGGGCATGCTCTCTGGCTGCGATGGCTCCTGGATGCAGATCGACGACGGCGTTGAAGGCCGACCCTCCCTCAGGGCACTTGGGGGGCCGGGGTGGTGTGGCGTGGGCGGCGTCCACGACCACGCGAGGAGCCGGCCATGGCGAGGTGCTGGGCGCAGACGGCCGCCTGGCGGGCCCGATCTGGGCCCCTTCGGCGCCGCGCGGGCCTTGTCGGTTCGTGCTGCTGCCGGCGCCAGGAGGCCGGTCCGTGGCGGCTGGTGCGTCTGCGGGCAAGCTGGGGCGGCGGCCCAGGTTATGGAAGATGGTGCGGCGGCGGCCACCGTGGCAGGAGGCGCCACGGTTTGGTTCCGGCGTGCGACGGCGGAGCCACAGCGTCCCACTGCTCGTCTTACTACTCCAGGCGCTTTGCGGGCAGATCAAGTTCCCGACGAAAGCCTTGCATCGACTCCGGTCGCTGCGGATGACGGCGGCGCCTACGGGCGTCGTTCCCCTTCTTGTTTGCGTCATCGTGGAGCTCTGATGCTGACCGACGAGAGTGGTTTAAAGATCTCCGGGTGAAAACCTAAGCTCCCCGGAGAGGGCGACGGTGACGGATGCGTCACTTCCTTGTTGGAGGCGTCGCCTTGGAGCTCTTGGCCCTCACGGTGCGTCGGTTTCGCAGCGGTTGGGCAGGATGGTTCTGTGGTCGGGGGAGGCGGATGTCGGGGTGGCGACCCTGGACGATGGTGGTACGTCGAGGCGGCGGCCTCGGTCCCCTCTACAGCGATGGTCCTATGGGGCAGGGCCTTCTCCTAGCGAGGTTATGGGTGGCAACCTGGTGCTGCGAGGGCAGCAAGTGTGTTGACTCGGCTGGTTCGGCTCCGGGCAATGCGGAGTTTGATCTGGTTGCTACGCCGGGGCGGTGGCCCCGGATTTGGCGCGACGTTGAGGTATGCGAGCGGTCATCTTTAGCGAGGGTAGCAAGGGCTACGAGACGGCTGGGTTGTTGGAAATATGCCCTAGAGGCAATAATAAATAAATGTTATTGTCATATTTCCGTGTTCATGATATATGTTTATTTTCCATGCTATAACTGTATTAACCGGAAACATAATATATGTGTGGTTGCATAAACAACACCGCGTCCCTAGTAAGCCTCTACTAGACTAGCTCGTTAATTAATGATGGTTATGGTTTCCTAACCATGAACATGAGTTGTTAATTAATTAACGGGATCATGTCATTAGAAGAATGACGTGATGGACAGACCCGACTAAGCATAATAATATTGATCGTTTCATTAAGTTTATATTGTCATGCCTTTTATTGTCAAGTATCCTGTTTCTTAAACCATGAGATCATGTTATTCCTGGGTACCGGAAGAATACTTTGGGGACATCAACCATCGCTTCGTGACAGAGTGATCATAAAGGTGTCTTACGGGTATCTCGAAAAGTACTTGTTGAATTACATGAAAAAAGACTAGGATTTGTCCCTCCGTGTTTCGGAGAGATATACTCTGGGCCCACTCGGTAGTGCACATTCAGTAACGCTTGCAAGCACATGACTAATGAGTTAGTCACAGAGAAACGAGATCGAACTAGGTATAGTGATACCGACGATCAAATCTCGGGTAAGTAAAATATCGCGTGACAAAAGAAATTGTATACGGATTATAGTAGTCCTCGACATAGTGGTTCAACCGATAAAGATCTTCGTTGAATGTGTGGGAGTCATTATGGATATCCTGGTCCCTCTAATGGTTATTGATCGGAGAGGTGTCTCGATCATGTCTACACGTTCTCGAACCCGTAGGGTCACACACTTAACGTTCGGTAACGCTAGAGTAGCTCTGGGATAATTTTGTTAATGGTGTCCGAATATTGTTCGGAGTCTCGTATGAGATCCTAGACATCACGAGGAGCTCCGGAAGAGTCTGGAGGTAAAGATTTATATATGGCAAGTTGATTTCAGGGTTCCGGAAAAGTTCGGGATTTTTTCGGCAGTGTTGGAATGTTCTAGAAGGTTCCGGAGGGTCCCACAGTGGGGCCCACCTGTCCCCAACGACCAAGGGTGGCCAACTGGTCCATTTGACCAGGCCTACTTGGTTCATGCAGCCATTCAATGGGTAGCCCTTTAGGAGTGTTACCACTCTTGAAAGAAGGGGTTACCATCTTTTAAATGAGAGGGGGTTACCACTATTGAAAGAGGGAGTTTCTACTTTGGAAATAAAGTGGCTGCAGCCCCTGGCCTATATAAAGAGAGGGAGAGGCGCACCAAGGAGCTTAGGCTTGGCCGCATCACTTGCTTGCTGCTCCTCTACCTCCCGCGCACCGCTTGGCAAAGCCCTGCCCGCGGGTACTCTCCACTATATCCACCACCACGCCGTCGTGCTGCTGGAATCGATCCCACCTACTTCTCCCTCTAGCTTGTTGGATCAAGAAGAGGGAGACGTCATCGAGTTGTACGTGTGCAAGCCTCCGAAGGTGCTGCTCGTTTGCGGTGCTGATCGGATCGAACATCGTTAACAACTTCATCGAGCTGCGTTGAATTAAACGTTCAACGCGCGTGTTCTTCGAGGGTATGATGAACTACTCTCCCCATTACTAGCATCTTCTAGATTGGATCTTGAGTGTTGCTTCCGCATGTGAGAGAAATTTTTTGTTTTCTATCGCGCAAACTCCTACATGGGTCGTGCGGCGTTGTGACTTGTGTGCGGCTTTGGTGCCGAGTGGTATAAGTCGGGGCGGCGGCCCCGGGGTTGGTGGCGTGTTTTGTGGCGTTCAGTGGACTAGCGTTGTGTGGGCGACGGTCCACTCATCTGTGCGGTTTTTTGGCCCTGTTTTCCTCATAAACAGGGCATTTGTACGGTTTTTGGGCCCGGTTTTACTTATAAACTCGGTCAATTCTTTCTTCTATACGAATTGCAGGAACGCCCTGCCCTCTTCAAGAGGTTACTCGAAAAAAAAACTTTCATGACCATTCCTCTAGTGAACACTATCCTTTTGCTTCGGTAATTGAATTCACGCAACCAATGACTTGTATTGAACGCAACAAAATTAATAAGCTCATTTGGTACGTTGAAGGGTGAGGCAAAACTCTAAATGGACTCTTCTTCTCAATTACGACTCTCTTCGCTGGATCAACTTCATCAACGATAATGCGCAAATGCTTGGCTACGGATCGATCCTTCAAACATTGTGAAGCCCTCGCCCAACATGAGGAAAAACACATTAGATCAAGTACATTGTACTGCAAAAGCTAAGGACCGCTGCATTGCAGCAAACAAAATGGACAAACACCACTCTCGGTTAAAAAGCCCTATATAATTCAACATATTGCACATGATATACTAATGAAAATTTGTATGAAAACACACCAAACAATATAAAAATAAAATAAACATGGAACATCTAAAATCAATCAACCCATCACCACGAAACAACATTAGCAAAACTAGTACTCCCTCCAATTGGACATATCACCTCTTCACCGAGCTCAACGCGGCTTAGTTGCTGATATGTAGCTTTACGGATCTCCAAACTAGCTTGTCCAAAACAAATTCATTGTCGTTGAAAGAATATGGTTGGGACAGCACCCGTTGGCATCCTTCGACATCAACAAGGGATGAAGTGAGGAGGCGTTAGGGAAGCTATGAATAGGGTTTGTTTGAACCGCCCCACGAGATCGTCGCGACACGGGCGCAGGGGCTAGATGCAAGTGAATGCTCCAAGTCTTACAGAAATGTAGTTGAGAATTACTCGAAAAGTCATTTTCACTTAGCTCCACTGGTCCCTCTGTTTCTAAAAAAATCTAAAATTATATTTAAATGATTCAAACATCTAATAAAATTCTCCATGTGCTCAATGATGTATACTACCAGCGTGCAAAATTAGAATGTGATTTTTTATATATTAAGGGCCACACAATTTTTTTTTTTGGAGATTTAAAACAATATATCGTTCACTATACTGTTAATCGGACATTTGTCATTTTGTGTAGCTCATAATACAAAGTATTTCACATTGTGACTTTGGACGCTTGTAGGATACATCATTGCGAACATGTATGATTTTTTTCAGTTTTTTGAAAACATTTAAATATATTTTATTTTTTAAATAGAGATATCAGTAAGGGCGTGTTTGGCAGCCCGGTCCAACCCAGATATTCCCACCTCACCCTGTTTTTAGGTGTTTAGTAGGCCGGGTGAGCTACTTGGGACATGCCCACCTCATACCGAAAAAGGCCCTCAGCCCTGCCCAGTTGAGAAGCTCAAATCGATCTTCACAGGTGAGCCAGGCTGAGTCCATCCAAAAATCCCACGCATTGGCCCCACGGGCGAGTCACGACGCCAGCCCCTCCACACCCCCCCCCCCCTCGGTCATTTTCCCCTCGAGCGAGTTCGACCTCCCAGCGCCACGCTCGACCTCACCCCGCCGACCAGCGCCGCCGCCCTCCGCCGGCCTCAACCTCGCCGCGTCCTCCTCGGTCGCCGCTCTGCCCTTCGCTCCGCCCTCCGCTGGCGCATGGAGGAGAAGGAACCCCGCTCCGACCTCCGCTCCACCCTCCGCCGGCTCAACGGGATCTCTCCCTGGCGGCAGCGCGTGGAGGACGAGAGGAGCTCCGGCCAGCTGCTTTAGCCAGTACGTGGAGGAAGAGGAGGATATGATTGCTTCTTCTGTTTCTCTTCAAGGTCCTTTTTGTAAAACTTTGGACCTATTTGTAATTTTGTATTCGTGCAGCATGTCCCTACTCATACGTGCTACCAAACAACATCTCTCTTCAGCATGTTTCAACTCATACGAGCTACCAAACACCCAACATAATCTCAACACATCCTGTATATGCCTAGCTTGTATCGACTGGGAAAGCCATGCTACCAAACACACCCTAAATGCCGCAAGAAATTACCACTCTTACCATAATTACCATTGTTTTTGTCAATCGTATTGTTATACTGTTTTCGATATATCATTGTCTTGATCAACTGCATTTTTGTTTGAGTTTTCTATAAAAGACGCTTTATTAAGCTCAGAACATCGCATTCTTATTTTATTTTTTCCATTTATTCACTAGACTTGCCATCCGATTAGTTAGCATAGAGCATTAATTAAATAATTTTTGTTCGTGCGTTTACATGTGGAATTCACCGGTCCGAACCGTCCCTCCCTATAAAACGTCGGACTACATCTCCTCGGTCTTGCGTGTGGGCATATACCCGCTGCTAAATCTCCTCCCATAGGAGATGAGCCACCGCATCTGGCAACAAGGCGACATTCCTGAAAATGCTCCGGTTCCTTTCCTTCCAAATCCCCCCACATGGCATAGATGATTGCTCCGCTTACCTGCCTCATTTCGAAGCAAAAAACATTCTCCCTTACCGCCATCGTGAAGCTGCATTCAAGCAGAGGTGTTTCACCGTTTCTAGGTGGATGTGACACAACTTGTAGATGGAGACATTTGGCCAACCCCTAATGGCAAGGTTGTCGGTTGTAAGTATCACCCGGTGAAGAGCCAACCATGCAAAGAATCTGCATTTGGGCTCCGCCTGCAAGTGATTGCCTCCGTTCTTGGCTGTAAAATCAGGCGTTTCCTAGTTGACGACCAGGTCGTCCACTACCCCGCGCCGCACACCCCCTTCGCCTTATGCGCTGGCCCAGTACGTGCACCTGCTTCATTTTTTCGTTTTTTTGCTGATTCTTTTTTCTTTCTTCTTTTTCGTTTCTCTTTTTTTGGATGTTTATTTTTTCTTTCTTCTTTTCAGTTTTCTTACAAGATATTATTTCACTTTATTATGAACTTTTATTTTTTGTAAATGTTCAATTCTAAAAATGTTCAGATTTGAAAATTGTTCATACATAAAAATCGTTCAAAAGTAATTTATGTTCATAGAATTTTTTCAGTTCACTTTTTAAAAATCGTTCAAACATAATTTCCTTTTTTCTGTTCACTTTTTCATTTTTTTTTGCTGTTTCTTTTTTCTTTCTTCTTTTCAGTTTTCTGACTTGATATTATTTTATTTTATTTAAATTTTCATTTTTTGAAAATGTTCAATTCTAAAAATGTTCAGATTTGAAAACTGTTCTTATATAAAAATCGTTAAAAAATAATTTCCATTCATGGAATTTTTTCATTTCACTTTTAACAAATTGTTTAAACATAATTTTCGTTCGTCGGCAAAAAAGATTTCGTTGACCTGCCTTTTTATTCACTTTTAAAAATCGTTCAAAAACAATTTTCGTTCACCGCTATTTTTTGGTCATATAAAATCGTTCAAAAATAGTTTTTGTTCACCTGCCTTTTCTGTTCATTTTTAAAATCGTTCAAAAGTCATTTCTGTCCATAGACTTTTTTCTGTTCACCTTTTTGAAATCGTTCAAAAAAGAGTTCGTTTGCCGACCTTTTTTGTTCACGTTTAAGAATCATTCAAAAACAGTTTCCGTTCACCACTATTTTCTTGTCATTTTTTAAAATCGTTCAAAATAGTTTTCGTTCACCGGACTTTTCTGTTCATTTTTTAAATCGTTCAAAAGTCATTTCCGTTCATAGAATATTTTCTGTTCAAATTTTAAAAAATTGTTCGAACATAATTTCCGTCCACAGACTTTTTTCTGTTCACTTTTTGAAATCGTTCAAAAAAGATTTCGATCACCGGACTTTTATGTTCACTTTTAAAAATCATTCAAAAACAGTTTCCGTTCACCGCTATTTTCTTGTCATTTTTTTAATCGTACAAAATAGTTTTCGCTCACCGGCCTTTTCTGTTCATTTTTAAAATCGTTCAAAAGTCATTTCCGTTCATAAACTTTTTTTGTTCACTTTCTAAAAAATCTTTCAAACATAATTTCCATCCATAGACTTTTTTCTGTTCACTTTTTGAAATTGTTCAAAAAAGATTTCGTTTACCAGCCTTTTCTGTTCATTTTGTTCACTTTTTTAAAAATTGTTTAAAAATAATTTACATTCATAGAATTTTTTCAGTTCACTTTTAACAAATTGTTCAAACATAATTTCTGTTCGTCTACTTTTTCTGTTCACTTTTGAAATCGTTCAAAAAAGATTTCGTTCACCGGCATTTTTTTGTTCAATTTTAAAAATCGTTCAAAAAAAGTTTTAGTTCGCCGCTATTTTCTGGTCATTTTTAAAGTCGTTCGAAAATCGTTTTCGTTCACCGGCCTTTTCTGTTCATTTTTAAAATCGTTCAAAAGTCATTTCCATTCATAAACTTTTTTGTGTTCACTTTCTAAAAAATCTTTCAAACATAATTTCCATCCATAGACTTGTTTCTGTTCACTTTTTGATATTGTTCAAAAAAGATTTCCTTTACCAGCCTTTTCTGTTCACTTTTAAAATCATTCAAAAACAGTTTCCGTTCACCGCTATTTTCTGGTCATTTTTTAAATCGTTCAAAATAGTTTTCGTTCACCGGAATTTTCTGTTCATTTTTAAAATCGTTCAACAGTCATTTCCGTTCATAGAATTTTTCTGTTCAGTTTTTAAAAAATTATTCAAACATAATTTCCATCCGTAGACTTTTTTCTGTTCACTTTTCGAAATCGTTCAAAAAAGATTTCGTTCACCGGCATTTTCTGTTCACTTTTAAAAATCATTCAAAAACAGTTTCCGTTCACCTCTATTTTCTTGTCATTTTTAAAATCGTTCAAAATAGTTTTCGTTCACCGGACTTTTCTGGTCATTTTTAAAAACTTTCAAAAGTCATTTCCGTTCGTAGACTTTTTTCTATTCACTTTTTAAAAAATCGTTCAAACATAATTTCCGTCCATAGCCTTTTTTCTCTTCAGTTTTTGAAATCGTTCAAAAAAGATTTCGTTATCCGGCCTTTTCCGTTCAATTTTAAAAATCGTTCAAAAACAATTTACGTTCACCGTCATTTTCTGTTCATTTTTTAAAATTGTTCAAAATAGTTTTCATTCATTGGTCTTTTTTGATCACTTTTAAAATCGTTCAAAAATAGTTTACGTTCACCGCCATTTTATGTCCATTTTTAAAATTGTTCATATTCATATTTTGAAAATGGTTCATATTTTGAAAATTGTTCATTTTTTAAAATGGTGTAGATTTCAAAACTATTCATTTTCTAAATGATTAATATTTTAAAATTGTTCATAGTTTGAAAAAAAATTATTTTTTCAAATTGGTCCTGATTTCAATAATTTTCCTATTCTAAAAATATTTAAAATTACAGTACAAGATTATCTCGTATATGACCGTCAAAACAAAAAAATACAACACGAAAGTTGTACGAAACATTGATATTAGCCTACTCTTCAAAGGGTAACTCTTCAAAGGGTATTTCAAATGGTCAACCGAGTGCAACGAATTTGATAAAATCCGGATAAAAAAGTTTTGGAGCATAGATTTGAAATTGAGAAGTTACAATCGACGTGTACATTCATAATTTTTGTGTACACATTTTTCAAAGTAGTTCAAACGTTTTTACTTGTATGTTTCGAAATTCCAACGTGCACTCTCCGTTAGTACTAGTTTATTTTTCACCGAAATCCAAACGAGCACAACGACCACGAGCACACAGTAAAGTGCACTCTCTGCAGGAAGAAAAAAAAAGAAACAGGAAAGAGTCCACGTAACTGAACGCGGAAAGAACCAGTCGTACAGACTGGGCCAAGCCCACTACCACCACCAGAGGATACGTGGAGCTTATTCGCTCCCGTAAAATCACGGGAGCGCCTATACATCGACCTATGCGGGAGAAGCAGCGTTCCGCATAGCCCCTGGAGGTTGTGGGCTCGGCCTACTGGCACCGCGCGTTTGGACTGTTTTGTGTTTTGTTGGCATATTTCCGGACATACGTACGTACTGTGTTTCTAATTTCTCTGGCACGTTCACGCGCGTTTAAACTTTGCAAGTACTGCACGGTTCGATTTTCGTTGTACAACATACAAGTAAGAACGTTCTTCATTTTTTTTTTGGAAACTGGGATATGAGCGAATGTTAAAGAATTCATAGTAGGTAAAAAATAGAAATAAACAAATCTGCTGTATCTTTTTCAAATGGAGGGGTAGACGTTATAACTGTAGTACAGTTAAAAGAACAATACAAAAAAGAAAGGAAATCATGTAGAGTTGATTATACAATCAAGTGAAAATTTATTAAATCTGAATAACTTTTAAATATGAACATTTATATTATGTCAACAATTTTCAAATATGAATATTTGTGTTACTCGAACGGTTTTTCAAAAATAAGAACATATATTTCAATTGAACTTTTTTCAATTGGAAAATTTACCTCATTTGAACGGTTTTAAAAGTGAACAAAAAATGGCGGTGAACAAAAACTATTTTTTGAACGATTTTAAAAAATGAACAGAAAATAGCGGTGAACGGAAACTATTTTTGAACGATTTTAAAAGTGAACAAAAAAGGCCGGTGAACGAAAACTATTTTTAAACAATTTTAAAAAAGAACAGAAAATGGTAGTGAACGGAAACTATTTTTGAACGATTTTAAAAGTAAACATAAAAGGCCGGTGAACGAAAACAATTTTTGAACGATTTTAAAAAATGAACAGAAAATGACGGTGAACTGAAACTATTTTTGAACGATTTTGAAAATGAACCAAAAAGGCCGGTGACCGAAATCGATTTTTTAACGATTTAAAAAGTGAACAGAAAAAAGTCTATGAATGGAAATTATTTTTGAACGATTTTTAAAAAGTGAACAGAAGAAACTCGATGAATAGAAATTATTTTTGAACGATTTTGAAATACGAACAATTTTCAAATCTGAACATTTTTCAAATATGGACAATTTTCAAACCTGAACATCTTTTAAATTTGGACATTTTTTAACTAATGAAAATTTAAAATAATATCTAAAAATAAAACACAAAAGGAGAAAGAAAAAAGAAAGAACAAAAAAATAAAATGAAAAAGAAACAAATATTTTAATTAGAACATCTATCTCATCTGAACGGTTTTAAAAAGTGAACAGAAAATGGCGGTAAACAAAAACTATTTTTGAACAATATTAAAAAAATGAACTGAGCGGTGAACTGAAACTATTTTTGAACGATTTTAAAAGTGAACAGGATAGGCCGATGAGCGAAAATTATTTTTGAAAGATTTTAAAAAATGAACAAAAAATGACGGTGAACGGAAACTATTTTGAACGATTTTGAAAGTGAACCGAAAATGCCGGTGAAGGAAATCGATTTTTGACGATTTTATAAATGAACGGAAAAAAGTCTATGAACGGAAATTATTTTTGAACGATTTGTCAAAGTGAACAGAAAAACGCGATGAACAGAAATTATTTTGAACGATTTTTGAAATATGAACATTTTTCAAATATGGACAATTTTCGAACCGGAACATCTTTTAAATTTGGACGTTTAAAAAAATGAAATTTTAAAATAATATCTAAAAATAAATCAAAAAAGAAGAAAGAAAAAAGAAAGAACCAAAATAGAAAAATGAAAAGGCCGATGAGCGGTGAACTGAAACTATTTTTGAACGATTTTAAAAGAAAACAGAAAAGGCCGAGGAGCAAAAATTATTTTTGAGAGATTTAAAAAATGTACAAAAAATGGACGATGAACGGAAACTATTTTGAACGATTTTGAAATTGAACCGAAAAGGCCGGTGAACGAAATTGATTTTTGAACGATTTTAAAAAATGAACGGAAAAATGTCTATGAACGGAAATTATTTTTGAACGATTTTTGAAATATGAACAATTTTCAAATCTGGTCATTTTTCAAATATGGACGATTTTAAAAAATGAACGGAAAAAAGTCTATGAATGGAAATTATTTTTAGACGATTTTTAAAAAGTGAACGGAAAAAGTTTAAGAACGGAAATTATTTTTGAACGATTTTTGAAAAGTGAACAAAAAAACTCTATGAATGAAAATTATTTTTGAACGATTTTTGAAATCTGAACATTTTTCAAAAATGAACAATTTTCATATATGGACATTTTGAAATTCGAACGGCTTTCAAAAAATTAATTTTAAAATAATATCTAAAAGGAAAACAGAAAAGAAGAAAGAAAAAAGAAACAACCAAAAAAGAAAAAGAAAAAATAAGAAGAAACATGAAAACACCTGGTTAAGAGAACATTAGTTTGACATTGGTAAACGATTTTACAAATTCGCGATCATTATTATGAAACTATAAGAACACTATTTTGAATCCTAATTTTGATATCGCTGATTAATTGTAGAGAACCGTGAATTGTTTCTTAAAATTGTGACCATTTGTTGAAAACGTGAGTTTTTTTCTAAAATACGAACCATTTTTCCTAAAAATGAACTTTTTAAACCATGAAAAAGAAAAGCCTATAAAAATAAATAGAAAAAAGAAAAGGAGAAAGAAAACAAAATAAGAAACATTTTTCAAAAATAATTTTCGTTCATAAACATTTTTCTGTTCACTTTTTAAATATGTTCAAAATAGTTTTTGTTCACGGACCTTTTTTTTGTTCAGTTTTTTAAATCGTTCAACAATAATTTTTTAACTTTCAGAAGAATTATTTTCATACTTTTTGTCTACTTACGTACATGTATTCAACTGTATATGTCAGGACATACGAGAAATATGCTTGTGCTGCTCGAGCTAGCTGGCTCGAAGCGAGCTAGCTAGCTCAACGATCAAGCATGCATGCGTCTAGCTAGGAGCTCAACGATCGAACGTAACGCGTGCGAGAACTGATTCTAAACGCACGCGACGAAACAGCCGTGACGAATCAGCTTACACGAAACAGTCTAACGCGTGCGAGAATGTGGACCGAGCCCACGAAGGTCTTGCTTTAGGCGATGCACGCAAGACCCGTCGCCTTGAAGCGACCTAAAGGAGCTCCCGAAAAACAGTGCAAAGGTGAAGAAGGAGCACGGTGTAGTAAATGGGCCAGGCTCAGACACACGCGGTACTGCAGCGGGGGTGTGCGGGGGGAATAGGCATCGACCTGGGTAAATCACTAGAAAAAGGGTTCCCTTTGCGAAGGGAACCCAGCGGACCGTGGCGTGATGACAAGTGTCAGCTTTTCCCATCACGCGGTCCCCCGTGGATGATTGCATATGCGAAAAGTGGCAGCACGAGAGAGTTTTGGTGGGATTTCTGCTTCTCCGTGGGAGAGTTCATGCGCATTTATTTTGAGATTCGTTTTTTAAAAATGAAATATCTTGAGAACCGTTTATCCAAATTCCGAACCGTTTTCACTTTTGAGCTCCTCGCGTCGAGATCTTCAAAATTATATCCCATGTTGACAGGTTTCGACGAACTTTTTTTTTGTACAACCGGTTATGTATAGTTGTACAATCCGTGTCTGTGTAGTTGTACAACCTGTGTTTGTACAAACTGTGTTTGTCTAGTTGTACAACATGTGTCTGTATAGTAGTACAACATGTGTCTGTACAAACTGTGTCTGTCTAATTGTACAACTTGTGTCTGTACAAGCTGTGTCTGTCTAGTTGTACAACATATGTCTGTATAGTTGTACAACATGTGTCTCTTTAGTTGTATAATCTGTTAGTTGTACAAACTGTGTTTTCGTAGTTGTACAACATGTGTCTGTATAGCTGTACAACATGTGTCTGTACAACCTGTATTTGTCTAGTTGTACAACATGTGTTATGTAGTTGTACAACCTGTGTCTGTATAGTTGTACATATCAGATTTTTAGATTCACGTGTAGAAGATTCTGTACATCCGTGTAGCAGATTCTGTACATCCAGACCCAAACACCTAGGTGTACAACTAGTTTACCGTGCTCTTTTTTTCTATTGTACACTATCCTCAGATTGTAATCCAGACCCAAACACCTAGGTGTACAACTAGTTTACCGTGCTCTTTTTTTTCTATTGTGCACTACGCGAGGGCTTCGGCCGTCGCTGCGCCACGGACGTACGCGTACGAGTGCGGGGGGGGGGGGGGGGGGGGGGGGGGGCTTCGCTTGTTGTCAGCCTAGAGCAGCTCACGCCCTCGTACGACGTGACATACTCCCTCCGTTCCAAATTAATTGACATGCATTTGTCTAGTAACGAATGTATCTAGACACTATATAAGTATAGGTACATCCGTATTTAGACAAAATCAAATCAATTAATTTGGAACGGAGGGAGTACGTGACAGCGCAGGAGCCACGCGGTCATATTCATTTTGGCTTCCTCACGTAGGGCTGCACGTGGCACGCTCGCACGTAGCGAGTCCCTTTGTGAAGGTTCCCTCCGCGTAGTGATACCCTCGACCTGGTGGTGAAATAGGATTCGCCTAAAATCACCTCGCTAAGTATCGGGCGTGACTATTTAACGCGCGTGCGAGCAGTCGGTCGATTTTCCGACCGTATCTTTCCTATTTTGGCTATCCTCTTCTATTCCCTTTTGGGCTGCACGCTGTGCGCTCGCGTATCGCTGGAACCAGCGGAACTTTGGGCTGCGCGCTGCACGTATCGATCGGATCAGCTAATTTCATTTCTTTTTAGCCTATGTCGATCAAGTCACTCTATTCTCTTTTTTTTACGTCTCAGTCGCGGGCCAGCTCTATTCCCTTTTTTCTTGACTAGCGTTACAATAGTGCTACAGATTTTTGTACGCTTTTCCTGCTAATTCCCTTTTTGGGACAGTGTTATTTTAGGGAAAATAAATAGGGTGGGGAGTATTATAAATCCACTTCCAACTAGTACAAAAAAAGTGGGGTATATTATAGATCCACTTTCAACTAGTTCAACTAGAATTGATTCATACTTTTAACATGAACGAGTTTGGTTATTTAAACTATGAAAAAAGAGAAGCCTGAGCTAATATTTTTTTTTTTTGTGAGAACACAGTACAACACAGACGCTCACAAATACGCACATACACTCACCCCTATGAACGCACGCACACACACCCTACCCCTATGAGCACCTCTGAAGGACTGAGCCGGCAGATCTTGAGGTTGACGAAGTCACCACAGACGCCTCGCTGTTGACGGGCACGTCACCTACCACTGAAAGAATAGCGCCGGATAATCCTGGAATAAATCGAGGTAAATGCAAACGCCCATGCCAAGTCTAGGATTTGAACCTGGGTGGGCTGGTTCCACCACAGGGAACCCAACCATCAGAGCCAAGCTCCGTTTGCAGCTAATAATTTTTTTATTCCTCCATTCTTTTGAAATGCATAACCTGGTGTATTTTCGTCCTGGGCCAATGCACCGCCTTCGCGTGCCTTCTTTCTTGATTCTTCGCCAATTCTATATATGGACTTCTTCCTTCCCCGGATGTTCTCTCCTGACCTCAAAAAAAGGAAATTTTCATGGGCGCCAAAAAAATTGAACAAAAAAGAACTACGCCTTCCTAATTCAACCAATACAGCGTGGGCTACGTCGCCGACGCCACAACATAAGCGCGCCTATGCGGTCCATGTGATGATATAAATTTAGGATGTGATAATGTAGTTATCAGTAGGTGTGATGATATAATTACCTAGGGGTGTGATATTATAGTACCAAACCAAAAAAGTGAGCAAAGTTACCAATTTTAGAACTAACTGAAGTGTTAGCAAGCATATAACGCATGAATTACCAACCTAAAAACTAGTAGATGATAATACCAAGCACATAGCAAGCGAGTTACCGATCCTAAAACTAACTAAAGTCATCGAGAGCACGAGTTACCAACCTAAAGAAAGTAGTACATGATGATACCAAGTACGTAGCAAGCAAGTTATCGGTCGAAGTACTAACTAAAGTGTTACCAAGCATCTGGCGCACCAATTACCAACATAAAAACTAGTAGATGATGACACCAAGCACATAGCAAGCAAGTTACCGATTCTAGAACTAAACTGAAGTGTTACCAAGCATATAGCGCATGAATTACCAACTTAAAAACTAGTACATGATGATACCAACCACATAGCCAGCGAGTTACCGATCCTAGGACTAACTAAAGTGTTACCAAGCATCTAGCGCACGAGTAGATGATGATACCAAGTACCTACCAAGCAAGTTACCGATCCTAGGACTGACTAAAGTGTTACCGATCATCTAGCGCATGAATTACCAATCTAAATACTAGTGCATGATGATACCAAGTATCTAGCAAGCAAGTTACCGATCCTAGGACTAACTAAAGTGTTACCAAGCATCTGGCGCACCAATTACCAACATAAAAACTAGTAGATGATGACACCAAGCACATAGCAAGCAAGTTAACGATCCTAGAACTAAACTTAAGTGTTACCAAGCATATAGCGCACGAATTACCAACTTAAAAACTAGTACATAATGATACCAACCACATAGCTAGCGAGTTACCGATCCTAGGACTAACTAAAGTGTTACCAAACATCTAGCGCACGAGTAGATGATGATACCGAGTAACTACCAAGCAAGTTACCGATCCTAGGACTGACTAAAGTGTTAGCACCATCTAGCGCATTAATTACCAATCTAAATACTAGTGCTTGATGATACCAAGTATCTAGCAAGCAAGTTACCGATCATAGAACTAACTAAAGTGTTACCAAGCATCTGGCGCACCAATTACCAACATAAAAACTAGTAGATGATGATACCAAGCACATAGCAAGCAAGTTACTGATCCTAGAACTAAACTGAAGTGTTACCAAGCATATAGCGCATGAATTACCAACTTAAAAACTAGTACATGATGATACCAACCACATAGCCTGCGAGTTACCAATCCTAGGACTAACTAAAGTGTTACCAAGCATCTAACGCACGAGTAGATGATGATACCAAGTACCTACCAAGCAAGTTACCGATCATATGACTGACTAAAGTGTTACCGACTATCTAGCACATGAATTACCAATTAAAATACTAGTGCATGATGATACCAAGTATTTAGCAAGCAAGTTACTAATCCTAGGACTAACTAAAGTGTTACCGAGCATCTATACCTTGAATTATCAACCTAAAAAATAGTATATGTAGATTATGTTGCCATAATAGCCATCACAGTTATCATTTTATTATTTTTTTACTAGATAATATTGTCGTTCTTCTGGAATATATTATGACCAAAATGCATAGTAGTCTGAATTAGGTTTTGTCTTATTTTATACTAGTACAAAGTGGTAGTTTTTTCTATTCTAATTTCTTGTACTAGTAGAAAGTGGACTTGTCCTATTCTCCGCCTATTTTTATTTACCCTATAAAACCACCGTCCCAAAAAGGGAATTGGAAAATATGTTGGGTATTTTTTTAAAGCAAAAACCAAATATTTTGTTTTTAGCGCGTAAAGTGAATAGTAAAAAGGGAATAAAAAATTGAGCATGAACTCTTAGGGCCGTTATTTTTTACCCTGAAAACCACTGACCAAAAAGGGAAATCAAAATAAATTTGGTCTCAGAAAAATGATTTTCATACAAAATACATGTTTTCATAGATAAAGGGAACATAAAAATTGATAAGTATGATTCTCTATATAAATAAATGTTTATATAAAAGAAAATAAATATAATAGGACAAAGGGAAAAAAGAATGTTGAACATCTTACGTTGTCTATACTCGTGACGTGAAAATAAAGGGAATAGGCAGGGACCACGAACGAGCAAGTATGCTCCTATACATTTCATGTACGCGAGGAAAAAGGAATGGGCTGAAAAAGAAAACAAGCGTACATTTCTATGCTACAGGATAGGATCACCTGTGCGCGACAAAAAAAAAAAAGAGAAAAGGAGGCGGAACCGAGCTGAACACGTGACGTAAGGAAAAAGAAAGCTACGACCGGAGGAGACAATGTTGCATGGCTGAAAAGTCTTGTGTAGGAAAGGGAATAGGAGTACCACACAGCGTCACACTCGACCGTGCGAGCCTTCGCACGTTCGAAAAGAAGCAAATCCGCTAAGTATCCCCACAGCTTGACAAACTGGGCTAGCTGGGCCGACGTGGACATGCGGAAAAGGGAGCACATCTAACCGTTGTCAGTTCCACTCAAAAGAAAAATCTAACCGTTGTCAGTAAACTCTCTTTGCACCGTTCTGGACTTCCTCGTGGCGATGCACACCACTTCGCATTCTTATTGATTGCACCTATATCACTTGTATCGGGTTACGGGTTGTCCTTCTAAATTGTATATCTGTTTTCGTCCGTAACAATTGTATAGTTGCCAAATGCACCACCCACTAGATTCTTGTGGACTAAACTTGCATCGATTATTAAAACATTGAAAAAAATCAAACGACGAGGTAAACGAAACACACTGAAATGGTCGTTTCTACATGGTACTGTCATTAACTTACAAAACGCAATCAGACACACTTGTACAACCAGACACCGTTAATCACAAGTCTACAACGTGAATCAAAAGTCTCGACGAGTTCCTAATCTCCTGAGGGGTCCCACATGTATTCATCGACAGGCAACCATCTCCTACTGTCCTACACCGCCCTGGAGTGGTGCCTCTTGCGTTCGCGTTCGCGGTCACGGCCGCCATGCCTCTCGCGATGCCCGCGCTGCTCCTTGTACTCCACGCCGCCACCACCGTCCCTCTCCCTCTGCGGCGCCTTGCCGTGGCGGTGGTGGTGCTTGTGCGCCACGTCCCTGTGCTGCACGCCGAGCGCAGGGCTATGCCGATGCCGCTCGCCGCCGCCTTCGGCCGCCATGTCAGGCTGGCCGCCGTGCCTGTGGAGCACGTGGTGGTGGCGATGGTGCTGGCCGGGGACCCCGCTCGTGCGCTTCTTGTGCGCGTGCGGGTGCCGGCTGTGGTGGTGGTGGTGGAGGGCGTGCGCGTGGTGGCCTTGTCCTCCTCTCCCGCGCTTCAGGTGCGCGGCCTCCGGCGGCCCAAACACGTCCTCCCACCAGTCGTACAGCGGGTCGAAGAGGCCATTCTGGTGCAGAAGCCACAGGACCACCGCAACTGCAGGCAAACACGAAGACAGAAGATTTGCTTGGTCGGTAAGCGGTGGCGACGTGAACATATGAGTACTGAGTGCTTGTAACCTGGTGAGATGTAATGCATACGAACCTGCGGGCAACAGGGCGAGGAGCAGGCCGAACATGACGAGCCAGCCGATGCAGATGTACTGGATGTGGCAGCTCAGGTCGAAGAAGCTCGAGCACTTGGTACTGCTCCACAGGAAGAAATTAATGAGCTAAAAGGATCAGGGAATTACAGGCGAAATGAGATTCAAAAGAAGAGAACCAAACCCAAAAAAAAATATTGTTCTAGCGGAGGAAATCGCGTACCTGCATGATCTGCCGGTGAAGAAATCGATCACGCTGTCCCACATGTTGCGCCACAGGGCTTTGATGGCTTCGAAAAAACCCTTGATGCCACCCTTCGGACGCTGGTTCGGTGGACCAATCTACATGGTTTTCAACGCAAGAAGTAAGCATTACACTGTCAGGAACATCACTTTTTTCTATATTGTGCAAAAACTGTCAACAGACTGGATTGCTAAGGGAACTAAAAGATAAAGAAACATATTATTTAGCATACGTTAACAAAGCTCAAGAAGTTGCTTATTCATGGTCTCTCGTTGACGGTATAGGCAATTGTATAACAGAGATATCTTTGATGTCAAAAGCTTATCAAGGCAAGAGATACACACACATTGGAGAATGGAATGAAAGATTATATGCAGATTAAACCATCTTGCTGCACTTATCTTAACAAACAGAGCCCAACTGAATCATTATAGGAGACAAACAATTCAGAACCTGTGTTCCATTGTCAAGAACTGTAGCTGTGGTTGAGAACTGGCATTCTGCACTGTCAAGTTCACTGAAATCAGACGCTTTCAAAATCGCTGCAATTGACCACAAGCAAATCCCATGTTAGTTCCTACAAAATATTTTGTATTTGAAAAAAAATGATGAGCTGTCTTCAGTTTCTAACTCACCCACGCATCGATATTGTGATGCTTGGTCTGTTGACGGACGCAAATAAAATGAGCGAATAAGGACTTCGTCAGGTTTCATGATGAAGAATTGCTCCTGCAAATGAAATTACAGAGTAGCTTCAAGAGAAGGAATTGAATAAGCACATAACCAGAACAGGGAACTGTGGCGATGGATGATTAACTGTAAAAAATGGATTCAGAAACAAGTAACTTCAGAACGAAATGAAATACTGGAGTTTGTCAATCGAGAGAGATCTACAAAACTCAAGAAAGAGTATGGTGGCAGAAAATATGAAGAGTGCAATAATTGTTACCTCCACATAAGTGATGCCACTTTTGCAGTTGAACTGTAAAAGGAGTAAGCGACATCAAATTTCAGGAAAACTGAAGAGGCCAAGTAAATCATATAATACATTATGTTTATCAACTAGATTAAAAAAATGTATACATAAATATATCAATTAAACATTTTGGTGTGGCAGCCTATGTGGGTATGGAAAGGATATCCATGCAAGGACATCAAAGAGGATGGATAGGAAATTAGTTCATAAACCTATCTTCTACGTAGAAAAGAAAAGGTGCAATTAATGATCTATCAAAAGGTAGCCTATTATCTACAAACATATATGAAAACGCACTTGCAAAGAAAAATGTAATTTCCTTCACGATGCATACCGTCAAGCTATATGAAGCTTCCAGTTTGCCAATGTTCTTAACTGTGACCTGCGCAGTACCAACTTGACTTAAGGCTTCAAATGTAGGGACATTAATGCTAGTTATCTTCCCTGGGCTCCTGAAATTGAGAAATAAATGCAAGGTATTAAACAAGTGAAAATGTCTTTTAGCTCGCAAGCTATAGTGAGCTGGATTAAAAAATGAAATTTTATTTGTAGGTCTAAAAAAATCTGAAACACTATTTACAAGTACATATACATGTCTAGCATGCAGCCATGCACGGACAAATTCGCATCGAAATATCTTTTCATATGTTATCTCCACGAAAAAGACAAATGTTGGAAGCAAAATCAAGCTAATTTTTTCCTTTTCAAAGACACATTTGTGATTTTTTTTGTAGCATAAAATACAACATATTATTTAGAAAAATATTGCAGATATGTAAAGAACATGTTTATGTATCCACATAAGAATTTGGACTTTTTTGAAACTTTAAAATGTCATTTTCAGTTTTTAAATACCGAGCTCACTCGAGCTCGAGAGCCAAAAGGTGCAGTCCAAAACAAGGTTAAAAGGAACTTCCACGTTGCTCTAACCTCTAAGAGGCCAAAAATGCCCCATTAGTTTGAGAAAAATGAGGAATGTCCATTCCACTTACGTAACTGTAAGTGCATAATAAAAATGCATAAGCACTATCAATACCTCTGGTATACATAATCTATATCATCAGCACTCAGCTCTATCAGCAAGTTGGTATTCACAAGTTCTGTGATTCCAAAAGAGAAGGTCTGAACTCCTGCATGCTGTAATGGGTATGTATCAACTGTATTATCCAAAACCTGCATAAGATTTGAACTCAAGAAATAGCTAGTGGGAGTTTTACCGGATGTTCGTTGATCCTGTCAAATCTTCCCTGCACAATATACTGGGGCTCTTGGTTTCTGTTTATCCGGTTGTTGTCAGCCTGAAACAAACGGTCAAAGAAGACTCAAGACTAAAAGTTACAATACTAGCAGTTCATGTTCGGAAACAAGAAACTTGATTCACTTCAAAGTTGATAATACGCAATCTCACCTCCCAAAAATTCCAAAGCTGATTGTACAAGCAGCTCCCATATGGTGATGAACAGAAGTTAGGCTGGTTTCTATAAGCCTCGTACCCAACACCAATCTTGTTGCACTCAAGACCATCCAATGTAAACCGGACTCTCTCCAACAGCATCCACCTGGAGAATTCATCGCCAAGAACTTGCGGTTGACCGTCACCAGCACCCTTCAATATGTCAGATATAGACAGAAATTATGAAGTCACATGAAAGCAATACGCCTGTCATAATTTGCAGAGTACCTTTCGCGGAGTCACAAGATAGAAGTCTTCGAATGTTGGGATACTTTTATAACCAAAGTCACCAATGAGATTTACTCTCAGAAAGTTGTCTTTAGAAATAACTGTTCTATTCTCTGGACCAACAATAACCTCCTGCAGCGTAATGTTAAATTGGTAGAGTTACACTAATATTTCTTAAGTGATTGTCATACTCAAAGTCCAAAACAACACACAGGATATAATAATAGCAATATAGTTCTTTGAACGACACCTTGATAAATACATAGAATGTTCAGAATCTTAGCCTCTAAGAGGGCACAAGATCAGAAAATAGAAGCGCGGAAAACCAAGTTCGCAAATTTGATAAGACTCCAATTAAAAGAGGCATGTAGAAAGTATAAATTATCATCGTAAGCATGGATGACTTTGCTTGCGCCAACTCGTCCTAACATATTATCAGCATATACATAAGTAACTGCAGAATTTCAGTTCCTACCGTTACAGAAGAGCCCTTTTTTACTTGTACTCTGATGCTGTAACCAATTAGCCTTGTCCCAATTCCAAATACATGAAACCTGTTTAGAAGAAATGGAGATGCACAAATTAACTCGAATTTTGAACTTAACAATGACCAAAAGAACCATGGGATGCTGTTAACAGCACAAAAGTTTGGAGTGAGCATATAAGTATTCCCCTTAGCCATCTACTTCAAAACATGTAAATAAACCAGATCACATTTGTTCCCAATATGTGAAGTGTCTACTTGATGTTTGCAACAAAAAGAATATAGATACGACTGTGTCAGACTGAAATAATAAAGCAAGAGATTAGGATATTGTGTAACAAATTAGACGGGCCTCTAGTCAAATCATACAGTAAGATAGATTTGCCAGTTCAAACTGAAAGTCCAAATTTCATGGGTAACACAGAAGCTTCTTGTCCTGAACTAAGCAGGAGGATTTATTAAGCTAATATTGAAAACTATTACAATGATACGGCACAATTAATGCCCATACCAATCACCTGGAAAACGTACACAGTGAGCCGTATTAGCTTTGCCTTTAACCATTTTGTCAACTGCAAGGAAATTGTGTGTGAAAGGCGTAACACAATGGTGTTGTATTGAAAATGCAGGAATGCAAAAAATTCCAATTTGTTAACTTACATATTGTTCCACAAGAAGAAGCGACACGGTGATTAGGCCCACATGGACAGCAAATCGGCTAGTACAATGTCAAAGTGTAGAAGAAACGTTAGATTTTCCATGAAAAGTGAGAGGAAAAATAGACATCATGAGATAGTAAATCATACCCAGATTAAAAAACAATAATATAAACTAAATGAGTATATATATACTACATACAGATGCATCCATTGCACAAGAATTTTGGCAATAACTTCATATGTGCTTTTGTTTTCCTTAATATGTGTTCAAACATTAAGAATATAGGTTTACTTGGTCAGAAACTGGCTGGTTCAATATTACCTACTACTTAAGACACTAAGATAAGAAAGATGACAAAGGTAAATGTGCCACACCTCAGTATGCTCAATTATGTGGCCGTTCTGATCCCGTAACCTAACCATATTCATGAAATAAACATCATTAGTAATACAACATTTGAAAATGTCAAAAAGAAAAACGGATCCAGAAATCTAGAGACACTCCATGGATATGAGTGGCCATGAAAATAAAAACATCTGTGAAAAGGCAGAAGTTACTACCAATTAATAACTCCAAAGAAAAAAACATTAGCTATGCACAGCTAAAATGTTTGTACTACATATATGTATAAAAGAAGAGTATACTATGCTGATAAACTCACTCCAGGAGTACCACAGCCCAGATTATAGATGTGCTAAAGCTAGCAAGATGGGCGTGCAATTATGACGATCTACCAACTGAAATACATCCTAGAAAAAATTGATAATGACAACCTATCAACTGGATCGAGCCCCTCAGTGTTTTACCTTTCACAACCTCTAACAACATCAGCACCAGCATCTGACTCGCATTTACGGGTCCTGGAATACTGTTCCTCTGGTCTGTAAGCAACATCCTGAAGAAACGAGCACATAAAACAAATCAGGTCTCACTTCACATGATTTGTTAGAGCATGGTGGTTACTGGCAGGTAACAGTTGATACTATCAGTGATATAACTAACTTTTTAGTACTGCAATCTTCCTATAAAAAAAATCAGACAACAAAATGCTGACCACATTTTCAGATGTGAATTGGGCTGCTATAAAAAACATGAGGACAGTAGACCACAGAATCACCCTGAGAAACAGTCCCCATCCAGCGATATCAGAGCATATAGAATGGCATTCCAAATTTCCAATACTTCGGAATCTTGGAAACCCACGTGGTTGCTTCCCACTCATTACCATGACAAATATCACCATGGCGTACGGTGCACCGCAACAATTAACACAGCCCACCTGATCCAAAGCCTACCTAAAAGGCTAAAACCCAATAATGGTCTCATAGGATCCAACATTGTATGATGGCTAGAGACTGTGTGGTTCAAAGGACTAGATTTCTCTTGAAGCAATTTGTCACAAACCAGGCTACGCGCTGTTGATTTGGGGGGCACGGGCTAGGGGTGGCCTTACCCTGATGTAGGAGATGGCGTAGAGCGCGTAGGTGGCAGACTTGTTGATGGTGATGACGGGGGGATCGCGCACCGTCTGCATCGCCTGCGTGTCGTTCTCCACCTCCCCCACCTGCGCCACCAGCGACGCCTCGCCGCCGCTCTGCACAGCACAGAGCACCCACAAACACGCCGTCAGTAAAACGCACGATTCCGCAGCGGTGCACGAGGAGGAGGGGCTTACGGAGCCGCTGGGGACGGCGAGGTTGAGGACGATCTTGCGGTCGCAGGCGAGGCTGCCGCCGGCCCCCGAGTCCAGGGAGCAGCGCTCCAGGCGGGACTTGGAGAGGATCTCCACGCCGCCGGCGGGCGCGAGGATGGCCGCGGCGGCGAGGAAGAGGAGCGCGGCGGGCGGAGCGGGCCAGGCAGGAGGAGCCATCGGCGGTTGCCGTCGCGATGGCGAAACGGGGGAGACTGTGCCTGGCGAGTGGAGTGGGGATGATGAGTATGGCAACCGCAGGCGCGCGGCTTATTTACCTTGCCTTCGAAATGGATGGAGCGGCAAAGGGAGACGAAGGTAACCGTTTTGCGGATCGCCTGTTTCTCGAGCGCGCGTGGCCTCTCGCTCCCACGCGTCTCCTATTCCCTTTTTTTTTTTTTGCTCTTTTGACTACTCTCAACCACCGGCCCACCCCCCTCTCCCTCAGCTTCACGACCGAAACGCCGCCGCTGTCGCATGACTAGGCCAACTCTGACCTCCTCCCTTGCTGTTGCTCGCTGGCCCGGCACCGCGTCGGTCCTCTCCTCCGGTTTTTCTCCGCCGCGACGTCGTTCCGCGCCAGAGCGTGACTCCCATCTGTGACTCTCTCTACGCCGCCGTCGCCACGATTCCGGCCAGCTCCGATCTCCTCCCTTGCTACTACTCACAGACTTGGCACCCCGTCGGTCTCTGCTGCTTTTCCCTTTTCTGCTCCTCTGTGGACGACGAGCAGCTTGGTCCCTTGCCTCCCCCACTATCGGACAGGACTGCCGGCCGGAGCTCCGAGGACGACACGCGGCCCGGTCCCTTGCCTCCCCAGCCACCTGACATGGAGCCGCCGGCGGCCGGAGCTTCGAGGATGACGGGCGGCCCGGTCCCCTGCCTCCTCCGCAACTGGGCATGGGGACGACCAGGGACGAAGCTAGAAAAAATTGGCACGGGTGTCAGGCAACTAATGCCGACTGTACAAGTACAATTATGGAAGGGCAATACAAATAATTTCATAGGCAGTATAACTAAATTCACGTTGTAATACAAAAAATGAAAAATTTCAGAGCCAACAATAATAGTTTTCATATGAAAAAGTTTGTCGTACCGAGTACAAATTGAGAGAAGTAATAAAACGACTTGTTTACACATCTAGAAAAAATCCCAGGAAAATGAAACTTCCTGAAAAACGAATAGAAATAACATATTATATCCATAACAACTAGACGGAAAAAATATACAGGAAAGAAAAAAAATATATAAAGTGACATGGAACTCACATTTTAGAGCTTCCTTTCTCGATCTTTAATCTTCTTAAATATATCAATCACATCATCATTTGTGATGGTAGAAAATATATCTTTCTCCACATAGCAAATCATAAGATCACTCATGAACTTCTCACCCATTTTATTCCGCAGAATACTCTTGACAATATTCATTGCTGAAAAGCATCTCTCCACTGATGCAGTGGCGACCGGCAAAATTAACACCAATTTTAGAAGATGATACACCAAAGGAAACGAAAGATGCTTCTTAGTGTCCACCAAGAGTTTGGCAAGATCAGCAATGCCATCTAAATCCGCAAACCGTTCGTCCGCTCGCACATTGTCAATGTAAATGCGAAGTTCATGACCAAGATCAATCAGTTTTGATGAATTGAAATCATCAGGATAAAACTCAGCTAGCTTCAATAAGCTCTCGATGTTAAAAGCAGCGAATGAGTTTTTTGGGCTGAATGATGTCATGTGAATAAGTAGTGCTGAATTTACTTCATTGAATCTATCATCAAACTCTCGAAGTTGCCAATCAATAACAGAGTTAAGACACTCTATTTGGTAATGATGAAGGTTTGTGATGTTGGTTTTTTGTCTTGTATTATGCCGATTGACATATTCATCATGCATGTTTAGTTTCGGAATGTCATGCTCTTCACAAAATGAATATACCTTCTCCAGAAGTGATTCCCATCCATTATCTCTTAGCCGTTGCAGATCATTCCTTGTTGACTGAACACATGACATGGCATTCAAGATGTCCTGATCCTTCTGTTGCAAAGCATGAGACAAGGTATTGGCACTCCCTAATATATGTAACATCATATGTAAATAGAACACAAAGTCGAAGGTTCCAAAATAGGATAGAAGGCCACGTGCTTCACTTTTCTTGGAACTTCTCTTTCCTTCCTTTGATACATATTTCAGGACACTAATAACTGATGGGAACAACTGAACAAGGCCAGAGAGAGTTCTGTAGTGTGAGCCCCAACGAGTATCTCCCGCCCTCTGAAGTGATTGATCTTGATTTAGCCCTGTGCCGGTACTAATTTTTCCACTACCTATGGCTTTTAATACATTCTCTCGATGAATCTCTCTAATCATGTCCTTTCTTTTGCAAGAGGCTCCAACCACATTGAAGAGAGTAGAGATCATGTAAAAGAAATCTGCAATATCATCATTCCTCTTTGACACTGCCACTATAACCAACTGGAGCTGATGAGCAAAGCAATGCACATAATATGCCGAACTATTCTCTTCTAGAATTTTAGCCTTCAATCCATTGAACTCACCACGCATATTACTTGCCCCATCATAACATTGACCTCTGACTTGCTTTAAAGTTAGTCCAATATCAACAAACAATTTTTCAAGAGCTGATTTGAGACACGCTGCAGAAGTTTCCTTCACATGTACAACTCCAACTAATCGTTCCATGATTAGTCCATGCTTGTTCACATATCTTAAAACCACAGCCATTTGTTCTTTGTCGGATACATCAGAAGCCTCATCAATTAACAAGCTGAAAACATCTCCACCAATTTCTTCGAGAATATAATTCAATGTTATCTGTAAAATATAAAAGTTAATGTCATTTAGATTACACCTAGAGATAAATTGTATGAAACAAAAAATATTAATGCTTACCTTTGCATAATAACTCACAATTTCTTTCTGAATGTCCGGACAAGTCCATTTGCAATTTTGGGGAGCATTATTGATTAACTTCCTTACTTCCTCATTTTGATTTGCCAATGTCCGTATCAACTCTTTAAAGTTTCCCTTATTTTTTGATTCCTCTGATTCGTCATTGCCGCGAAAAGCTAAGCCTTGATGTACGAGGTATCTAGCAGATTCAACAGAAGTATTCAATCGAATACGATTTTGCCTTTTTGTCATATCAGTTTGCTTCTGCAGCGCGGACCTAATGGATTGGTCTTGATTCATTAGAGCATCACATCTTTTAACAGCTACATTATGAAAGCTATTGACCTCACCCACATGAGTCTCTAGTCTTTTTTTCTTGTTCCAACTAGACCAACCATTAACAACAAATGCGTCATTTCCACCTTGGTTATCAACACAATCTCTGAACAAGTAGCAGCACAAGCAAAATGCCCTATCCAACTTCTCACTGTACTCTAGCCAGCCATGATATTCTTTAAACCAATTTGGATTAAATCTCCGTGGAGCTCCTGCAATGTGTTTTTGTGGATATTTATATCCCGCTTGCTGCCTGTAAGGTCCTCTAGTTAAATACATTCTTCTGATGTCATCTTGCTTCTGAGGATTTCGACTATACTGTGGTATTCTTTTCCGATCAGCCGGATCATACGGAAGATCATCTAAATCAATCTCTTCAGGAACCGGAGGCGTTGGTGGTCTTGGTACACTAGGCCTTGGTGGCGGTGATGCATTATCTTGTTCTTGTCTAAGTCTAAGTGGCCTTGAACTCTCAGCTGAATCAAAACTTTGCGGTGCTGAACGTTTCAACACATATCTGTCCATAATCTCCTAAGTGAAACAACCAGAAAAGCAAGATGGAAAATTTAGTTTGGGGTCTACTTACACTGCCGATCTGGGCAAACAAATGAAGGCGTACCTGGGAGTGGCGACGTAGAATCAGCAGGCCGGAGAATCTCCGATGATTGTGTCGTTGCCGGCGGCCGGCGGCCGGCACCAGGGATAGGGAATTAGGGATTGATCTTTGGCGAGAGAGAGACGAACAGGCGTCAGGCGAGAGAGACGAACAGGCGTGCGTATACTACTGCTGGGTTTGGGCCAATCGCTGTTTTTATCTTGTGTTTTGGGCTTTTGATGTTTCTTAATTTCAGTCTTCCACGGTTGGGCTGGGCCGCTGGGGTCAGACATGCTTTTTTACTGGGTTCAGATCACAATTTTTTTGACAGTGTTTAGCTGAAACGGCGGGAGTCACTGGTGTCAGCTGACACCAGTGCTTGTACGGGAGCTCCGTCCCTGGGGACGACGTTGGTCGAGCCCTCGGTTCCCTCCTCCACGGGCCTGGTTCCCCACCGCCGACCTACCTCCCTCCTGGCTGGCCACCGCCGCCGGTGTGGTCAACATAATCGCCGCCCGGCGAACTCCCGTGCTCCTGACCTCCCTTCCTTGTTCCCTTTTTTCGTAGCTGCTCCTCGATCTGCTGGTTTGTACGGGCATAAATAAAAGCAGAGAAGCACAATGCAGTTTGGCTTCTAGCTAGCTTTTTTAGCTGATGTGATTTTGATTACTCCCTCCATCACAGTTTATAAGGCACACACGTAGTTCAAGAACACACTTTGACCACTAATTTTGTCAATAAAAATTAAATTTTATATCACAAAAATTATATCATTAAAAATTTCTTTTCAATATAAATCCAATGGTATAATTTTTGGTACATGTAATGTATATTTTGTTGACCAAATTGAATGGTCAAACTTTTCATGAACTGCGTGTGTGCCTTATAAACTGTGATGGAGGGAGTATCACCTAAGTACAGTACTAATCAAATCACTACATGGTTTCGCAAAAAAAAAATCAAATCACTACATGCATCTCGTGACAGAAATAATATGACCATTTTTCCTTTGTTCTATTCTTTTTTTATTCATATTACATGAGCGAAATCCTAATGCTGCGTGATTTCACAGCTGCTACTGATTGGATGCCTCTCAGAGATTGCTAGAAATTAATATCCCAAAAAAATTCCATTTTTTCTTGTAAAAAATATCCAATAAGATTTTTCAATTCCTTTTTGGGACTGTGATTTTTTAGGGTAAATAAAAATGGGTGATGAATAGAAAAAACTCACTTTCTACTAGTATAAAAAAAAAATCAGAAAACATAATTCCGACAACTACGCATTTTGATCATAATAGATTCCAGGTGAACAATGATAATATCCAAGGACAATGAACAATATAAAGACCACTTTTTTTGTCGCGTGAATATGTGTTTTTGAGCCGGACTATTCCTTTTTTATACAGATCAATAAAATAAAAAGATCGGTAAACTGAAATACCTTTATGCTACTAATTTATGGAAACATGTATTCTATATAAAAAATCTTAGGACAATTTTATTTTAAACTCCCCTTTTGGGTAAGCGATTTTTAGGGGAAAATAATGGTGGGGATGGGAAAAAATTCTATTAGTATAAACATTTATTATTATTAGTTATGATGTAGTAAAGAAGTTACCAACGGGGGTTAAATTATGAACAAGTGTTGAATGAGAAAATAACTAATTATTTAATTATTTTAGTATCCCCCATTTGATAACTTGTTTGTCATATGATTAGTAATATCTTACTACTTCTCTCTCATCGATAACTTGTATGATAGTGCATTGGTAATAATTATTAAGTATTCCCACATGGTATGTTTTTGATATGTGACTGGTAATATCTTAATATATGTCCCCTCGTCGGTAACTTGTATGCTAGAATGTCGGTAATAATTTTTTTTTACCCCACATGATAACTTGTTTGTTATGTGATTGTTAACATCTTACTATTTCTTTTCTCATCGATAACGTGTATGATAATCTTGGTAATAAATTTTTAGTACCCCACATGATAACTAATTTGCTATCCGACTGGTAACATCTTACTAATTATTTTCTGATCGATAACTTATATGCTAGTGTATTGGTAATAAATTTTTAGTATCCCCACCTAATAACTTGCTTGATATGTGACTGGTAATATCTTAGTTATTCCACTCATCGGTAACTTGTGTGTTAGTCTTGATAATACTTTTTAGTATCCTCCCACTTGATGACTTGTTTGTTATGTGACTGGTAACATCTTACTAGTTATTTTCTCTTGGTACCTTGTATGTTAGAGTCTTGATAATAATTTTTTAGTATCCCCACCTGATAACTTGTTTGTTATGCGACGGGTAACATCTTACTAGTCTTTTCTCATTGATAATTTGAATGCTAGTGTATTTGTAATAAATGTTTAGTTTCCCACCTGATAACATGTTTGATATGTGATTGGTGATATCTTACTTGTTCCCCTCATCGGTAACTTGTATGCTAGAGTCTTAATAATAAGTTTTAGTATCCCCCGCTCGATAACTTGTTTTTGATGTGACTGGTAACATCTTACTACTTCTTTCCTCATCGATAACGTGTATGCTAGAGTCTTGGTAATAAAGTATTAGTATCCCAACCTGTAACTTGTTTGCTATGCGATTGTTATCATCTTACCGGTTCTTTTCTAATCGATAACTTGTCTTCTAAGATCTTGGTAATAAAATTTGCATCCCGCACCTGATAACTTTTTTGCTATGCGACTAGAAACATTTTACTTGTTATTTTCTCATATTGGTAATAAATTTTTAGTATCCCCCCCCCCCTGATAACTTGTTTGATATGTGACTGGTGATATCTTACTTGTTCCCCTCATCGGTAACTTGTATGCTAGAGTTTTAATAATAAATTTTAGCATCCCCCACTTGATAACTTATTTTTTATGTGACTGGTAACATCTTACTACTTCCTTACTCATCGATAACGTGTATGCTCTTGGTAATAAATTATTAGTATCTCAACCTGTAACTTGATTGCTATGCGACTGTTAACATCTTACTGGTTCTTTTCTCATCGATAACTTGTATTCTAAGGTCTTGGTAATAAAATTTGCATCCTGCACCTGATAACTTTTTTGCTATGCGACTGATAACATCGTACTTGTTATTTTCTCATCAATAGGTTGTATGCTAGTATATTGGTAATAAATTTGATATGTGACTGGTAATATCTTAATTGGTCCGCTCATCGATAGCTTGTATGCTTGAGTCTTGACAATAATTTTAGTATCCCCACTTGACAACTTTTTTTATGCGGCTGGTAACATCTTACTAGTTCTTGTCTCATCGGTAACTTGTATGTTATAGTCTTCGTAACAAATCATCAGGCATAGTCACACTACCTCCACCAAGTTGTCGCCGGAAAGGGCCGCCTACCCTTTCAATCCAGGTCGTGGTGCGTCGATCCTGCCAGCAAACAACGAGGACAGAGAGAGGTGTAGACAAAGTCACGTGTATAAGATCAGGGGAAACCAAGAATGCTCCATGCCACTGCCAACAGTTCTTGACGCAAGATTCGGACTTACCCACCGATGGCACCAATACGAGATTGAGACGTAACGAAGCTCCACGATGATGCCCCTAAGAGCATGACGACGCCATACGCCGCCATCGACGAGACCTAAATCGAGGGATAGCTGTCAAAACTGAATATACTCAGTGTGCTGATGGGAGGACAAGATTCATATGTGACTGGAAACTTTTGCTACATCCAATGATCTTCAGCCTAGTATGCTTGTGTTGATGGCGCTTAGCAGCAACAGAACACGATCAGTAAGCATAGTGTTCAACGTGCTCTAGGAGGTTTTAAATCAACGGAGTCCACAAAAACAAAGTACATTTGGTATCTTTGTTTCTTATGATCACGGACTCGAATAAGCAGCGTGAACGGGATCCACCCTTTTCGCGGCTTTTTTCTTTTTCGTTGTAAAACTTAATTAATTTCCATTTATTTTCTATCACTGCACTATCATGTATAAGTTCGATCCTTTGGTTTTATCCATTGTGCTTAATATAGTTTTAGCATGTTCGTTTTCTTTTAAAGCAACCAAAGTTGATTTTTGTAGGAAACAATAAGTTTTTTCTGTGAGGACACAAAGTTTAGGTTTTGTGTTTTTTGACATCGTTTTATTTCTCCTTCTTTTTAATCAAATAGTGATGTTTTTTAATAATTGTTGGTTTTTAGTTGAGGCACATGGATTTTTTGCTTTTTCTATTTTGTTGAAATTATTGTTCCATTACTAGAAAATTGGATTTTTATTTGTTCAATATTTTATTTGTATTGGTAGGAAGTGGCAGTTATTATTTGTTCCAAAAAATTGTACTAGTTGGAAGTGGAATTTTCCGATCTCCCACCCATTTATTTTTACCCCAAAATATCACTAGCCCAAAAAGGGAATTGATTTTTCATTGAACTAAAAAATCCAGTAATTTTTTTGCCTCAAAAGGGAATAGATTTTGCCGCAATGCCGTAAAATTTGTTGCGCTGAACATTTTATTGGCCTCGAAAAAGCGCGCGCAGAAAAAGGGAATAGATCCGATTAGATGCATTCAAATTTAGTATGACAGTGGTTTGCACTGCCCGCGGTTCTCGTGCGTGAAAAAAGGGAATAGAGATATAGATTGGCCGAAAAAAACCCGCAACAAATAAGGAACGAGATAGGCTGCAATAAATACCAATGAGCTGGAAACGTGGGAAGCAAAAGGAATGGACGTGAGCTGGCGCGCTGGGGCATGTACAATGGGGTGACGTCAGCCTTCTCTTAACGTTGACACGTAGGATATTTGTCTAGTTGGAGGAGAGAGAATGAAGAAAGGGGAGACCGCTTTCCCTTAGCTAAGAGATGACCTCTTATGAAATAAGAGAAGACTAATTTCACTATTGTACCATTTGTCTTCCCTTAGAAATACAATTTACTATTAAAATATAATTAATTCTCATTAATTGCTAGGGATGGCAATAAGAGATAATGCATTGTACAACTTATAATTTTGACTTCACTAAATGACGTGGATGGCTAAGAGAAGGCGCGCCTTCTCTACCATTGTACATGCCCTAACTGATCTGTTCGTAAAGGGAAAGTAAAAAAAGGAACGGGAGGCCATTTTCCATTTATGGCTGGTCGGAAATCGATCGATGAATTCTTTTCCATCGCGCGCTCGTAAGATAGCCCAGCCGACCGTTTTGGGCATCCAAAGTGTTCCATGTTTCGGTTTACGTCTGCAATACAACTTTTTTTTCAGATGATCTTCGATACAACTTTGTCCAAAGAGAGAGGCTATGTAGTAATCCCTCCTTCAAATAGGTCCTCTAACTTTTCGAAAGTTCAAACTAAATAAAGTTTGACCTTAGTTTAAAAATATATTGATAACAACTACTCACTATGTTCCTAAATATAAGATATTTTAGACTTTCACATGTATACAAATGTATCTATACATGTTAGTCTGTATGTTCACCCATTTTAGTCCGCATCTCGGCAACATATGAAACACCTAAAACATCTTATATTTAGCAACAGAGGGAGTTATAATATTATGAAGATATTGTATGACAATATATTTTAAGATGTATTTAATGACATTCATTTTGTAGTAGATGTTAATGTTATTTCTAAAAGTTTGGTCAAACTTTGCGTAGTTTGACTTTTAAAAATATTAGACGACTTCTTTTATGCAGTGGAGGTTGTACGATGTTAGTCTTTTGCCTCTAATTATAGTTGTCCATATGGGTCACGCAACTAATAAAGCTATGCCCTTCTCGCGCCCTTTCATAAAAAGGTGCCGGCTCGAAAGGTTGAAAGTTGTGATTGGCCTTGCATACAAGTTAATGAAATGGTTGATGGTGTGGATCACACACCCGTTGGGAACCCCAAGAGAAAGGTGCGAAGCAGTGTAGTAGCAAGTTTTCCCTTGAGAGCACCTCTAGCGGATCCGAGTGAATAATTCTATCACTTGCCTTTGTCTTAAGGTAAGAGCACCTCTAGCGGATCCCGTGAAAAATCTTGAAACCACATGATAACCACCATTTTGAGTTTCGGACCAAAACAACGGCCTCGGCCAATTCCTGTAAAATACATTAAGCCGTAATTAAATTTCGCTCCCCGCACGCCATATCACCAGTACGATGTCCAAATTTTAGTGTTTCTCGCAAACAGGACAGTGTGTGGCGTGAGTGAAACTTCAGGAAGAAGCCGCCGCTACCTCCCATCGTAGATTCAAACCGGGCCCGAGTCCGCCGTGCGTGCCGAGAGAGTTCCCAGCCGCCCGCCCCGCCATTCTCCCTTGTTTTGGACCTCATGGAACCTCTTTTCCTTCCGCATTGGTTGACAAGGAGACCGGGATAAATCCCGATGGCGGCGACGCCAGTGGGCGCCATTTCCCCTTCTTGGAGGCACCATATAGGTCCTCCCTTCTCCCCACCCCTCCCCTGTTGGTCTCGCGGGATGAAAAACCTAACTTTGTTGGGTGGCGGTGGCGCCATGAGAGTTGTGATCTTCCTGGAGGCGCTGCTTTGGGAGCGTTGGGGTGTGTGGGTTCTACCGGTGTGCAGTAGACGGATGGGCGGCAACGATGGTCCTATTGGCATTCTCGACTACGTTTTCTGATAGTTCTGGTCTTGCGGTCTCTAGGATGCTCTCTGTCCGCCCCTTGCGTGTGTTGTCCAGTCCAGTCGCCCGACACGGACGAGAGGGGAAGGGTTACCCTCTACCGATACAGCAGCACGACGTGCCCTGAGAGCCGAAGCATGTGGATCCTTTCTGGCATCATCGATGCTCGTTGTCAGCTCTCAGCGACACTGCTTGGTCTTCCTCCTATGTAGTGGACATGTGATCTTTAGCGATGGGGCGATCTATGTTTGCAGGGCTTATTACTTCTGCGCCCTACCTCGCTCAGTTTTCATCGTCTGTGCCCTACCTGCGTAGTTTTCCTTGTCTGTGCCCTACCTTGCTCTTTCGAGGCTCGAAGATGGCGAAGACGGACGTTTCCGTCTGGTCAACCTCCTTTGACCGTCACTTGGCCTGACTAGTGGGGTCGGCCTGGGGCACCTCGTGAGTTGACAAGTGGGACCGCTCAAGTGGGACAGGTAGGTGGGGACGGCTTGCCAGGAAGCGAGTCTGACGCCCAGGTTGGGACATCTCTGCACCAATATTCCGATGAATAATTTTTTGTCTGAATCAACATTTATTTATTCATTGTTTAGTGAGAATTCATTGATTAGTACGTCGTTAACACTCTAATTAAATTTGCACATTTAATTTGGAGGATTATAAGACTTAAATTAAATTTATAAACTGATTAGCAACCGGGAACTGAATGGAAACTTAGGAAACTGAAATTTACAACTGATTTGCACATTCGTTCATTACTAGTACGAAATATTTTCATTACAAAAGATCCATACTAATTACACTAACTACTAATTACTGCTAATACTACTACTACTGCTACGGCGGTGGCTTCTTCTTCGCCGGCGGTGGGCTCCTACTTCCTCCGCCTCTTCGCCGGCGGTGTGTGCTCCTACTTCCTCCGCCGCTTCGCCGGCGGTGTGTCGGAGTCGGAGCCGGAGCCGTCCTCGTCGTCGGACTCGTCGCCCGAGTCCTCCTCCTCCTCATCGGAGGAGTCGATCGGAGGCTCCTCCTCCTCGTCCTCCTCATCCTCCTCCTCCTCGCCGCCCTCGCCTTGGCCGTCGTCGTCGCCCTCGCCGTTGTCGTAGCTATCCAGGGCCTCCTGCCACCCGTCGTGGCCCTCCTCCCACCACGGGACGGGGTTGCCCTCGCCGTCCAAGTCGCTCGGAATGACGTCGTTCTGCCACCATTCGTCCGCCATGGAAGAGAGATTGGGGTTTTTGGGAGAGAAGAGGTCGGAGAGAATGGGGTTTTTTGGGGAGAGAAGAGAGAAGAACTGTTATGGAACCGCATACGCATTGGGATTTTTATCTTTGAGAAGGATAGAGAGGAATTAACTGCGATGGCGCGTCCATCGATAACCGCATGCGGAAATGAACAGATGGTCGCTTCGTATTTTGTCAGTGTGAAAAGACTGCACATTACGGCTATATTCGCACTCGATGGTGTTCAGATGAAATGACAGGACATTAATTTTTCACCACGTCATCTAGAGCATCTAGACGCGTGTTGTACATCTGTCGAACAGTTGTCGTGCATGGACGTGTTGGTCAAATTGACCGTAATTGGGAACGTTTTGATCCATCTAGACATGTCTAGACATGTTGCAACCATTTTTTGCATGAACTGACGCGATCACCCTTTATGTTTACGTGCCAACCTGCATGCGTGCACTCGTGTCATGCCACCGAGTGCGAACTGGACGCGAACTGGACGCTCTGGGACACGAAAAACAAACGAAAATTGTTTAAAATATGAAAATGAAAAAGTAAGTTCAGATCCTTCTTATTCACCCCAAAATGAAGCTTTGGTGAGTTTTGCCAAATCCAAAACCTCTTCTCCCCCTTCTCTTCACCCTTGACTTCATACGACATAGTTTGAGATATCACATTAGATATGTGAATTTTACGTTTGAATGTATATAGACCTTGTTTATCAACTTGAATCGTTAGTATACGACATAAGAAGACTATGTGCGCAGGTTTTTCCTTTTTTTATTTTTTATTTTATTTTTGAAACTCATTTCAAATATTGGTCAAACCGAACTTTGACCAACATTTAAACAAGTTTAAAACATGAAAATGAAAAACTAAGACTGGATCCTTCTTAGTCACTTCAAAATGAAACTTTGGTGAGGTTTTTGAAATTTTCATGTTGCAAATCCAAAACCCCTTCTCTCCACTCTTGACTTCATGCAACATAGTTTGAGATATATCACATTAGATACGTGAATTTTTCGTTTGAATGTATATAGAACTTGTTTATCAACTTGAATCGTTAGTATATGACATAAGAAGACTATGTGCGCAAGTTCTTAGTCACTCCAAAATGAAACTTTGACACTTTGTCAAACTTTTTAAAACCCCGTTGACTGCCTCCAAACCCCGTCCCAAACCTCGCCGAAATGCAGTCGTCCGATCATTCTTCTAGAAGGAATCTGCGGGCAGACTCTGTGCGATCCGCGAGAAGCTCATTCTGCGATCTGATTGGTCAATGAACAAGGCCAAATGGGGATTTTTACACATAATTGGAAACTTCAAAATGTCAATGCACAAGGCCAAATTTCATAGCTAAGGGGTGAATATTTCCGACTTTTTTCTTTGCAATTGCATAGATTCATGGTAGACTAAGTTGTGAATTTTGGGCACAGAAAAAAACAAATTTTGCATGAGTTTGACATAATTCATAATTAAAACAACTAATAACGAGACAACATAATATTCATTGGTGCATAGTACAAAATTATAAAATAGATCAACAACTAAAATTCCTTGGTACCCTTGGCCTTGCCCTTAAAACAACTAATAAATAAAATGGACTACCACTCGTCCTCGTCATCGGAAACCTCCACCGACTTGGACTTGCCCTTGCCCTTGCCGTCGACCTCCATTGGGGCGTTGCCCTTGCTCTCTGAGCTGTTCAGAGCCTTTTGCAGGTCGTCCGCATACTTCGCGGCTCTCGCCTTCTCCGCGGCTTCTGATTCGACAACAGAAGCGACCATAGCATCCATGAGTTGTTGCTGCTCGGCGGAATGCCTGGCCTGCTCCGTGGCTTGATAGTCGGCCCTGGCCCAGGCCACACCCGGGTCCATGACCTCCTCCTCCCCCTCCTCCTCGGACAGATAGATGAAGGGAATGGGATCGGGAGCAATGCCCCTGCCCCTGCGCCTGCTCGAGCTCGGAGGAGACTCCCAGGATGCACGAATCCTGCTCGACCTTGGAGGAATGCGCCCACGCCCACGGCCCTTGCCGCTGCCCTCGCTCAACTCAAGAAACCAAGGATAGCGGACGTGGCAGCGGCGGTTCGAGCTGGGAGTGGAGCGGCCACCACCACGTGCCATGGAAAGATGAGGGACTGGGCGAGGGTGGCAAGGAGAGGAAGAGGGGATCACTGGGCGCAATGGGCAAGGAAATGGCTCCTTTTCTAGCCATATGCGGTCTGGACGGTGTCGCGTTTGGACTGGCAGTAATGGCGACCGGATATTGATTCAGCTCGCCAGACTGCTCAGCTTGCGGCGGGACAGACTAGGCAAGAGAGACGCGAAGGCGGCGGAGCAGATGCGCGGCTGGGCCGACAACGTAGGCGGCGAGACAGCTTTTTGCCGGCCAGGGGGGCACGCCATTGAAGGCACGAGGACGGCGAGTAGGCATGGACGCGCTCGTATGGCTACATGCAAGCACTCCTCCTAAGCTGGCCCCACTCGTAAGCTTTAAGTGGGGACGGCGAGCAGCATGGGTGCGCACGGGTGCATGCACTTCGCTGGGCCCACATGTCACAGCTTCGTTAACGGTCAAAGGAGGTTGACCAGAGGGACGTTTTCGTCTTCGCCATCTTCGAGCCTCGAAAGAGCCAGGTAGGGCACAGACGAGGAAAACTACGCAGGTAGGGCACAGACGAGTAAAGTTGAGCAAAGTAGGACACAGAAGTAATAAGCCCATGTTTGCATGTTCCGTATGGGCAGCCGTGTTCGGAGCCTCCCATGATGCCTAGTGTTTCGGCTCCTACCCAATCTCAGAGTGAGCATCTCCACCGGCCAACGGTGTTGCGTCCTTCGATTCATGGTGAGGGAGCGCGTAGGGGTCCCCCCTTCGGAGGTGGATTGGATTGGGTGTTGTTTCTACTAGTGGAATTTCGTGCGGCGTCACGCCGCAACTCTTTTGAATGTTTTTATTAGTAGCGTATGTTGTTGTTGATTGTTTTAACTGGCAGTGTATGTTGTTCATGGTACTGTATCGTATATTAAGTGGATGATCGTGTATTTTTGTATGCATATGGGTTGTTTGTAGATAAGTAATTATGTGGCAGCACCACAGCCATCCCGTCGGTGGCAGCAACATCACACCAGCACCATCACATCAGACCCGGAGCGGATGCAAATAAAAACAGAGGAGGCATGGCCGAGCTTGGGGCTGGGGTGGAGTTCTTCCTTTTTTGAATGTTTTTATTGGCAATGTATGTTGTTGTTGATTGTTTTAACTGGCAGTGTATGTTGTTGATGGTACTGTATTGCATATCAGGTGGATTATCGTGTATTTTTGTATGCATATGGGTTGTTTGTAGGTAAATAATTATGTGGCAGCACCATAGCCATCCCGTCGGTGGCAGCAGCATCACATCAGACCTGGAGTGGATGCAGAGAAAAACAGAAGAGGCATGGCTGAGCTTGGGGCTCGAGGTGGAGGTCCTAGCTGACACGGAACCGAGTCGAGGAGGCTATCGCTGTGAATGGGGAGGCGCAGCAGGAGGTGCGGTCAAGCAGAAGCGGCGCCATTCGCTTTCTCTCGAGGGCGGCAAGCATGACCAGGAGATGCTGTGGTAGTGGTTATTCAATGGAAATATATAAGGGAGGTAAAAGGAAAAAAAATATAGCAGGGTATAAATAGGGAGTGGAAATAAATAAGTAATTTTGAAGTCGCTATTTAAAACAATCGGTTGCATAGTGTCATAAAATGGCACTATGCACAGAAGAAATTCATTTGTACAAAATCAGGTCAATTGATCTAAAAATCAGCTAAGGAGGACTTTGATTCACCAAACTTCAAAGTTTGTGAGATAGAATGACGGGGTGTAATTAAAGAAGGGTTGAAAGAAAATGCACAATTTTGAGGAATTGAACCATTATAAAAATATGGGTATTCTTTTTCATAATATATCTGAATAGAAGAGAAGGATCATAGAATATTATATTGACTTGTAAACGTGTCTCTACAAATTGAAATATTTCAAGTAGTAATGCATCTACTTGATGCATTTTCGTAGACACTCAGGATATAGGTTCTCTTGCATCACCAGAATACATCACATAAATATGTAACAACCTACATTAATCCGGAAGAATTATCTTGTGCGAAGTCCAGTTTCGAATGGGTATGCTTACCTATTTTTGCCCTTGCTCTTTCTTGCTATTTCGTGCCTAGATTACTAACGACATCTTTTCTATCTCCACCTTCACAGGAAAAGGATCTGGTATGCGAAGTGTGTCAACTTGAGATTTCATCTTTGTTGCTGCCAAACAAAAATACCACTACTTGTAATACAATGAAAAAAGAAAATTGTTTAATATATAGTTGCAATTATTCATTAATTTGCTTGAGGTGATATAGCAAGATACAGTCATACTCAAAGTGTCTACAGGTGAAAACGATGGGACAGCAAAAAAACCTCTTGGAGATACATCAGTTGTTATTGATGTTGAATCAGAGACATCTAAGTTGTGTTGCATAGGGGCTCAATTGACGCATTTGGTGTAAAATTGTTTTAGGATTTATTTTGATTTAATACAGGTGTCTAAAATATGATCATGGGGAAGTGATTTAAAAATTTGTGGCTCACAAATTATGGTGGGAAATTTGTTCACCATGGGAATAGTATATTGTTCGCATGAAAGTTGTGTTGGAAAGCTAGCCTTTTTGTTGATATGAGACGGGAAATATTGAAATTTGCGAATTACAATCGAAAATTTGTTTTCCATAGAAAAGTAAGCGCATAAATTGTAGTCACAATTTTGTTCGCTGTTAACTTAAAATTGTAGACACAATTGTGTTCGCTATTAGCTTAAAGAAAGTATCACCAGAAAACTATGCTTAAAATTTGTGTCAAAAATATGAGCATGGGAAAGAAATTTTAGTTTTTGTAAAAGTGAAAATTAGGGGTAAATAAGATGCTATTTTTTGTTGTTCATGTGAAAAGTGAGTTGACACTGTAGTGAAGAAGCTGCCATTGGGGAACGATGTTTAAAATGTCTGTTAGAAATGTGAGCAATTCATCGTTATCGTAGTTTCATGTTTGTAAAAAATTGTGGTTCACAAATTTCAAGGAAAAAATTGTTTGCTCAAGAAACTATCACTGGAAAACTATGTTTTTTTATATGATATGGGAAATATTGAATTTCACAGATTATAGTTAAAAATTTGTTCTTCACAGGAAAATTATTTTAAAAATTACCGTCGGAAACCTACCTTTAAAAAAATTGTGTTGTAAATGTCTATGGGTTCGAGAAATCGAAATATATGTTGTTCACATATTGCAGTCAAAATTTTGTTCGTTGTTAGCTTAAAGAAACTACCAACAGGAAATTATGCTTGAAAAGAGTCTTAAAAATGTGAGCGTGGAAAAAAATTAAATTAGGGAAAAATAAGATGATATTTTTTTGTTGTTCATGTGAAAAGTACATCGATATTGTAGTAAAGCAGGTACCACCGGGAAAACAAAGTTTAAAAGTTGTGGCGAAAATGTGAGCAAGTCCCCGTACTGTAGTTTGTTGTTCATAAATTTGGGGTTCAAAAATTGCAATACAAAAATTGTTTGCTGTGGGGACAATATTTTAAAGAAACAATTACCGGAAAACTTTAAAGAAACTATTATCAGAAAATTTTGTTTAAAAGTTGTGTCGAAAATGTGAGCGCGAGAAAAAGATTTCGAATTTTGCAAAAGTCTGATAAATTGCGGTTAAATGTTTTTTCGCCGTGGAAAAATATCTTAAAGAAACTATTACTGGAAAACTTGAAATGGTTTGTTCATATATTTTAGAGTATTTCCAATTTTTAAGCAATCTGGAATGTTAGAAAAATGTTTTTAATTAATTTTTAATTTAAGTCTGTAATGTGTGAGAAAGAATGCAAATTTATTCGATTGAATTCCATAATTAGAAATGTTTCTTAAATTCAATTCCATACAATTGTCCGTATAGTTGGAGCGAGTGCATTTGTTTTTTTTTCTAAATTTTCACCAAATTGAACTGTTTAAATATGTTTGTGGTTTGTCATAATTAGTTGGCATTTTTTTGTGATTATTTTGATTTATTGTTCATATTTTTCCGATAGAAAGATTTGAATTTTTTGAATCTGTAACATTATTCATTTTTGGATTTTGTATAATTTAGGTGGGCCCACTGACAGAAATTTATCTATTTTTTTAAAAAAAATGGAAAAGAAAAAACTGACAGGACGGACCCACTGTGACGTCGGATGACGTCACATTGGACGAACCTGCCGCGTCGGCGAGGACCACGGCTGCGCCGCGGCACCGCAAGCCAGGACGCGCGGGTGGGTGCGTCGGTTGCGCCTCGACGCGGGGTACCCGGTAGTGGCGGCGCCGCCACAGTTCGGTGACCAGAGCGTCGCCGGCGAGGACCGAACGCGGCGGCGGACAGCGTGGACGTCGGTGGCGATTCCGGCGCGCACACGGCGTCCCGGCAGGCGATTCGAAGTGAGGAGGAAGAGGAGGCGACGGCGAATCTCGCCGTGGGCGTCGATCTAAGGGGGGAAGCGCGGAGTGGCGGCGATGGGCGTCGGCGGCGACGGCAACCTCCGGACGCGCGCGGGAGAGAGAGGAGAGGGATGGAGTTGTGGATGTTTTTGCAGAAACATCCCTGCATTTTGCTGGAATTACAGTTTAGTCCTTTGCGCGGGGTTTTTTGAAAATTGCCGACACGTACCGATGGACGGGGTGAAACAGAGCCGGCAAACCAAACACCCCTAGCACTATTCTTTACTGTTCATAACTGTAGCAGGAACAGTGCATACTGTAGCAGGAACAGTTCATCGATCGCCCACGGCTCGCGAAATGGACCATCTTTCATATAGTTAGTAATAATGAGTTGCTCAGATGTAGGTGATGCCTTGTTGTTCCTGCTCGACTTGTTATCTTGTTTCGACTTTCGACTCGCTTGGCTCCAGGGCTCCATCTGGACAGGTGGGTTTCGAGATCAACAAGTTGTGCTTCATCTCTTTTTTCCGTTGTTTGCTTGTAATCTTCGTTTCTTTGTAAGTTGTTCATCAGCACCGTTGTAAACTCTGTCGTATGGGGCTATACTAATTTCAAATTAGGGCGTTTTAACGCCCTTTATCTAAAAAGTTATGCGGACAACATCACCAGTGCATGAAACGACGCATTTGCTCCAAAGCTAGCCCACATACCGAGTGGCATTTGGGCGGCCGGCAGCAGCTAGCCAGCGGAGACCGTGCGGTGACAGCGAACGGATCAAAGTTGACGGGGTGTCGTGTACTCCGTAGAAATCGTCCCGGCCGCCGGCACGACTTGATTCTCGAGAGCACGACTTGATTGTTTTTTTTTTGCGAAACACAGTACAACGCAGACGCTCACAAACACATGCACACACTCACCCCTAAGAACGCACGCACGCACACCCTACCCCTATGAGCACCTCCGAAAGACTGAGCCGGCGGTCGGGTCTTGAGATTGACGAAGTCACCATAGTCGCCTCGCTATCGACGGGAACGTCGCCTCACACTGAAGAATATTCCGCCTAAATGAGAAACACCGAAGTTGCCTTTCTTATCCTGCCATCCTTGAACCAGTCACCATCGCCATGACCTCACCAGCTGCCTATATAGGGAATTAGGGATGCACGTACAAAGCTCATGTCAAACCCCACTGCGACGAGTCACAGCTTCCAAATCTCCCACTGCATCAGTAGCCAGTACTACTCTCCCTCTCAAACACACGGACTACCCACATCCACATACACTAGTAGAAAACAGGCCTTCCATTTTCACCTTTTGTCCCGCACAAATTACGACCCGCGACTAAAGGGTCCATTGGTCCCGGTTCGATTAGCCGTGGCGTCAGGGAGCATTGGTCCCGGTTTGTTTTGGACCTTTGGTCCCGGGTTGTACAACCCGGGACCAAAGGGTCACCACACGCGGCACATGCTACCGCAGCCGTGGCCGACCCTTTGGTCCCGGGTCGTGTTACAACCCGCGACCAAAGGGTCTACCCTGCATATATCTTCTTCCACCCCGAGATCCACCGCTAATTTTTTTTAATAATACATTTTTTTAATCAATTTCGAAAAATATTACGCAAATCCACGGAAGGGTCTCGGGCACTATAACCCTTTTTTTTCCTATTTTTCATCTAATATGGAAAAATTCATATCTTTAAATTCGTAAATCGAAATTTGACAAATAAAATGTGTAAATCGGTTAGAAAAATGAGAGGAATCCAAATATTACATCCATATCATCTTTTTCATCATGTTGATAACTTTTTGCAACATATTTTTGTTACATGCTTAATTAAAAAGCCATTTTGGCACTTGAAAAATGGAAAATGATATTTATAATAATATTTTAAAAATTGTTTTTGGCAACAATGTTTGCCATACCAAGACACACCTATGTGTCAATATATGGACACATTATCACAAACTATGGCACAGGGTCCATTTTGACCATTTTTTTCAAAAAAATAAAGAAAGTGAAAAAATACTCAAAAAGTGAAATCCTTTGGCATGGACTCCTTTTATGTGTACTAGTTACTAGGAATAATGATAAACCTGAGTTTTGACAAAGTTTTCAAAAAAATCTTCACAAAAAGGTCAATCGCCTATAGACATGTATAAGTTTCGAGTCAAATGACCTAGATATGATCATCCTCGTGCCATAGTTTGTGATAATGTGACCATATTTGAGACTTAGGTGTGTCTTGTTGTGACAAACAATGTTGCAGAAATGAGTTTTTTCAAATTATGTTTATAAATATCATTTTTCATTTTTTAATTGTCAAAAATGGCATTTTTTGTGAAGCAAGTACAACAAATATGATGCAAAATGACACCCATCCAATTATCACACAAAGTAGGCCATATTTTATCGATAATCCAGCAATATTAGGAATTTTCTCGGTTTCTACCTCATTTCGCCTATTTAAATGACTTTATGCCTATTTTCCGAAAGTAATTCAATTTTGAACTACAAGTGTGTGATAGTTTGCTCTGAAAATTTTACAAAAATCATTTTAAGATACACCAGTAGTGGTTATATCACAGAACCATCGATAGTTTTGAGAAATGCAACCTCTTTGGATGAATAGGCACGACGGGCATTTTGACCGTTTTTTCAACAAAATAAAAGAAAGTGAAAAAATACTCAAAAAATGAAATCCTTTGGCATGGATCCTTTTATGTGTACTAGTTGCTAGGAAAATGATAAACATGAGTTTTGACAAAGTTTTCAAAAAACTTCTTCACAAAAAGGTCAATCGTCTATAGACATGTATAAGTTTCGAGTCAAATGACCTAGATATGATCATCCTCGTGCCATAGTTTGTGATAATGTGCCATATTTGAGACTTAGGTGTGTCTTGTTGTGACAAACAATGTTGCAGAAATGAGTTTTTTCAAATTATGTTTATAAATATCATTTTTCATTTTTTAATTGTCAAAAATGGCATTTTTTGTGAAGCAAGTACAACAAATATGATGCAAAATGACACCCATCCAATTATCACACAAAGTAGGCCATATTTTATCGATAATCCAGCAATATTAGGAATTTTCTCGTTTCTACCTCATTTCGCCTATTTAAATGACTTTATGCCTATTTTCCGAAAGTAATTCAATTTTGAACTACAAGTGTGTGATAGTTTGCTCTGAAAATTTTACAAAAATCATTTTAAGATACACCAGTAGTGGTTATATCACAGAACCATCGATAGTTTTGAGAAATGCAACCTCTTTGGATGAATAGGCACGACGGGCATTTTGACCGTTTTTTCAACAAAATAAAAGAAAGTGAAAAATACTCAAAAATGAAATCCTTTGGCATGGAGTCCTTTTATGTGTACTAGTTGCTAGGAAAAATGATAAACATGAGTTTTGACAAAGTTTTCAAAAAACTTCTTCACAAAAAGGTCAATCGTCTATAGACATGTATAAGTTTCGAGTCAAATGACCTAGATATGATCATCCTCGTGCCATAGTTTGTGATAATGTGCCCATATTTGAGACTTAGGTGTGTCTTGTTGTGACAAACAATGTTGCAGAAATGAGTTTTTTCAAATTATGTTTATAAATATCATTTTTCATTTTTTAATTGTCAAAAATGGCATTTTTTGTGAAGCAAGTACAACAAATATGATGCAAAATGACACCCATCCAATTATCACACAAAGTAGGCCATATTTTATCGATAATCCAGCAATATTAGGAATTTTCTCGGTTTCTACCTCATTTCGCCTATTTAAATGACTTTATGCCTATTTTCCGAAAGTAATTCAATTTTGAACTACAAGTGTGTGATAGTTTGCTCTGAAAATTTTACAAAAATCATTTTAAGATACACCAGTAGTGTTATATCACAGAACCATCGATAGTTTTGAGAAATGCAACCTCTTTGGATGAATAGGCACGACGGGCATTTTGACCTTTTTCAACAAAATAAAAGAAAGTGAAACAATACTCAAAAAATGAAATCCTTTGGCATGGAGTCCTTTTATGTGTACTAGTTGATAGGAAAATGATAAACATGAGTTTTGACAAAGTTTTCAAAAAACTTCTTCACACAAAAGTCAATCATCTATAAACATGTATAAAATGACTTTTTTATTAAGCAAGTACCAAAAATATGTTGCAAAAAGTCATATACATGATGAAAAAGATGATATGGATATCATATTCGGATTCCTCTCATTTTTCTAATCGATTTAGACATTTTATTTGTTAAATTTTGATTTACGGATTTAAAGATATGAATTATTCCATATTAAATGTAAAAAGGAGAAAATAAAGTAAAATAATTTTATTCTTATTTATTCAAATATTATTATTACATAATCATTGTTATTTATTCAAATAAATTTTCAAAATTTAAACAATAAAAAGTGTGACACCATGACCCAGGGGTTAATATGGTTGATAGGATACTAATATCAGTAAGTTCTAACATCTCATTTGACAGGTAATTTGGAAGGAACTCTAAAGTTAAGCGTGCTTGGGCTGGAGCAATTTAAGGATGGGTGACCGAACGGGAAGTTTGACCGGGGTAAGTACTTTGACCTGAGATTAAGTGTCTAATATGTAATTAGAGATTATGTGTGTGGCTATTTGGGAAATTAAAAAAACAAAATTAGAAATATTAGAGTAAAATTAAAAAATAAATTAATTGGAAAACAAAAAATCGAAACCCCTAAAAAATAAATTAGCAGAAAAAAAAGCAGAAACTCCACCGGGACCAAAGGGTGCCGGCCATGCGCGCCCTGCGCAGCCCACGTGGAGACCCTTTAGTCGCGGGTCGTAGACTCCCGGGACCAAAGGCCACCCACCCTCTAGTCCCGACCCTTTAGTCGCGGGTGCAAATCCGGGACAAAAGGCCCTCTGGACCCGCGACTAAAGGCTTGTTTTCTACTAGTGATAGCCAGCCAGCCATCGTGACATTCACGGCACGCCGGAGCGAGCCCGAGCTGGTGCGTCCGGCGAGACCGACGCCGCAGGAAACCAAGGCCCTCTCCGACCTGGACAACCAGTGGTCGCTGCGGTTCTACGAGTCCATCGTCGGGTTCTTCCGCAGCCCTCCGGGAGAGAGCGTCAGGCCGGGCAAGGTGGCCAAGGGCATCAAGGCGGCCGTGGCCGGGGCTCTCGTGTACTACTACCTGATGGCTGGCCGTCTGCGCAAGGTCCCCGGCGGTAACAAGCTGGAGGTGGACTGCACCGGGGAAGGAGTGATGCTCGTGGAGGCGGCTGCCGACGTGCGGTTGGAGGACCTCGGCCAGCCGCTGGTACCGCCGTACCCGTGCGTCGAGGAGTTCCTAGCGGATGCCGGTGACACCAGAGATGTCGTTGGCAAACCTCTGCTTTTCCTGCAGGTAACTACACTCTGTTTTCCCATTGTGTTCATAGCTTATGGGTGATAGTATATTGATACATTACAATTTAAAAACATATTGGTATGATTATGTTTAAGCACTCGGTTTTCATCTGGTTTTATGTAAATTAACTAGGAAATTATCTTATATAAAAAAGGCAAAAAATCCCACATTTTAAATTTATGCTTTAAGCACCATACTAACAGAAGTTTCGTCAAAAGGGGATGGGGAAAATGTTTTGCATCACACAAATTATATTGCTGGTGTTTTTCACTTGGTAAAAATTGAATTTTTCATCATTTTATGTTTATCATAATAAATAAATAAAATCTGAACTTACTAAATATATCTGCAACTTACTAAGTAATTGTAAATTTGTTTTACCTTTTTTGTTGATTGGGTGCTATAACTAAACTGAATGATTTACTTGTAGATAAAATGATAGTTTGCACTGAGTATGTTTCTGTTTTGTTGTAGATAAATATGTAATTAACCGTCGACTACGATGGGTATAATACTCATTCGAACAATTACTTAGTGGGAGATGGAAACATAATTAAAACTAAGCGTATTTGATGCTCGAATCTGATTGATATCCATATAAATGAGAATTTTATAGGAAAGATGAATGACGCTCATTTGTGGCCAAATTCTCATTAGTCATCTTCATGCAACCATTTATGACTTATTATCTATATGTGTGATGTCTTTTGCAGGTGACCCAACTTAAATGTGGAGGATTTGTTATCGGGCTTCACATGTGCCATTGCATCGCTGATGGGTTTGGTATCCTCCAGTTTATAAACTCTATAGCCGATTTTGCATGTGGTGAACTTATCCCAACCACTTTGCCTGTGTGGAAAAGAGATATCTTCACCGCACGTATGCCACCCTCCATCACACATGTCTACCCGGCATATAAACCATTTCTTCATGGATTAGATTGCACGGGAGAGGACGTGATGCTATCAACTCCACCAGAAATCATGGAAGTGCAATATCTATTCTTTGGGCCAAAAGAGACGGAGATTTTAAGAAGTCATGTCCCACATTTGAGCTTCTTACAGCCGTCATGTGGCGATGCCGCACAATCGCATTGGGTTATGAAGCTAGTCAAAAAGTGCGACTCATGTTTACTTTAAATACACGTGGTAGAAGCATTAATGGTGAAAGTGCCGTCCCACGTGGTTATTATGGAAATGCACATTTTTCTCCCATGGTCGAGGTGACGGTCGATGAGTTGGCTACCAAGCCGCTTGCACATATACTTGACCTAATGCGGAAAGTCAAGTTGGAGACCACGAAGGATCGCATGAAGTCAATGGTGGATTTGATGGCAACATGGCGAGAGCGTTCTCCTTTCGGCATGGACAAAACATACGAGGTTAGTGATATAAAGTGGGTTGGAGGCAATGCACTACGGCTCGGAAAAGCGGAGCTCGTTGCCGCTGGCACACCGCATGCCGGGGATTTCACTTCAAAACTGATAAGTTATCACACGAAGTGTAAGAATAAAGATGGTGAAGACTCAACCGTGGTATCAATATTGCTACCAAGACCGGCAATGGAGATTTTTACCAAGGAGATGGACATTTGGTTGAAGAAATGAGAAGGATAGTACATACAATAAGTCTATTATATTGTATACATATGTAGTTTAAATTTAGTGTTGTTTACTTTTGTGGTGATTTGCGGTATTTCGATTGAACATCCATTGGAGTTTGTAAGAATAAAGATTGTAATAAGTATTGTACTGTCACTTATGGTATTTCCATATTTCCTAAGAAAATGTGAATAATAATTTTGTGTATGAAATATATATTGCAAGTGCAGACATCAAAATTCTCTGTTTCGGTGAATCGAAAATTATTGTATCCATGAGAAATGATGGAAAGTTGTTTATTTTCCTGATTTGAAGCTGCAAAATTTTGTTAGACATGTCACGGTTTGTTCAGTGTGCTTCGTGAGAGCCTACGTTTGTTGGTGTTTTGTCCAAAGAAAGGATATGTTAAAAATACTGGCTAACAAAATTTATATCGTCGTGGACAGTCGATGTGAATAAGTATTACAGACAAAATGAATGACGAGTTATTACAAACAAAAAACTGCGTCTCTGTCTGATTCAGACAGAAAAAAAAGTACATGTCACGGTTTGTTCAGTGTGCTTCGTGAGAGCCCACGTTTGTTGGTGTTTTGTCCAAAGAAAGGATATGTAAAAAATACTGGCTAACAAAATTTATATCGTCGTGGACAGTCGACGTGTCGGATCCTTTCCCTCAAAAAAGAATAAGTATTACAGACAAAATGAATGACGAATTATTACAAACAAAAAACTGCGTCTCTGTCTGATTCAGACAGAAAAAAAAGTACATAACTAGACTTCTAGTTTCGCCGACCGTGGGGATCGAACCCACGGCCACGTGGTTAAAAGCCACGCGCTCTACCACTGAGCTAGGTCGGCTAGATATTAGATAGTGGACTAAGTAGCTTTATAATTTTACCACTGTAGGAGCTTATCATCTCAGTTGATCAACCAAGAAGAGAGAAGACAGAACGGTCAGCCGTCTGAAACATCACGTGCGAAATCACAGTACAAAGTCGAGTTTAAAATTACAGTGCCTGGCGAACAAATTTACAGAATTCACTAAAGAACAAACGTAATCATCAACGGCTAAAAGTCCGTATCTACAAACATACATGAATGAGAACAGTCCCTCCGAAACACTACATATTTCGCCCGAAAACTGAAGAAGAAACTGCCTAGGTATCGCACTTCCACTTGGACGTCGGCACACAGTTCAGGTAGTGGCACCAGTGGCAACCATCATTCCCATTCTTGCCCTTGAAAAGCATCACCAACGAAACCACGAACCTGCAACAACGAGTTCTCGGTATCATCAGATTGGTTTCGCTTTTAGCATTAAGGTAACGTGGCTCTGATTTAGTATAACTCAGTCTCAGTGGTGATCAGTGTAAGTTGAGAACCATGTTTATTTTAACTAGCATTACAGTAGAAAAGAATGATACTGGCATATGTCAAACAGTGTTGTGATTTGTCAAGACTTACCCGACAAGCAGCAAGACGAGCGCCACAACCCACAGAACGTATTGGTATGCCTTGTACTTGGGAGGCTGATTAGTATGGGGCAACTCATTGCGTTCCATCCAGCCAAATTGGGGCCTTGCCAGCAGAACAAACCCCAAAAGGAAGCCCGCCACGAATCCACCAATATGCGCAAAGTTATCAACGTGCGGCAGTATCCCGATCGCCACGTTGATCACGATTATAAACAGAAGAGTTATTATGGCAGCTACCTGCAATACCACATTAATTTGATAAGCAAAAGGAGGTCATAGGCTACTGCGTAGAAGAAATGTATGTGTGTTTCTATCTCTCTGACCTTGTTGGAATAAATAGTCCAGTTCATAAGTAGCTCAGAAAGCATAGATCCAAGCAGCCCGAATAGAGCTCCAGATGCACCAACGGAGATGTTGTTATTCCGTAGGAAAAGTGCAGACATCACGCTGCCACCGAAACCAGACAGAAGGTAGATGGCACCAATGCGAACTTGCAAGGAAAAAAACTAGTGTCAATCCACACATGATTCGTTATGTGAAATGAATAAACATGCTCAACATTGAAATATTCAATCCATATTTGAATATCAAGAACATATGTCATGCAATTTTTAACATATTGTCAACAGCTCAGAAATGATTTTTTTGCTTGTGCTTCAAATTTCACTATACATACCAGCTCCGAGGTAATTAAATGTTAGATTTTTTTATATAGCATATATGACCAGAAAGCTAAAATGTTACTACAACTTTACAAGATCACAGCCATTCAAACGGTCTATGTTCCCATGCAGAAACAAGACATGTTCCAAATGATGCTGGTCACACTGATTCAGCATTGTAAGAAGCTTACCAAACCCAAATTGCTGCTCAAGACGAATCCCAATGAACAGCAAGCTTAGCATGTTCACAAGCAAATGGATCAGACCAGCATGGAGCCAGATGCAGCTAATGAGGCGCCACCCTTGGTTCTGATGAACGACTTTGTTCCAGTCAAGAGCTCCCATTTTCCCCAAACTGAAAAGACAGAGTAAGGACGTTAACTTCATCATCGTGTATCCTGCAATATCTTACTGAGGAAATAATCTAGATCACATCCAAAAGTCAAAACAAAGATCGAAGTTTTGAGGTCAATGGTTGGTCACTGAACAGCAATCCTATGGGATACATATATAACAAGTTGCAATTAAATAAGCAGGCGTGTTACTAGTGTCAAAGAGAAAAATCCAGAGTTTTAGCAATGGCTTGGGCTGTTTTATAACACAGTACTGCTACAAAGACTTCACAAAAGTCAGAACAGTTCCCACAAATCCATCTAGCATATTATAATGACACAGGATCCATCTACCAGCACCACAATCTGGTCACCCAAATTACTTACTGGCTATAATCCAACAAAAGCAGTACCAAAATATCATAGCTGACTGTCTGTATCAGCAAGGGAATCTTCCCGGTAAGCAATTTTGGCACAAAGTACAAAGGAAGCTTGAGCTTTCTGCGTACTGTGGAGGTGGATCGTAAATTCGTAATACTACTATCTAGGATTAACTATGGACGAACTGCGGGGTAGATGGCATCATCGAGTGGATTGGACGATGGAACCAAATTGGACATGTTGAGAACAGTCCAAGCGAGAGATCTGAACTGGCACCATCACAGAACAGAATCCCATGTTTCCCATGTTCCGAATCGAAGGCATCCGAATTCAGAAGCAAAATTCAATTCGCTAGTAAGGAGCTTCAGCGTAGCCTCGGACACCAAGGAAGAAAAAGCTCGAGAGATTTCCTCGGAGAAACTTGAGAGTTGAACACTCCGAGAGCTACAACCACGAAAAGAACACCCCGAAATTCTCTAATTAAGTAGGAACGCAGCCAAGAAAACAAATCTCAATTTCGCGTTCCTGCCAGTAGAGCTCAAGGAGATAAACAGCCAAATCCGTCCACCCTATTCCAGCACAAGCACGCCGAGAAGACTCAATTCGACGGCATGACAGAGCAAAACAGAGAGCGAGAGGAGCAGGCAGTACGTACGTGGCGGAGGACGGGCCGAGGAGCGGGTTCTCGCGGAGCGGCTGGAAGGAGAATCTTCGTAGGAACCCCGCGACGCAGCCGCCGAGAGCGGAGCCGTGCTTGGGGCAGTCGTTGACCCACATCTCGACGACGAAGACGGCGATGCAGGCGACGATGACGGTGGGCACGAGCCAGGGCCACCACTTGCGCTCCCCGGCCCCCTCGTACCCGCCGTATCCCGCTCCGCCGCCCGCCGGCGCCGCCGCCACCCGGCCCTTCCCCTCGCCGTTCCCCTCCATGTTCCCGCGCGCTTGCTGTGATGTGGTGTGGAAGCTAGACAAGGGAAGATGGATGGGGCAGAAGCTGGAAGCTGCTGGGCTGGAGTCAAGTGGCGCTCTCTCAGGTTGGAAGCGAGGAGAGAGGAATGGAAGATGCGCGGGGGGAAACGGACGGACAGCGACGGTGGTGAGTGCGGGGACCTATGGCACGCTGGCGAGGTGGGCCAGCGAGCGGTGATGGCGTTGCTGTTGCTGTCGCCGCGCGCGCACGGGATGGATTCGCGTAGCTTGGCGTGGTAACTCGGACTAGCAGTGGTTGTAACCGATCCGCGTGAGGAAGAAGGGAAAGGGAGGGAACGCGGGAGGCGTGAGACGGTGAGAGGATTAGGCGGCGGCGGCGGCGACGTCGTCGTGGGCGTGGGCCGTGGAGGACAGCAGGGAGAGTAGTGGAGGAACTGGAAGGCCCGTGCGTGTGGCGTCAGGAGGAGGGAAGCGCGTGGGCGTGGAGGCGGAGGAGTGGTCAGTGGAGCAGAGCCGCGATACGGCAGGCATGGCATGGCAAGGCAGGATTCGTGGAATCGTTCGTGGCGACGTCATCGGGGGTTGAGGTGGTGAGTTGTTGACGGGCCACATGTCGGGGCTGTCGACCGACTGGAGCGGCGGTCGTCGTCGGCTTCTCGTTGCACACATCTGGTATTTGGTCTTGGTGTATCGTGGTACGGCACTACGGCGGCAGCACAGCAGGAATACCCGCGTACATACGTGATAAACGAAACCCGCCGCTCCTTAGGGCGTGTTTGGTTTCTGGGTCATTTTTGACCCTCTCGTATCCGTGGCTCGCCAGAGCCTAGCCACGGAAAAACGAGATGAAAATCATGTTGTGCACTCCATTTGCTTGCCTGCATGGATTTTTGTTTGTATCTGGAAACAGAAAAACAGGTGTTTGGTTGTACTTGTACTCTCACCATGTTGAGGCTTGGCGAACTTACCACACAACACTATAAGAGCATCTCCACTCGCGGCGCCCAAATGGATGCCCAAAGGCCATCCGGACAGGCCCTTTGGGCACCGTCTGGACTATCTTGCCCATTTGGGCGCCCTCGCGACGCCCAAATCTTATTCAAATATGAAATTTTGATACGAAAATTCATATATTTCATTGAAATTTCATTCAAACTAACATAATTCATTCAAATTTAAATCTAGACCTAGACTAGATCTAGTAAGTAGGGTGGCACGCCGGGTACCGGCAGTTGGGGCAGGCGCCGGCCCTTGCGGCGGCGAGCACGGGACCCCGGCGGCAGCTCGAGCAGAGGCAGTAGAGGTAGCCGGTGGTGGAGGTGGTGGCGGCGGAGCTGGAGGTGGTGGCGACGGAGGCGGTGGCGGCGGCAGAGGCTATGTCGGCCTCGATAGCGAGCTGCATGTGGCCGGATCCCACTCCGGCGTCGGCGGCCAGTCCTCGAAGCCGTCATCATCACCGTCAACCTCCTCCGCCTCTTGTTGAGGTTGCGGCGGAGGAGGCTGCACGTGGCCTCGTTCCGATCTTGCGCGACGAGCCTGCTCCACCGCCTCGTAGCGAACCCTCTCCCGTTCCATGCCCGCTGCGAAGTCCTCGTCGGTGGTGTTGGTGAGGCCGTCGTCGTCGGAGTCTTCGAGCCAGTCCGCAGGCGGCTTGGGGGCGAAGAAGGAGTGGAGGCGGTAGGCATGCTCGAGCTCGACCTGCTTGTCCCAGTACGCCGAGTTCGGCTCGAACCTGGGGTCGTCGTGCAGCTCCGGCGCCATCGTCCCCATGCACGAGGCGACGTAGTCGAGCCGCGCCTGGCTGGCCAGCATGGGTGCAACGGGGACGTGCACTAGGTTCGTGGCCCATCCCTCGGGGAGGACGCAGTTCGCCGGCACCGGCGTGTTAGTGCGGACGAGCTCGCGCGCCTCGGCTTCCGTGAGTTGGTTCGCCGGTGGCGGAGGAGGCGGTGGAGGAGGTGGCGGAGCGTTGACGGCCGACGAGCCTGCCTCCTGCGATGGCCAGCCGCGGCGAGCCATGGCGCTCTACCAAGCCTGGCTGTCACGGCGGCGACGACGGGCCTCCGTCTGCGCTCGTCTCTCTTCCTCCGTGGCGCGCCGGGGAGAGGCCACGGCTAGGTGTGGGATGGAGATGGTTGTGTGAGATGGTGGAGACGGCGAGGAACCCGCTCTATATAGCGGTCGGGGAGGCGAACAGATGAGGTCACCTTAACTCCGGCCGTCCAACGGCTCGCCTGCCACACCATTAACGACTCGCCTGCATTGACGCCGCCGTGGCGCAGACGCTTCCTCGCCGCAGAGCGAAGCGACGCGTCGCTGCGCCCGGCTGGGAAGCCGAGACGCCGCCCGGCATTAATGCAGCCTCTTGTCTCACTGCCAGGCGTGGCCCGCGCGTCGGGAGCCGACGTGGCATCGCGTTTCCTTCCGTCCGGGGTCGCCCCAAGCCTCCCCAAGTTGAGGGCGTGGGCTGGGCGTGCCGGACACAAAACTGGGCCGCGCCGGACCGAATTCGCGTTTGGGCGCCGCGAGTGGCGCGATTTTTTGTCCGGCACGCCCCAAACGTCTTTGGGCGGCCGTTTGGGCGCCCCGACTGGAGATGCTCTAAGGAGCGGCAAGCAGTACAATGGCGCGGCACGGCGGTGATTCGGCGGTGGACGTCATGGAAAGAGATTACCATGACGGTGAAGTTCATGGCGCCTAGCTGCGGAGGTTTAGCGAAAACGAAGAAAACATGTACACAAAGCACAGTCTGAAGGCGGAGTTTAGAGCATGAACACGCCGAAGTTAATGACGGCGAGCGGTGGAGGTTACACCATGAACACGCCGGAGTTCATGACAGCTCGGAGTTTAGACGCATGTGAGAGAGGTTGAAGAACACATATATCAAACACAGTCTAAATAGGCATTACCAGATCTACTCATATATGTACGGCGAAACAAAAAAGTTATAACATAAAAGTTGTTGGATACATCGAGATGAATCTACTCGTCAAAGGAAATTCGAAACGGTTAACCGAGTGCGACGGATTTGACAAAATTCGTCCAAAAAAGGGACAAACAACGGTCTGAAATTTGAAAGTTACATGGGACGAAACTCAAAACTGAGTACGGGAATGGAACCTACTCATCGAGGCGCACATATTTCATGTACAAAGTTTTTCAAATCGAAGAATGGTTATGAACTTTATATATGGAGGAGTATAAGGGAGGTGAGAGGAAACGTACCTTACACGCACCTCGTTCGCAAACTTGCATGGCCAGGGCTGGCCAGGAAGAAACGGCAGAATGGAGGGTTCCTCCACGGCCTGAGTGAGCACTTTCATGCTGGTCAACAATGTGGACTCGGCCCAGCCCACTAAATGGACATTCTGGCGGGCCTGGCTGAGCCTGCTGCAGTAAGCTAAACACGCCCTTAGCTACTCCGCTAATCCTCCTATCTTCTTTTTTTTTTTTTTTTTTTTTTCAATTTTTCCACCACATATATTCAACACATACCACATACAACGTACACGGTAGGAAATACAAGTACAAAATACGTAGGGGAAACGGACCAAAGATCGAAGAACACGCCGTCGCCGGCGTCGGAGTCGAAGGCGGCCAGCCACCACCTCGCCGCTGTCAGGGAGAGCTTTTTCCCTATCGAAGACGCTGCCTTGACTCTCCGCCGCGCCGCGCCGGAGTTGTTGACGATGAACGGCCGGGGCAGCGCCCCCTTGACCCTTCCACACCGCTTGCCGCAGCCGCCGTCGAATCCACCGCCGGAAGACGACGCAGAGCTCGATCCGTCCGCCGCCAGATCCACCACCACCTCGGATCTGACAGAGAGAAGAGGATCACGAGCGCCGCGCCGGGCCTCGAGATCCAGCCAGTCCAGCGCGCAGACGGGGAGCTCCGAAGACCTCCACCACCGGAGAAGAACGCGCCGGCTCCAAAACCACCCGCCCGCAGCACCACCTCCTCCAGAGCGCCGCCGGCGAGCCTCCCAACCTACCCTCCCATATTTACATGCCGGAGCCGGGGATCCCCACCCTCCCGCCGCCGGAGCGGCCGGCGGAGGGGAGGAATCCCACGGCTCGCGGCGCGCACGGTGGATCGCCGGGCTTGCTCCAAAAATCGCCTCTCTCCTCTTGCTACAGTGGTGGGGAGGGGATAAGGCAGTTCCTACTCCTCCTATCTGGACTGTACTATGAGGAACCATATGTTGTACAGTACGTAGTAGGATATACGGAAGCCTCTTTAATTTAGGATTGATAATACAGTTGTTGCATTCACTCTAAAATTCTATGGCATCATCCCAAATTTGAAGTAAACTGTTGTGACAAACCTTCGAGAAAATAAGCCTATGCCAACTCTTAATCCGACTGAGTTTATCAACAGTTCCCCGTTTCAAAAATTATTTTTTTATCAGTACTTGCAAACCAACTATGACTTAAAAATATATTAATCAATTGAAAATTAGCAAAAAGATAAAATAATGACTTTTCGTTCTTCTCGTTAAGTGGTTAGCGGGGGTTGGCAACCCCACAAACCAAATGCAAGAAAAAATAGCAAAGGCCATAGCATTACTCTATTGACCAAGGACCAACTCAAAGCCTAGAGTTGAAGCATTGACTCAAGACCTAATAATTCTAAGCCTAAATGAGAGTGTACGTCTATTAATCAACTAAATATTCATGTATCTTGTGCTTCGGAGGTCAGTGAGGCAAATGGTATACCCTAACTCCTCCCAAAATTTAACCTCCCCCTCATTGTGAGGTACCAATAGTTTTCTTTCTAAGGGGGGCATGGGCGGATCTTGTAGACTGGCATTAGGATCAGACCCCAATGCATTTTGTGAAACTCTTCCTTACAATAATCCTTACTACTACTCCCTCCGTCCACTAATAACTGTCTTAAGTTTGCCAAAAAATGGATGTATCTAGACATGAAACATATATGGATACATCTACTTTTTGACAAACTTGTGACACTTATTAGTAGACGGAGGGAGTAGGAGTTGGCGTAAAAAAAACTAAGTATAAAAATTATATTCTTCTCTAGCTTCACCCCTCGTCACTAACACAACTCGGTAGTTCAACTAGTAGGTAGTCATTGTGGAAGTGATAGCGGGACCTTTTTTCTCCGGTCCTGCTGGCATCACAGTGGAAGTGATAGCGGATCTCGCAAATCACTGCGCCGCAACCGACCGCGTCATAAATGGAGCTTTTCACAGACATCCGTCCGGTACGTGGCTCATGTGCGTTGCATTCATGCGCACGCACGTACCAGGCCATGTTGCATTAAGGAGCTCGCGGGCTAGCTGCGGCGTAATGTGCTGCCAAAATGCTAGCTAATCTGGCCCCCAACAGATCCAACTGTTCCAGCGTTTGTTTCCCTTTTAGTACTCCCTCCGATCCATATTAGTAGGCACAACTTTGTCTAGATACACATGTATCTAGTCTAAATACTTAACTAGATACATATGAATTTAGACAAATCTATGCCCACAAATATGGATCGGAGGGAGTACTTTTTTTTTTCTTGTTTGCATAGCCCTTGACTGTAGTAGGAGTACCGTACAGCTAGTGACTTGTCACTTTCTCTGTACGCCAGTCAATTGACCATGCATGCCTTCAGACAACAACAACAGGAAAATATGCACTACCAGTAGTGTCAGTTATTGCCTGAATCCAATCACGTACGTTCCTTTCCTTTTGAGTTATAGTACGATCATCACGTCTGTAATTGCTGGTACATGGCGCGATCTCAGTCCTAGTGGAACTGGGTTATTTCGGGTAGCTCTAGCCAAGTTGAAATGTTTTGTTAACGGCGTTAAAAGCAGGCGATGCTAATCTTAGCACGATTTCAGCCCCGCAACCACCACTGTTGGAGAGGGGAAAGACCACCCCGCAACTACCACCGTCGGAGAGGAGGAAGACCACCCCGCAAGCGGCGACTCGACGGCTTCCCGGGGCCAGCTCTTCGGTCAGTGCGGCCCCAACATGATCAGCTAAACGCCCCAACTGGGCAAGGTGCGTGTTTTATGCCGGTCAAGACTTTATTTGCTCCTCCCTTCGATTTGGTCGCTGGATTTATAGTCGACGTAGACTTTTTTCTTGCAAAATGATCAAAAGATGATCAAGAGAGATATGAGCCCTCGTTTGGGGGCGCCATTGGGCGGCACCCTCAATGTGACAGACACATGTCTAGTATCCCAAAGAGGACACAATTGGGCATGCCGGACATGAATTTGGTGGGTGTGGTTGGAGATGCTCCAGTGTGGGTCTAGTTTTTTTAGCGAATGATGCGAGTTCGGTTGATTTGACTTTGGACTCGGCAGAAGGAAATATCCCCAACAAAACCAGCCCAAAGCCGAGAGATACTTTGTACTCCCATCAGCCCATTTGAAAGATCCAAGTCCAACCCAATACATCCCACTCTGTCAAACGGCCCAAACCCGTCCAAAACCTCCCCCGAACCAAACCCCGATGCTCCGTCGCATCGCCGCCCTCCGCCCGCCGCGCGGAGCGGCGGCGGCGGCGCCCGTCTGCGGGGCCGCCGCCAGCTACTCCTCCAAGTCCACCTCCTTCCCCCAGAAGCAGCAGCGCGTCCGCGACCACGCCTTCGACGACATCATGGAGGTCCAGAAGCGCGTGCGCCGCTTCCTCGCGCTCCACGCCCTGCTCCTCTACGCCTCTTCCTCCCCCACCGCGCCCTCGGCCGGGAGCGGCTCCGTATCCGTCTCCTTCTCCCGCCTCGGCGCGCTCGCGCGCCGCCAGCTCCGCCTCTCGCCGCTCGACGCCGGCCAGTTCATGCTGCGCCACCCGCACGCCTTCCACCTCTTCCTCCACCCCGTCCACCGCATCCTGCACGTGCGCCTCACCCCGCGCGCCGCCGCTGCGCTCCGCCAGGAGACCGACGCCATCTCCTCCCTCCGCCCCGCCGCCATCCTCCGCCTCCGCAAGCTCCTCCTCCTCGCGCCCCCACACCACCGCCTCCGCCTCGAGAACATCCGCGTCTTCCGCCGCGACCTCGGCCTCCCCGACGACTTTGCCGACTCCGTCATCCAATCCAACCCCGCCCTCTTCCGCCTCACCCCCGACGGGTTCGTCGAGCTCGTACCCTCCCCCGACGACCCGCACGACCTCACCGTCGCCGCCGTCGAGCGCTCCCGGGAGCGCCACTACCGCGAGCACCGCGCTCCCGGCGCCGGCGAGGAGGACGCCCGCTTCGCGTTCCCCACCCGCTTCCCGCCGGGCTTCAAGATCGGCAAGTACTTCCGCATCGCGGTCTGGAAGTGGCAGCGCCTCCCCTACGCGTCGCCGTACGTGGACGTCTCTGCCCACGACCTGCGCTCGCTCGAGGCGCAGCGCCGCATGGAGAAGCGCGCGGTTGCTGCCGTCCACGAGCTGCTCTGTCTCACCGTTGAGAAGCGTACCACGCTGGAGCGTCTCGCGCTCTTCCGCGACGCCCTTGGTGTGCCCAAGAAGATTAAGGAGTTCTTGCTCAAGTACCAGGGCATATTTTACATTTCCACTAGGGGAAACCAGGGGAAGCTGCACACTGTGTTCCTCAGGGAGGCGTACTACAAAGGGGAGCTCGTGGATTCCAATGAGATACACGATGCGAGGAAGAAGCAGGAGGAGCTGCTCTTGATGAGCCGGGAGAAGGCCAATTTGGACCGGATGTTCACCAGCATGGGTCGTGGATGGGATGAGCTTGGTGGGAGTCGTCGTGGAGGAGCAGAATTGAGGGAGAAGTTTCTTGGAGATGCTGGTGGACGAAAGAGAAAAAATGCTAGTGATGATGATGGTTCTGATAGCGGGGAGGACTCAGGTGTTGAGTCACTTTACATTGAATGAGAAATAAACTATACGATGGCAACTTGGGAAGCTTGGCTTATGAAACTGGCATGGGTATACCATCTGGGAAGATTGCTTTCTCATCCTAGTGTCAACATCGTTGTGTGTTGATCTTGATGAGAGAAGGCTACATTGAGGTGAAAATTGGAGTGAGGTATCATACTAAAACTGACGGCACTTCTGAATTGCTGAAAGTGATCATCCTGGGTGCTACCAATACCATGCGTCTGCACCAAATGGCTGTTCGCATCTTTGTTTGCACCTGTTGTGCGAAGAGGTTGTGCGAAGAGACAGGCATAGGAAGAAGCATTCCTTTCTGTTCCCGAGCTAGACAGGCATAGGAAGAAGCATTCCTTTCTGTTCCCGAGCTAGACAGGCATAGGAAGAAGCATTCCTTTCTGTTCCCAAGCTAATCTGATCTGCGTGTTTTGACCTGTGAGTACTCTAACACAAAGAGTGGATCTGTTTCATTCATTTGGCCCAATAGAAAACTGTTTGTGTTTACGGATTGAATATCACTATGTCAACGTTATGTTGGTCATTTCATGTTTTCTAACATATTGTATATTGGATGGAAGATCAACCATAATAAGATATCAGAATGAAATTGTTGACGTTTGCATCCAGTTTCAGTATACACAGAGTGGAAGAAATTTCTATTTAAAAGGTAAATAAATGAAGAAAATGTACTATGACATGCATGAAAACAAAGATGAAGGTGTTTTGTCTCAAAACTTTGCACCAGTTGTCTAACAGAATTTAATCCTGCCAATAATTTGGTACCTGCATGTTATAATTTATGACTTAGAGATTCAATGTAATGTTGATCTTAGGGCAAAGTAATGTAAGCTAAAAATAATCCTTGTAAAAAATCCATTTCAGGTTCGCTATTATGGTGTTTCCTAATAACTATTCTATTACGGTGATTGCCCTTTGGATCCTTTCATGTGTGTACTAGGGCCTGCCTATGTTTGAGGATTGGCTTGAATTTATTTTAGGCCTTAATCGTTACCCTAAATACTTTGTTAACTGAGAATTTTTGCGTTTGACTAAATCACAGTGTTTGTGAACTATCTTCTCACAGTCGTTCTGTCTGTTGCACTTCCAAGTCCAGAGGGATAGTTGACTCTAGAATACTCCCTCCGCATCAAAATATAAGATTTTTAGGTAATTCAATACGGATACATACGGGATGAAATGAGTGAATCTACACACTAATACGTGTCTAGATACATCCGTATCTGAAAAATGCTAAAACATCTTATATTTTGGTATGGAGGTAGTAGAACCTACAACCCTGGCAACCTGGGAAATTACTTTAGTTTAGTGTCGTTTACGTATTAGCATCTTAATCCGGAGCAGGTCTACCCTAATGTGAGGCATGTTTTTTTCTAATCAACATCAATACAGAATACAATTACTTATATACGCAAAAATAATTTGGTTGTAGTTTGTCGTTTCAGGCTTGTCATAAAACATTACAGGAGTTTTTTCTTTTGAGTTAGACTTGACTGCAGAGCAACCATATAAGCCTAATCAGCTTGACTGATCGTTCAGTACATTGCTCAAGTACTGGAAAGAAACAATCATTTGACTAAAAAAATGGTTTTTCTAGTTTCCTATTCAGAAAGAGGGCAAAACAGTAGATGTTAACATATGGATGGGGTCTCACCACTCTGGTTTTCGTGTCTATGCAATTAACCAAGGTTGGGCTTCTCTGTAAGTGAAGGATTGGGCTGAAATTTAGCCATGTAATCGCCACCCTAGATACTTTGTTAACTGAGGATTATTGCATTTTGCTAGGTTTATTTTACAAATGACCTTGGCCTCTCCATGCTCGTCATTTACATTTAAACTGCACACCCCCTTGTTGAGGTCTTACTCCAAAGGTACAGCCTCTAGCACATGACCATTCCTCACTCAAGTCATCGACACCCTTGTCGGTGTACGTGTTGAAATAAGAAAGCGAAACTCTGGAAGGTTGATATGGAGAAGTGAGCGAAGCGATTAGTAAGCAGGCATTCTACTCCACCATCCGATTTGTCTGGAGGCTGGAGCCCATCGAAGGAAGTCGTTAGTAAGCAGGCATTCTACTCCACCATCCGATTTGTCTGGAGGCTGGAGCCCATCGAAGGAAGTCGTGTTCCGAGTTTTCTTTGGACAATCTTTTTTTGGTGCAGGTGAAAATTGCTTAGAATAGGATCAACAACCCTGCAACCTGGGAAATCGCTCTAGTCTAGCATCATACTTTACCTATTAGCTTCAATGCTAGTAAGTCATTAGCTACTTATATGAGATGTTTTTCAGTCCAATCAATGCCGATACCACTATTCATAACACATGCAAAGTCAATTCAAATGTACTTTGTATCTGCGAGCTTTGTCAAAAAACAGAACTTGTCTGCTATAGGTATTTCTGTGACTGCAGAGAAACCATACCACCTTAATCAGCTTACATCTCTGAAGTACTGAAAATCTACAGTCCTTATGGAATAAAATGTATTTACTGTTCTTGTTTCCTGTTCAGAAAAAGAGCAAAACAGTAGATGTTCATATGTATATGGGGTCTCACTGCTGGCTGGTTGGCTTCCATGTCGATGCAATGAACCAAGGTTGGTACAGATTGAAAGAACAATCAATAAACAGTGCAAAATGCACTGTTGTTGAAAATACGGAGCAAGCATACCACGATGAGTTCTTCTTTCAGTCTAGAACAGCATGAATCAGGCTGTAGGTGGGCACGCTCACGGCGGCCCACCAACTACCCACCAGTGCCCAGTCAATTTAGTCGGGATTTCGCTTCTTGTCCATTTCTAACGCACTGCTAATTGGGCTACCATCAGTCCCAATTAAACCCAACTAATCTGTACACATCTCGCGACCATGGGGACACAGGGGACGGCACGGCCGCCGCCCGCCGCCCTGATCTTTTTCTTCCGGCCATCTCAGCCTCCACCGCGAGAAGATCTGAACTCCCCTCATCGTTAATTGTGTCTTCTGTTCATTCATGGCGTGCAGGAGGCTCGCGGAGATGGGGCACAGCAGGAACGCCAAGAAGTGCCCATGGCTGCCGTCGCGCCACCGGCCGCACAGGCCGTCACCTCTGCCGCAACCGCCACGGCCGCCTACTCCGGCCTACCCTCGGCGGCGCCGCGCGTGCCGGCCTAGCCGTCTCCACCGTCCCTCAGCTCCTCGGATTCGGACGGGGAGTACGCGCGAGGAGGCCTGGCGGCGGCAGGAGAGGTTGCGTGCCTCGAGCGCGAGCAGGACGCGCTGGCTCAGGAGCCCGTCGTGGCTGCCTCTTGCGACGCCGCCTCCACCCATGCCAATGCCATGGAGCCTCTATGCAGAGGGGGCGAATTTTCTCCGGCCATGGCTCCCGGCGCCAAGGCTATGGAGCACGCGTCGTCATACCGCCGAGGCAGTCGATGGCCATGCACTTGGGCCCGCCCGTGGAATTGGCCGCGGCGGCGGCAACATCCACGCCCTACGGAACGACTAGCATGGGGAGGTTGTAGCCGTCGACGAGGATGACGTCGAAGAAGTCCATGTCGCTGGAGCCATAGAGCGTGAACTTGACCAGCGAGGACGGCGCAGCGACGTCGCTGTTCCACTAGAGCGCCCGAGACGCAGTCGCCGGTGGCGCAAGTGAACTTGCCGGTAGCGTCCTCGGTGCAGAGCGTGCGCGCCCACGTGCAAGGCTCGATACGGCGTGGCGGCGGTAGTGGACGTGCCGTGGGCGGCCGTGATTTTCTTTCACCTGCCCGTGGGTGTCCAAGTAATGGAAATAATTGGGATGGGCTGGCGGCGCCGTGGGCAGCCCATGGCCACTTACAGAGCTAAGCATGATGAATGGTCTTGTAGCGCTGTAGTCAGGCTTATTCGGCCCATGGCAGCTGGGCTGATATGTTCTGTGTTGTCACTGTTGTGCCTGTGCACTATACACTGAAGAAATGAACGTGTTGAACTGAAGAACTAGCCATGTCTATTCTGCTCGTCTAGACATCAGTTGAAGTCTCTGAAGTGCATGCAACTTACAAGCCACCAGTTGGTACATGATATCATCACCTACAGTTATAATGTCTGACATTGTCTGCAAAAGATGCTGCCATCTTTTGTTTACCCTTTACTTCCCTGCAGATGTTTTAATTTCCTAAATGATGGTGTTTGTTTTTGTTTTTTGTGCATTGTTGACCGGGTCTAATTTCAATGATTTTGTACTGGTTCTTCTTAAGCACATGGAACAGGTCACAGTTTTATTCACAGTTTGATCCAAGTTCTGAACAGGCCCGCTGTCAGCTCTCCATTCCAAATAGTAAGATTTTGATCCTCTAGCAATAATAATATTGTCTTGCATGTATCAGTAGGGAGTGCTTTGTCAGTTTTCATTTGGCCTTCTCGTGTGATGGGACTTATTAACTCTGCTTGTGCTTGCTATCTACTCCTACTTTTCTGTCCCTTTTTTGTGAAGAACTGTTTGTTTTGCTTGTGTTGTTAGATGCTTATAGTTAAGAGGTAATAACACTGGACATACAACAACTTGCGTGGTGCGTGCAAATTCATACAAAAACTTGAAAATTGAACGCGAACTATTTGCAACTAGTTGCGGGTGCAACCCATTTCCGGATACCCCATTTCGAAGTTTTCAAAAATTGCGAAATAAATCATGTGGCAAAGCTGGTCCAAATTGCTCTAGTGAGGACATGTGGCATTGTTCTTTTTGCAAAAATACCCCCGAGTACGATAGAAATCCGGTAAGTGGTGCCTGTATATTTTTTCTCTCGCTGTGGCATTCCCTTGTTAGTTGTTACCCCCTTTGCTTGTGGGGTCAAATGGCTATGTCACGTCGTGTGCGCGTGTCTGGAGGCACCATGTAAACTTCTGCGGGGAACAAAATTTTCAGCTTGCACAGTGCTCCTCTCATGGATCGCTGGCGTCGTGGAGGCTAGCGAGCATGCCATCCAGAGTCGGGGTCGAGGGCAGTCGGCAAGCATGACACGGAGGCAAGACACGAGGCTGCGCAGCCGGGGCCGTGGCGGAGGCAACCATGCGTGCCGCGGCAGGGTACGCCCACACCTAATTGGCCGACCGCGCGCTGCATAACGCCAACGTACCAAACGGCGAACGCCACCATGTACTCCCTCCGTTCCAAATTAGATGACTTCCATTTGTCCACATGCGGATGTATCTAGATGTGTAACCGTATCTAGACAAATGGAAGTCATCTATTTTAGAACGGAGGGAGTAGCTGCCTGATGAGCCTACTAGCAGGATGTAGCCGAATACGAAGCCGGCCTACGCTACGTACCTGACTTCCCTAGCCTGGCCTCGCGTGTTGCATTCTGATCAAGGTGCATGCGTGTACAAGACAACCTGCGAGCTGTTTCTGTTGACGGGTTGTTGCCAGAGATAAGGTGGCTGTGACGACCGCGATCCACCCGAGACGGCGGTGGACACTTCCATGTGCCCGCCGGGCCGCGAGCAGAGCAGAGCAGGCGGTGGCAGAGTAGGCACTAGTCTGTGGCGGTTGCCGATGCTGGCACCATGTCGTCGTCCTTGCTGAAGTTACCCACTTGACTTGGCCGCCCTCCGCCCGCGCCCGAGGTGCACGCAAGAGGGGCGCCGCGTACACGTGCGCACGATCTGGCCGAGCGCGTAGCTCGCTGCCTTCTGGCCACCGGCAGCCTTGTCTCGATGGTGTGCTGGCGGTGTTCGGCGGCGCCTCCGCACTGGTGTTTTTCGCGTCTACCAGGTGACGACGATGGCGAGGACCTCGAGCATGAGCTTGCACGCAGCGTCGTCCGATGAACCTGCATGAGCTGGTTTGGTGCTTCACTCCCGTGGACAATGAATGTGCAGAAGCAAACTCACATTGGAAGCTAGCTCCGAGTTTGATTTTCTTAACCCGAACTGGATATGTTAATCTGCTAACCGGACTGAGTTAGCTAGCTCCCTCTTTTTTGTGCTCCATCTAGGCTAGAACAGTGGCAGCGTCAGCGAGGACCTGGTCGAGCCTTCCGTCACGGCCAGGCGACAGAGGATTGAATCCGCGCTACGGGGTAAAGCAGTGGAGATGGTCATCTGGTTATCAGCAGTGAGCGGTGACGCGGAGTAGACGAGGTTGTGGGCTGGTGGCGGTGCGTACGAGGTCAAGTCCACGTCGGCCGGGCGTAGCCATTTAACGCCACGACCACGAGCAAATGGGAAAACAGCAAGAGCAAAATATACACACACCGGGCTGGACGGGGAAAAGAACAGAGGATATGGGACTCATGCGTATTTCTTTCGCACTCGGGGCTATTTTTGCAAAAAGAACAACGCCACATGTCCTCATTAGAGCAATTTGGACCAGTTTTGCACCTGTACCACAAGTTTATGTACCAGTTCACCCCAATTTTCAAGTTTTTGTATGAATTTGCACGCACCACGCAAGTTGTTGTATGTCCGGTGTTATTACCTCTATAGTTAATGATCTATTTCCTTATCATGTACCGATGACAGCATGGCGTTACCACATTGTACATCAATCAAGCTCAGACCACATTTATGGTGTGAAAGTGCGACGGAAGGTTTGAATGTACAAGATTGATCGTGTTGCGTGTTATCCAATTGACATACAAAGGTCACTCTCGGTCAGTCCAATCCTTGATAACTAGCATTATTGCTATCAGTTTCTTTGTAACTTTGCTTTCAGTTGTGGATAGCTCATTTGCCCTCTATTTCTTCTCAATGTTCCGTTTATTACTTCTTTTAGGAAAAACTCTGAAGTTAGCTTCACTTTAATGTGCCAAAGACTTATGCCCTGATATTTAATCAGTCTCTTCTAAAGCGTTATGTGGTGTCTTGTTGTCTGCAACTGGGCTAACTACGGTTATTGAATGGTCCACAGCAACGAAGGTGTCATATGCCTATATACATCACATAATTGATAGATCTGGGGATATTATCGTGTATGTTGCCTATATGAGCTTGATTTTCTTGGTCTACAGGTATGGTGACATTGCACAAGCTTTCAATTCATAATTAAGTAGTGCTAACTTGAAATTAAGAGCGTATAGCCGCGTTAGGTAGCTTTGTCTGGTACGGTCGAGATTAATTGCCATTGCTGTCGAGCCTTTCCTGTTAGGTGTTGGATTGATCCAGGGAGCGTGTTTGGCTCGAGGGAAAACCATCATTATTAGAGGTTATTAATTGATATTAGGTGCATCACTGGATATCCTGGCTTTTGAAGAGTCAGAATTTTTTGTTTTCATATGACGATCTAACCAAAACAAAAATCTTCTCTTGCAAGTACCAGCGGTGTTAATTTATGGATTACTGAAGTTGTTGCCGTCCGTCAAATTAGATAAAACGGTGCCTCCTCTAGTCCTCCAGCCTCTTGTCCCAGTCAGTTCTACCTACAATGGTGCTTCGCTTTTTTTTTTTTTTTTTTTTTTGCGTCTCACTTAAGTGGATACAAGTTGTAGTATCTGATCAGATACACAGCCACACACACGCACACCACACTCACACCACACACACACACCACTAGCTGTGAAGCTAATCTAGACCTACAACTAGAACCGACTTTGTCTGCCCGGTACAGGATTTTTTCCCTCATGGAGCTCACAGGCGAGACCAGAGACACTTATTGACGATGCGGAATACTGTTCCTAGTGAACAGTACCGCGGACACTGTTCCTAGTGAACAGTGCCGCTACAGTGAGACACCAGAAATTCGTCCCGCAGGGATCGAACTCTGGCGGGTGGAGTAGCCACCGCTCACTCCTACCACTGGGCCACGCCCAGTCCTCAATGGTGCTTCGCTTGCAAACCTTTACTGAAGTAGCATCGAAACGAACTGTCTCGTCTCCGTCGGTTCGTCCTTGTTGTGTCAAACCCATAGTCTAGATGCTGCATCAGTGCCCAGTTCTTTTTTTTTTTTTTTTTTTGAACAAGGTGAGGGGTCTAGAAGACCCCAGTGCTGCATTAAAATCCAAACGGTGGGTACAAATTACACAGAGAACCTTGTAAAATAAAAGCCTCTAAAGCAGTCCCTGCATTTAACAGAAAGGACCCTGCAGGAATTTCTAAAACGCGATCAAGGCCAGGGTCGTCTCCACCGTGTTCATCGTCAACGAGATCCCGCATCCGGCCTCCTGCTATCAACCAGCGGGGACAAACCACTTGCTGATTGAGAGGAGTGCAACGCCGGCCGAAATCTCCATCCAGGGCCTCCAACTTGGAGGTTGAGAGAGCGCCGTCTGCACGGCGGCTGAGGTGGCCATCTCCACGGATCGCGGCGACATCGATGTCAACCGCGTGATGAGCTCGAAGCAGCACGAAGACCTGCCTCATCCCAGTAGCACGAGTCGGGCTTTCAACCTCTCCCTCGCCGCCACGGCCGGCCGAGAGGATGAAGACCAGCAACACAATACCAAGAAGAGGCCAGGGGCGACAGTGGAAGCGCTTATTCAGCAGGAGTCTCACCTGGAGACCAAAATCCGGCGTCTCCCACCAAGGAAGCTCGTCGAATAGGCCAGCAAGCGACGCCATGGCACCGCGCCAAAGTGCCTGAGCGGAAGGAACTCCCCACCGCTCTGGAATCAGGGCTTCATCTCCACCGCTGCTTCCCTCTCCCTCACCTCCACGGCCGGCCAAGAGAGATAACAGTAGCAGACCTGAAAACCAATTCACAGAGCAGCTCGACGGAGCTTTTATTACAAAAACAGAGGTGCTGGTAGATCTCCATCCCGTCGCCTTTGGCTCCAACCGCCGGAGCTCCACGACGAGTAAGACCATCACCAGCGAGACCAAGATCCAGCTCCATGGACTCGATCTCCACCTCCCGGCATAAAGCCGACAACGGGGCATCAAGCCCAAACACGGCAAACAGCCTAAAACAACAACTAAGCTAAACCTAAACTACTCCGGCGCCTTACCTGCACCAACCCCAGCCAGCTAATCCGGCGGAGCGGCCAGATCGGCCCGGTATTCTGTGGAAGAGACTCGAGGTACTGTGGAGGAGCGAGAGCGAGGAAGGGGGAAAAAGAAGAGAGTTTTCCGTCCAGTGCCCAGTTCCAAGCAGCTTAAGCCGTCAGCCTGCTACAGCAGCTCAGTCATCACAGCTAAGTAACACATGCTGCTGCTTTTCGGATTAAACGCATGCTGTTTGAGTGTTGACAAAGCGTGTAGATGTCAATCAATCTCCGTCTTATGCAGAACTTAGTGGAGTATGTGATAGAGCTGTGTGGACCAACATGGCAACCTGGCAAGACCCCGTTTTGGAACGCCACAATACGACCCCCGGTTATCACGGAAAATGAACTCGGGACTGTCAGTATTTGCAACTCCGAGTGTGTATTACTATTTCTGCATCTTTCTCTGCCCAAGTGCAGTGCGCCTGAATCAGTAGCCTGTCCTCACTTTTCAGCGATCTGGTGATGACGACAGGCCGCAGTAACTGTCAGTTACTCCCTTTTCTCTCTGCTACCCTTTTGTTCGCGAGTTGCACAATTGCAACACGTGAAGGATTTCGTTGCAAGCCATTGCAAGTTTGTAGCTCTGCATCTGGCAATACTGAAACAATTGTCGCCAGTAGTACAGTTTCGTTGCACAATTGTTTTTTGTGTGTGCGGGTGAAAGCGTTTCAGAAAAATCTTTTGATGCTACTAAGTGATTACATGTGAACACTAGCTCGAGGAGCGCGCGTGGCGCGTTGGCATGCTCAGCAGTGGCTGGCTGCCCACCCGCGCGAGTTCGACTCCCCTGGGGAGCGAATTCTCGGGTGTCTCACGCTCGTGGCACTGTTCAATAGGAACAGTGTCCGTGGTACTGTTCACTAGGAACAGTATTCCGCATCTTCAATAAGTGTCTCTGGTCTCGCCTGTGAGCTCCATGAGGGAAAAAATCTTGTACCGGGCAGACAAGTAGGTTCTAGTTGTAGGTCTAGATTAGGTTCACAGCTAGTGGTGTGAGTGTGGTGTGCGTGTGTATGGCTGTGTGTCTGATCAGATACTACAACTTGTACCCGCTTAAGTGAGACGCAAAAAAAAAAAGTGAACACTAGCTCTCGAGATGAACAGTGTACGTGTGATATACTGATATCCTCCACAACAAAAAAGCGAGCCCGACATGCCGTGCCCATCCCCAATGTTCGGAGGTCAACAATTTCGTCTGAATCCAACAGTAAACTGGTGTCGGGGTTGGGCAGCTGGGTCTCGTCCTCTTTCTTGCCGAACCGTTGGACACGCTGGTCGTTGGAAAAAACTGATCCTCCGATTCTCCAAGCCCTATAGTACTCCTTGATCGGCACCAGGAAGAACACAGCCGAATTTCACAGCATCCACACCGAATCAATGGCAACCTATGGGAGTAAGACAGAAGTGACAAAAATGTTAAGGAAGACTAGCAACGCCGCAATGACTGAACACAGAGCTAAATTTGGTAACAAAGAAACAATGCGGTCATTTTTTGGGTCAAGAACCGCAAATTAGCAGTTCAGCCCAATATGCGGGATCTGATAGAGTTGCTCTTATACTCTGTTCCTCTTCCGCACATGCTCTTCAGAAGTGACAAAAATGTTAAGGAAGACTAGCAGCACCAAACCATAACACACTTGTAACTAAAACTTGAATTACTTTCAATAAATCGCTCAAACTTTATTTAAATGGGAAAAAGTAGTTAGACAAGTAGAAAAATGAAAATATTTACAATTAACCATTCAATAAGGTCTACTTTGTATAAAAATTTGAATAATGTTATTTAGAACCACATTATTTGCACTTGTTTCATAAAAACCATTTTACACTTTGAAAATGAAATAAAACACATTTTAACAAAAGGTTGAAAATCCTTTTTTTTCAATATTATTTAGCATGCAAAGATGCATCGATGTGCCAAGTCTTGGCAAATTATCATGTACTATACCCTGATAAATGAGCCTGAAAAAACTTGAAGAAAAAAAGTCAAACCTTTCTGAGTGTCTCGGCACTTGACAATGTGGAGCGTCGTGTCCTTTCCATCAACGACCTTGTACCGAGAGATCTATTTTGCAGGGAGTTTTTTTTGCGACTTTGTCGAGCGCTTTTCTTTACCGAGAGTTGGCGCTTTGCATACACAGCCTTTGTTTGGTTTAATGTCTGACCAAAGCTATTGAGACTTAGGCTCTACTCTCTCTATGAGGATGAGTTATTGTGCAAATTTTTTCTGGCCACAAGAATGGATTCCGTTGAAGAAACAAAGAGCTCGGATTTTTAGGCAAAAATTACGTGTAACACGTCCGCGTACAATCCATACCACACGCACCGATAAGTCTATCCGCCAGCATCCAAAACTCTCTTAACAAATTTGTGGGTTCTATGACCAAGTGCAAAATGTAAGTTTTGTTTGCTTCATTTTTGTCATTTGCTTCAATTGAGAAGGTCATTTAGGTTAGCCCATTGTTGGAGCATATTGAACGGGGTACCCGCCTCGGAAAATGACAAGGGGAAGAGCAAATCTGGTGATGACAAGTCGATTCACCATGGCCAAGTAAAGGGGCGTGATTGACTCATTTCTGAATTTGTGATGACTTTGTGATAAATTCGTGATAAATATGTGATGAATTTGTAATTACTTTTTGATGAAATCTACGTGCATATTTTTGCCTGGATTAGAGGTTTTAGAACAGGGAGGTGTGGTTGCGGGAGAGGACAAATGGGGCTTACCGGACCCTGGGTCAAATTAGCCAAGTTCGGCTAGATAAAAGGTCGAAAAGGCCCAGCGTTAATTTAATAACGCCAAATGGCGAGTAAAATATAAAGTGCTAAACCCAGCATACAACATAACCCTTCACACACACAAGCTAGGCGATTACAAGTAAACACCAAAGACCACCGCCACTATCCACACAGGTAGACAGACTCAACAGGGAGGCCTCAAAGAAGGACGCCAGGGAGATTACAGGCGACCACCGACGATCGCCGCCACTGACCACAAAGCTACAAACATGCTCAACAAGGAGGCCTCAAAGAGGGACACCAGGGAGATTACATGTGAGCACCGACGAACACCGCCACTGACAACAATAGCAACAGACATGCACTAGGTATCCCCAAGCAAGAAACGCCGATGTGCAGAAGAAGTTGTAGACCTTGCCAGAGAGAGCTCGGCAAGAGGGTGCCACCCGCAGCCAATGCCTCCCAACCTCCGGGAAGCAATCATTCGTGTATTGCAAGGCGGCGTTTTCAAGAAGAGCACGTCGCCAAAGCGCCGCCACCACCACATCCGAGGGTCTGGATTTTCACCCGGAGCACGTAGGAGGACCGAGAGAGCCGCAACGACGCCTTCAGGAAAGAAACAGCGTCCATGTACGTCGCCGCCGCGGTCCGGGGAGATTCCGGACAAAAGTTTCCCTTCGAGATGACTCAAGGCCTCCCTCCCAGGGCTTGAAACGCCGCCGAGGACGACATCCGCACCACTGACACGAGAAGTCGCTTGTCAATCACCGCGCCGCCCGCACGGCCGCAGTCACCGACCAGCACCAGAACCACCGGCACGCCCGCCAACCGACGCGGTTCCCACCGACCGGGGTCCCCCCCCCCGCGGTGTCCATACTCCCCGTACCACCGAACCGAGAAAAGAGACGGGCACCACCGCGATAGCGAGTGCCGTACTGACCACGACAGACGACATCACCGCCTTCCGCAACCGCACCACCACCCTAGCGGTTCCCGTACTCCACCAGCCAGCTGCGCGAGGAGGGGGGCTCGCCGCCACCGTCAACCACACGGGCTCGGCCCGGCGGTGACCGCCGGTGGCGGCGAGGGAGGGGGAAGGAGGAGGCGTGGAAGTTGGGCTAGGGTTAGGATCGCCTCCGGAGTTGCCCAGGAGAGCGACCCGGGAGGAAGGGGAGCCAGTTTGGTTTCTTTTCCCGAAGCCTCGTGTGTTATATTTCTGTCTGTGTTTTCATGGTGCATGAACCACCATGGCCTCTGATGGAATGTGATTTTAGCACTGGCGTAGAAGTGAAGTGATTCGAAGCTTTCGATATTTTTTGAATTGATTCAACGGTGCGGATGGTCTTTAGCTAGCTAGGTTCGCCTCGTAACGCATATGATACCCGTTTTGGCTGATCCACACAATCCAGGTCACCCACCTTGCATGCACCGACGAAGTTGTTGTTCTAGTTGCAGTGCTACGTAACGTACTGCACTACTGCAACCAGATCACACCACTAGTCCCAACGTGACCGGTCGTCGGCCGGCCGTGTGCAACTAATTTGGTTGGTGTAGCTTAGATGGATCAAACCTGTTACCTGTGAATATAAGTTCGTACTCACGTCTGTGATTCATACGTAGATCTATATCCATAGCACATCGATTGTTGTTCTGTTACACAGGTATATAAAGATACGGTAGCTTTGATGGATATATATACTATAATGTATATGATGACAAGCATGCTAAAGTCTTGCAAGCACGTACTAGAGAAAATTACAAAAACATACCACAATTGGGGCAGTGGTAACGGGTCAGTACCATTCTTGGAAAATTTTGCATGTCAGTACCATTTCTGGGCCTAACGACAACAAATCGGGTCTAATTGTATTTTGACAGCACTGCTGACCGATGGGGCCAATCTGTAAGAGTCTAGTTGGTAGCCCACGTGGACGTGGAGCTGAGGTAGACGTGGGACCCACCTGACAGCCTCCATCTTCTTCTTCCTCCTCGTTTCTCACGACGGCCGGCACGGTGCTGCTCTCCGACGAGGTCCGTATGCCCGTTATTGCACGCCATCGAGCGGCTGCCGCGGCGAGGTACCCGAACGGCGTCACCAAGGAGGCGAGCGCCACGGGGGACCCCAACAGGTCGTGCACCGTGACGGACCACCCCTTGCGCTCCTTTCCGGCCATCTCCCGCGCCGTCTGCGCGACCGCTCACCGGTGGCCGGCCACAAGCACGCACGCTCGCCGAGAGCGGGCTAGCGCCAGCGAGACGAGCATGCAGGGCGGCGGCTCGCCGGTCGGGTCCGCGCCATGCCATGTCTGGCCATGACCCACGCCCGACCGCGCGCTGCACCACGCCCGACCGCGTGCTCCACCACGCGCGGCCTCACCCGGCCTCGCTGTCACCCACCGAGACCTGACCGCGCGTGTTTCTGGGGTGCAGCCGCCGACATCCGGTCTTACCGCATCTCCGGGCGGTCCGAGGCGGAGGAAGGGAGGACGACGGTGCGACCATGGCATGCCTGTCTCGGTGGCGCACGGCGACCGCACGGCCACGGCCTCTTGCTCGTCATCGGCTGTCCTCGACCCGCAGCTTGAGCAGTCGCGGCTCGGCGTCCTGGGCGCGCTGCTCTTTGTCGCCCGGCCCTGCTGGCTGGCGGCATCTGTGGCGGCGGAGCCGCCACCCACCGAGTCCCAACCTCTTCGCCTCCGGCGTGGGATGGGCGGAGGGGCCCGAGCTGACCGGAGCAGGAGCAGGGAGCAGTGGCGGCGGAGAGAGACAGGAGAAGGAGGAGAGAGAAAGGAAGAGGAGGGGAATTAGGCCCAGGAATAGTACTCCCGTTTAATAAACCTCAGCTCCATGTCCACGTCTGCTGCCTAGTCAGCTCTAACTGGTGGGCCCAATCGGTCAGCAGCGCTGTCAAAATGCAGTTAGTCAAAAATCAGTACGATTTGTTGTCGTTAGGCCCAGGAATAGTACTGACATGCAAAATTTTCCAAGAATGGTACTGACCCGTTACCACTGCCCCAATTGTGGTATGTTTTTGTAATTACCTCCACGTACTATCATACGCTGAAACGTTAGGTGTGTGTGGAATGAAAAAAATAAATAAAGGTTTGTGTACTTGTACTAGAAATTGTAGTGTTGATTCTAATATGAACATCTATAATATCAAATGCATATATTATGAAAATATATTTCATGTTGATTCTAATAAGATTAAATTATATTTTAATTGTTTATGTATTTGGTCAAAATTTACAAAGTTTGACTTTGACTAAAACTAAAATGCAGGAGAACTGTGAACGGAGGGAGTATATACATGATGGACATGAACAAGGTATGGTACTTGAACGTATTTTTACTTGAATTTTAATAAAGAGGTATATGTAAAATGCTAAGCTAATTTTACTTGAATTATAAAAATCATATAAGTAGTACGTACAGATATATATCTACGAATTGTTAAACTTTCACATGACTAAATTCATTAATCTATGTTTATGTCAAGATTTCTACTTCTTTGTATGTTGCGGGGACTAAGATTTCCGTCGGACTACTATTTAGAAGATTCACACGGACTAAATACGACACAATAATAAAACAATCAACTAATCAAGTACTTGATCAAAAGACACTATACCAACACAGACCAACATTTTTTGCATAATCTAAACAAACTCAAACATTATATATTCTCCCGTTTTGGAGAGCTAAGAACGTGAAAACTTCACATAACCATAGATTAACTAAGCACACCACTAGTATATAGTAAACGCTCGTTTCAAAAAAATAAAAAAAAAAATAAATAGTAAACGAAGCCCTAGGGTTTCTTCTCACCAGAGTTCAAGTCAATACCCGAACCATGCACCACATCAGCTTGCAAGCCAAGCGCACGGTTCGTTCTTGACTTAATCCCTTTGCATCGCACGCCCCATTCACTTTGCTCTACCCGATATTTTAATTCGATCTCCACACACTGTAATTTATTGTTCTCTCCGCATTCCCTTCGCTCTCTGTAAAATGCCGGTATGGTCTAAGTTTTGCTCAAGTCTTCTTTTTCCTCTAGCTTTGTAATCTCACACGACCTGACCAGGCTAGTTAGACATTTGACATGGCATCCGGCCGGCGTTGTATCTGTGTTGGCCAGAATCCATGTCAAATGCCCGCTAGCAAGGGAGCTAGGGCGAGATGATGCTTGCCTGCAGGGCGGACTTGATCTTCTGGATGGTACAGGAGAGCAGGTTGCTGACGGTGTCGACCGACTCCACGGTGAGCTTGGCCGTCGGCAGGTTGTTCACCAGTATCTGGAATGCCACCGTAACGAGCGACCCGGTAGTGGCGTTGCAGCCGATGATTCCACCAGGAACACTCGGTGAGCCCTGGTTCGGAGGGGCGACGTCGGTCGTGTTGTGGCCGTCGGGGAGGATGGCGAAGCCGGAGGGCAGCAGGGAGACGTAGGCTGAGTCGCCGCCGCCCATGACGACGTGCATGGACTGCACGTCCACGGGGGCGTACACCACCAGTGAGCCGGACGGGTCGGTGCACGTCTCCTGCAAGATCAGCATGTTGTTTTGGTTCCCACTGGTCGCCTGCAATATAGATTGGTGAAATATATCAACCATTAATTGGCGGTACTATGCAAAAGAATCAACAGAAAGTAGTAACATTTCTCTTTCCAAACAGCTCTTAATTGGAGTAGCATTTATGCACCTCACATGGATATAACTCTACATTCAATTGCTTTCAGACATACTCCATCCGTTTTTTAATATAAGAAGTTTTACCTTTTGTCCACATGAACATGCACACAAATGTATGTGGACACATTTTTGTGTGCATATTCACTCATTTTAGTGTGTATATAGACAACATATGTACTCCAAAACATCTTATATTAAAAAACGGAGGGAGTAGTAGCTAGTATTAATGCATTTGCAGCACTCCAAAACAACAATGCAGCACAAAAGGAAGGTCCAAAACAACAAATAAGCTGGCAAAGATTTGTCTATCAATCAAGAAACATGCGCCTAGCTTTACACAGAAAGCGAATTAATGGTCCGGTAAAATAAATAAAACAAGGATGAAAAGGTATAAAACTTTCCCTTGTCTGGTGGATACCGTCTCTCTCTTCCCCTAGCGACTGTTAGACCACCGGCCAGATCCTGTCGCCGGCTCTCCTCCCCTTTGCCGCCGGAGGCCACGGTGGCCGGCGGTGAGTGGGAGGGGGGCCCGGTGCTGTATAGTTAGTGGTTTAGGTTGCTTTTCTCTCAGCTTTTTGCTGTGTTTCGGAAGCTGCGTGTTGTCGTTCGCGAGCGACGACGCAGGGACGCCGGTGAGCTCCTCTTGTTCCCCTCTATGGTGGAGGACATGCAAGGGTGGCGGATCTGGCGTGGGCTTCATTAATAAGCTCGATAATCGCGGTGGTGGACCGGATCGAGGGCGTGCATCTTTCTTTTGTTGCCATGGTGGCAAGAGAAGACTTTTTTCGCTTCGATCTGATGCGCCGAGTGGAGATGATGCAGCTGCGTTGGTTGGGCTCGTGGCTTGGAAGGTCTGCAGGTCTTGTCCTCCTCGTCTTCGATGTGGAGAAGATCTGGAGCTCGAGGAGTTCGGGACTCTGTCCCGGCCGACGTCCGTTCAACGGCAATGGCGCCATCCTTTTGGGTGGCCCACTCTTGAGGTCCAAAAAACAACCTACGGGGCTTCTCCAGCTCGCAGGGTGCTCTGGCGACTGGTGCTCGCTCGCCGGACTTCATCGGCAAGAAGATGCTCGCTCGCCGGAGCCCATCGGCAAGAAGGTGCTCGCACAAGGTCTTCCAGGGACTGCTTTGCTTTTTTGTCTTTTCTTTGGGGCCTTTGTGTAATATTCCAGCACAGCTGTGCTTCTCGTGTGTTCGTCTCTGTGTGTACGTGGTGTTCCCTGCTTCTACCTTAATATGAATAGTTATTTCTCAAGGATGAAAAGGTATGTCATCGATCTGAAAAGGCAAAGAGAAGATAGAGACAAGGCTGACACGCTTTGGTGGGCAAGCCAAGGACAAGGGCAGATAGGCTGCAACCGGCTGCATGCCTCCAAACGTAGGGAAAAGTTCACAGCTAGCTTTCTCTCACAAAATGTCAACCCTACTGCTACCCCGAGACCCCAGTTCGTCTAGCCAGCCCAATAATTCCTTGGAAGTTTTCTACTACTTCGTCCTCTTCCCCCGGCCCACCCATGCATCACCAGTAAAGGCCATTGAACCTGCAACATGTGGTACAGTACTAGGAGAGGTGGTAAACCATTACGGTGAGACGAGTTGGCCCTTTTCCCTTTTTCCTCGGTGAACAGTAGACAGAGGAGAAAAGAGGGCGAATCCAGTTTCTCTTCGTCTCCGCCGGCGGGGCCGTGGGCTCTCTCCTCCTCCGTCGGCCGTTTCGGCGGCGGGGGGATGGGGGAGCTCCGGTTCTTGGCTGTGCGGTGTATATAGAGTAGCTAGGTGTCCAGCCGGCGGAGCTTTGGAGGTGGAGGCGATGCCGGATTGGAGTGGTGTGCTGCTGGTCCCTCTCCTCTGTGCCGTCGTCTTCTGGGTCGGCGGCGCGGGACCAGTGTCTTTTGGTGTTCGGGGATTCTCGGATCCGTCGAGGCCCTGTCCCCAGCGAGCGGGCGGAGAGGTGACGCTGTTGTCTGCTCGTTTTGGGGTTCCTGTCCTCCGGCCTGGTCGTTGCTGCGCTGTCGTCTCCTCCCGCGGCAGCGCCGGGCTTGTGGGGTGGTGTGCTCTGGAGGAGGGATGGTGTTGTTTTGCTGCTCTGTGTTCTCTGGCCGGCCGTGGTGGCGAGGGGAGATACGGTGGCGGCGGGTAGCGCTGGGGTGAGGCTGAAGCTGCTGGTCTGTGGGCTGTGTTGGTGAGGGAACTGGCCGCTTCCTTGGAGGTGGTGCGCCGTCGGGCCCAGTTCCGGAGCAGGAGGTGCTCGGGGTGCGTCCCCGACCGAAGTTCCACCGTCGTCGCCAAATTCAGTTCTTTGCAGCTGGTGTTTCCTGCGGTTTGTCAACGCCTTTCGGCAAGGAGCTCCTTGTGCTCTGTGGTGCGACCGTGCAAGGCTCGTGCGCTTCTCCGATGGCGGCTTCGTCGGGTGGTGGTTGAGCTCCATGGTCGAGAGGAAGAAGAAGGAACCAGGGGCTCGGTTGGCTTTTCTTTATTCTTGCGGGTTCTTTCTGTTAAAGTGGCGCAGCTGTACCTGGCCCCGTATCCTTGTTGTTTTTCTACTACTTGTATACGTTTGTGTACTGTCTTCCTTATCGTATGAATACAAGTAAAAAATCAAAAAAAAAGGAGAGGTGGTAGCACTTGTCAAAACATCTCCAAAAGCTATACTACTCGCATGAGATCCTCATTAACACACTATCATTGTTTTGCTTGCAGGAGGTCTGTACTAAGTTTAATTGCCACTATTTAATGTTAGAAGCACAGACGTTTTAATTAGTTCCGGAGAAAAGTGTCAGAAGAAGCAAGCAGAGATTGATGCGAGATAGAAATAGTGCTACAGCAAGAAGGAACTGAGATGTGTAAAAGGAGAAATAGTGGAAAGAATTAATTTTAGCTGCACATGCATGGAATGAGCAATGGATATACTTACATTTGGACGGAGGAGCGAGACGGCGTTGCCGTGGTGCTGGCCCTTGGCGATGTGGTCCATCTCCTGCATGGCCTCGCCGTTGGCCAGAATGTCCCACTCGCCCCGGCGCTGCTCGTCGCGGAGGTAGTCGAACACGCGCTGCGGCGGCGTGCCGGGGAGGCGCACGGAGGTGGTGGCGCTGAGCACGACGCCTGGTGGCTCCCCGGGCGCGCCGACGCTCTGGCGCGCCATCATCCGCACCTTGTCCTCTCCGGTGCCGCGGGCCTGATCCCCGCCCTCGACGCGCCACTCGTCGAGGCGGCGCCACTTCTGCGCCGCCGTGGCGCACACGCCCGCGCAGAAGTTGTCGGCCATCCGCTGCGCCAGCTTGAGCATGCAGCGGCGCCCCACGGGCGAGATGGCCTCGTGGCGGCCGTCGCCGCGGGACGGGAGCGGGTTGGAGCAGAGGATGGCGAGGTACTCGCACTGGCGCTGCAGCGAGGCGAGCCAGCGGCGCGCGCCCAGGGCCTGGCCGGAACGGAGCAGCGGCCGGTACAGCTCGTGCGCCGCGGACTCGTCGTACTCCGCGTGAACCACCCACGTGACCTGTAACAGCAGATAGATGGCGTCAGTTACTGCCATGCATGCAGCTTTCTTTCCCCGCGCGCTGGCTCCGGCCACTTGCCGCGACAAGGCAGTAATGGCGCCGGAGGCCGGCCGGTGAGATCGATCGATGGACAACGCAGCGGTGCTAGCTAGTAAAAGGACGGACGTGCAACATATGTTAGATGTTACATCAAGCAAGAGGACAAAGCCGCGTGACCCCTAGACGCCAGCCATCAACAGCAACAGCCATGCTGATGCTAGCTTTTTTTTTTTTTTTTTTTTTTTTTTTTTTTTGATGATGCTAGCTTGTTGATCATGATGGATGTCATCAGTATAGTGGAATGCAGAAAGAGGATTCATACTAGATTCGGACGAAACCACGGTTGACCAGTACTGCAAATTAAACCCTAGCTGAACGCACAGTACCACTAATTAACTACAGTAGCATCCCAGGGAAGAAAGATCGGAGATGCGTTAGAAAACAAGAAACACGAGCGCGCGCTCAGTACGGGGACACGATCGTGCAGGGGGCCGCTCGTAATCTGTCTGTAGATATGCAATTAATGCTTAGGTTTGGATTCCAGCGACCTGCGCGCGCGGCAGGGTGTCACGTGGGCGTCAACAGGCTTAGAAACAGTAAGTAATTCATCATGCACAATCGAGGCCGCGCAATCAGGATGGGAATGGGCCGGGTCGGCCCGCCGGGTCGCTGACCCGGCCCCAAAATTCAGGGCCAATGGGTCATGTGGGTCGGCCTCAAACGATATTTGGGCCAGCAGGGCCAGCCCCGGGTGACCCGCTGGGTCAGCCGGGTCGGCCCACCACATATTCTCATACTACTCCGATCTCTGTCACGTATTCACTGTTGTAGGCCTCGATCTTGTGATGTGTCTGTATATAATTTCCGGCTAGCGTCCAGTTAAAACAAAAGCAAAGTTAGCTCGATTTTTCTTTGCCATACACGAGCGTACAGACCCAGAAGCAGGCGGAAGAATTGTTTCTGTCAGCTAACTCACGTACTAATCTCAAAAAAAAAAACTCACGTACGAACACAAGAATATTTTTTGGCGAGGCAAAGCACACATGCATGCATAGACAATACTTATTGATTCTACATGGAGGGGCTTTTTCCTTTATTGTTTTGCTAGGTTGATTATGCTGCATATAAATAACCTTCAAAGCATTAATAATCTTAAATCTTACACTAGTCATATTGCATCGAACCGTGCCTAACTTAAACATCTTGTTTGCCCGCAAAGTAAAGTAAAGCTCGAATTTGGGTCGACCCAAAATACCCATCGGGGCAACGAGGCCACTTACTAATTTTTTATGAGTCGATCCATGGCCTCACAAATTGGCCCTAGGGCCACAGGGGCCGAGTCCAAGGCCAGGTCCGGGTCGGTCCGTTCCCATCCTGACCGCGCATGATTGATTAAACAAAACCCTAAAATACTGGATCAACTATCCAGGCATTTCGCACAAAACCCTAAAATACTGGATCAACTATCCAGGCATTTCGCGCGCACGGACGCAGAGAATACGGTGGGCTGCTGCGGCCTGCAGAAGCATCGAAACAGTTGAAGATTGCCATCGAGAAACTAAAACAATGTGAAGCATGCACGGCGGCCGGAGTTTATTAAAAAAAAACACGGCGGAGTCGTCGGCAAGCAGGCGGCACGGGAACCGATCGACTGATCCTGCGCGTGCACGTCTCGGCCCGTCGCACGGCGAGAGAGCATTGGACTCATCTCTGTCCACGTCCTTCTGCGAAGGCATAGAATACCGGGACGTGCGTGTACATGCCTGCTCTTAATGCGCCCGGGTGTGCGCACATACTGACAGTGCCTATCACTGGCAACCGATTCATGGTGCTGGCGGTGGCGGCGGCCATGGCGAATTAAGCCGATCGAGGAGCGCAACCGCCGTACGGGTAGCGCGTGTACGTGTGGTTGATGACGGCACGGATGGGTCGGTTGGATGTGCGAGCGTACCTTGGAGTAGCCGTTGCGCATGTCCTCGACCACGCAGCCGGAGGGGAGGAGGCGGCAGCCCATGTACCCCGCCGGGGCGGAGGCGGCGCCGCCGTCGGGGCGGAGGACGCCATCCACCGAGACGTCCACCACTGCCCACAGCCCCTCCGCGTGCTGCTTGCAGAACCGAAGGAACGTCACCTCCCGGATCGGCACCAGCGGCGACAGCACCTGCAGCTCCGCGCGCATCTGCACCGCAACGTACTTTGTCAGGCACATGAGACGGGAGTGCATGTGGACGACGAACTGTGCGTGCATGCGTGCGTGCTCACCAGTTGGATCGAGCCGCTCAGGGTGCCGCCCATGCCGCTCGAGATCATCTCCATGGTGCTCGCCCGCGCCACCACGCACGGGAACATCTCCGACCACCGACCCTGCATCGCATTGCCACGGCACGTTCATTTTAGTTGCACCGGTCGATCACTAAACCTAAGCCGTGCCGTTTTTCTCTAAGTATTGTACGTACCGCGTCCATGAGGCTGTTGACGAGGTCGACGCTGCTGACAATGGCGACGCCGACGTCGCGGGTGGCCTCGGAGACGAAGCCGGCGGGGCTGGGGCCGAGCACGCGCGGGAACGCGCGGCGGTACTCGTCGAAGTTTAGCGTCTGGAACCTGCTATCCTGAAGCGTGTCGAACCCGCCGCGGTCCTGCAGGCTGGGGAGCCACAACGGGTCGTCCACCTGCGCCACCTTCACCAGCTCCTCCATGGCCGCCAGCCCGAGCTCCAGCAGCACTCCGCGGTCGATGGCGTCGCCCGCCCGGTTCCGTCGTCCAGGCCGCCGCCGATCATGCCGCCAGGCATGCGCATGCCCGCCGAGCCGCCGCCCATCAGGTCAGGGATGGACTGCAGCACCGAGCCGCCACCCATGAAGCCGTTGGTGGTGCCGACTGCGAGATCGAGGCCGGAGCACGCGTTCTGGAGCGACGACGGGAGGCTCATCGGGGAGGAGATGGCGGAGACGGGCCGGCCGAGGAACTTTCCGGCGAGCGCGCACACGCGGTCGAGCTCGTCCTTGAGGCGCGAGTTCTCGATGCGCAGGTGCTGCTCCTCCAGGGACACGTCACCGAGCACGGCCGCGCCGCCACAGTTGTCGCACATCGGGCTCCGCATCGCCTCACGGATCGTCATGTTCTCCGTCCGCAGCTTGTCGTTCTCCTGCCGGAGCAGCGCGTTCTCGTGCCGCTCGATCTGCGTCTGCCATTGACATCCAAAACACGATACCTTGTCAGATCGATCAACACGTGGAAACAAACACATGGGCATGGATCATCTATCTGTCTGAACGAACGAACCTTCATCTGTGTGCGGCGATTCTGGAACCAGAACTTGACCTGGCGGCTCTCCAGGTTGAGGCGACGGCTGAGCTCCATGCGCTGCTTCTCGTCGGGATGCGGGCATTCCTTGAACACACTGCGCGCCAAATACGCCAATTCGTCAGCAAACCGGTTTTAGGCCTGAAAATCACTCGACCAAAATCCCTAAAAAAAACCTAAATGTCATGATTGGGTGCTTACGCTTCGAGCTCTTGGATTTGCTGCGGCGTGTGGCGGTGGTAGCGCTTCTTCTTCTTGCGCGGGTTGCCGTTGTCGGGGTCGAGGTCGTCGCCGGACGCGCCGTCGAGGTTGTCGCTCCCGGACCGGCTGTCGTTCTCGTCCTCGCGGCCGCGCACCAGCGAGTCGCCGTCGCCGGCGCTGCCGGTGCTCCCCAGCAGACCGCCGTGGCGGTTCGGATCACCAATCTGCCCACCTTCCATGTTCGCCTGCTAATAAGAAAATTCAACGGAATTAAACACTGCAGGGAGCAAAGGATAGAGAACTGAACAATTAAGACCAATAGTAAACACGTATACGTGAATTCATGGATCAGTATATTTTTCTACCAGGCCGAGGGAGAGGCCCGTGGAGGATGAGAAGCCGCCACCGCCGGGTCTGGGCATGAGCGGCGCGGGGAGGTGGCGGCCGGGGTTGTGCATACCGGCGCCGCCCCGCCGGAGTCGTAGGAGAAGACGCCGGAGCCGGCGCCATCGAACATGCCGCCGAAGCTCATCTGTCTGTCACAAGACCAGACCTCGATGACTAGCTACACAGGAGGGAAGTATGAGAGGGAAAGACTCGTCTTTTTCTCGGGCTAATTAAAAATCCCGAGAATTGATCCTCCTACCAACCACAGCTAGGCGATCCTCCCAGATCCCGACGATTTATCAGATTTTTTACGAGGACGAGAGAGGAGTACTCCTCCATGCATTAAAAGGGCTGGACGCTATACATGGTAAGGGGGGCGGCAAGATGGAAGGGAATCATGGCGGCAGCGCGCAAAGAAGGAAATAATCGCGACGTGCGAGATATCTCCAATTCTAGCTTTCGGAGATGCTTCCGCTAGCGATCAATCAATCTGGATCCCCGGCAGGGTAACTAGACAGCCGCCGTTGCGTCACAACGGCGGCGATGGCGACGCCCCTAACTATCGATCAGTAGCGAGCGAGCTGGATGGCATGAACTGGTGGAAGGAGAGTGGAGAAGGGAGGGGAGGGGAGGGGAGGCTGGCAGCTCTGGGTGTGGATATAACTAGGGAAGACGGCGAGGGTGAGCGTGCTAGATAAAGCGGGACATGTGTGGGAGGTCGACGTCTACGGGGGAGCGAGAGAGAGAGAGAGCAGATAACATTAACAGGGTCCGTTTCTGTTACCGCGCGCTGCAGAAAACTCCATGTAAAAGCTAGTGCTGGTTTCGTGGAAGAAAATGCATGGCGTGGGAAACGAAGGAAAAATCAAGCGGGGCTGACTCGCACACGGGGGCTCGCTCGCTGGGGAGTCAAATGGCCCCCACCGCCGGCGACACCGACGGCCGTAGCTGCAGCAGCTCCGGCTCGTTGTTTCGTCCCGTACCCCACTACGGATCTGGCTGCACGAAATCTCTTTTAATTTACCTCGCGATCAATTACCCCGGCCGGCGCTCGCTGTCAGCCGTGCTAGCTGCGGAGGTGGAGGTAGACGAAGGAGTATTGGCGTGGAAAAAAGTGGATGAGGGGCCGGAAAAAGGGGTGCGTGAGTCGTGACGGGGACTTCTCACGGGCAGGGTCTTTTTCTGGATCGATCCGACGCCTTGCCCGTACGGTCCCCTCTCCTCTCTCCCACGAAATGCCCGAACGGCCCCGGCCTCCGGTGTGCGGTGGCGCAACGGACGGAGTGGGGGCAGGAAGCGAGCCATAAATGGTGGCGTTACGGCTGGCTGGTGTAACGTCCGGCCGGCCGGCTAGCCGCGGTGGGCTGGCAACGGTAACGGGCGGGGAGTAAGGGTGTGTTTGGTTTAAGCCCCAACTTGCCCCACCAAAATTTTGGCACGACCAAATAAGGGGCATGACCAAAATTTTGGTACACTGCTGTTGTTTGGTTGGTAGCCAATACACTCTGCTAACTAAAGGGCGTAAACTGAACCAAAAGCTGCATGCACACGCTAATCACAAGGAGCCAAGGGCCCATAGCTTGATTATACAGGCTAAAAGAAATAGACTAGCGGTGCTGCATGCACTACAAGACAAAATCTAATGAATAAAGAATTGCGTGGGACCACATGGAAGAGAACAGCAAGCAACCACGCCAATTTTTTGGCGGACGATTTCGGCGCCCGCAACTCGCCCACGCGCGGGCGAGAATTACACAGGCACACCGTAGGCGCGGTGGGCGAGCCTATTTTTTGGCATCCATCCAAACAAACTACCAAACTCCCTGGGCGAGCCAATTATTTGGTATGGTTGCCGTTGGCTGCAATCCAAACGCACCCTAAATGCCGGCCGCGGGCAGGCGCACCCGATCCCGCCGTGCATGCGAGCGAGGCTGGCGCCGTGCCACGGGTGGAGTGGATGGCTGGCTTCAAAGGCCGACGTTTCGTGGGACTCGTCGATCGACCGTCGTGTATATGTACTAGAGCACGTACGTTCATGCGGTACTACGTACGCTCGAACGTTTGGCCCTGGGGTCTATTCGTTGTCGCGTGGGCCACTGGTCCGGTGCGTGCATATACTGATATACGTACTGGTTTCCTCACGTTACATTTGTGGAGACTATTTGCTACTCGCGTGGACAATTTTTTTTTGGGTTGATTACTCAGTTCAGACCAATAAGTCCGTGCAATGTGAGGCATAAAAATAATTTCCAAGGTGCTAGCGAATAGGCTGAAGATTATTTTGCCAGAGATTGTTGGTCTATCACAAAGTGCCTTCGTTCGAGGGGCCTAATTACAGATAATGTGGTGGTCGATTATGAGTGTCTGCACCCACTAGAATGGAGAAGACAAAGGGGAAATGGGTTCCGTGCGATGGAACTATACATGCACAAAGCCTACGATCGTGTTGAGTGGGGCTTCCTAAAAGACATATATCGAGTTGCGGTTGCCGCGACTTGCTCAATAAGGGCGGTTGTGTCTGGTCGATCAAGTTGGTCTCGATAGAGGTGTTCTCCCTCTTGGGCCATCAAGGTGACGGCGGAGATGGAAATGCGGGACTCATATTTGGGCATCACGGGCATGATCCAAGGTGCCATGCGCCGAGGGTCGAATATGGGGTTAAGCCGCACGTACCTAGGGACGAGGTAGCGCACATGTTTACCCAACGTTGGACTCCACGGCGGTGGCAGAGCCATGCGTGCTGCTATAACTTACTATATGCAAAGTGCGTACATGGTTACAGATCATAGCCTTAAGAATTCCCCATAGGTCAGCTTATATAGGCGGTCAGACATAGGGCTTATAAGGAAAGATCTAACCGACTAAGAGATAGAGACTTGGTCTAATACGACTGTGGGGAAGGTTCAATCTTGCCCATGTAGATGTTTTTGGGAGCGCATCCTCGATGACGCTTTGACAGCCTCTTGTCATCTGTCGTCGACTCTTATGGCTGAAGGGTGGCTGCGCTGAGCTCAATCGTTGCTGACTGATCTCCAGTATTTTTGCTTTTTGTGATGTTGTTTTTGGAAATTGTTCCACCATTCGTACTCAATGAAATATCCAAGTCCTTTTGGCTCGACCCTTGTTCAGATGAAGGCGTACAATATTAACCGACCAATGGGAAAACAAAAACATTATTGTTCTTCTCGTGAGTTACAAACGGAATTGTCTAACTATAGGTAATTTGTGTTGATAAATACAACTCTAGTAAACATTAGCGGATTCGGGAAATTTAAAGCCCGGGCAAACACTTAATTGCAAGGCTTATGATGCTAATTCTTTGTCAAATATCAATCAAATTACACTCGGCCAGCTGGCCAGCTGCCGGGCAACAAGAGCGTTGGATCCGCCACTACTAGTAAACAAGTCACGATATACTCAAAACTTCAAAATTCTTTGATATGTCAAAGACAAGTATCTTGCACCTACAAGAAGTGTAGGAGACGAAAAGAATCTGTGTTAGGGCCAACCCTAACAAAATGATGCAAAGACCAAATAGCTATATATGACTCTAAAATATTCTATTAGTAGAAAAAGAAACATATTTGAATATAACTAGTAGTACCTAATAATTTACCAAAATGAATCTTAATGATGTTTATAAGTCCTAGGCAACGGGCAAGCTCTATCTTTTTTTGAAGATTTCCTGATTTTATTGATCAAGACTTCTGAATATCCCTCGCTCGACGTAGTACATCATCAAGTCATTCAGAAGCCGACACGGTCATCTTGTTGCACAAATCGGTCTTCATGATATTAATCGTCGAGAAGGTCCTTTCAACTATTCTCTTCGCCATCCGTAAAATCAGTTTCCACTCGATGACCTGATAAACCGTAGGAAACATGATGTGCCTTTCAAATATCAAGACAATCTCTTACGTCTCAATTCTCCAAATATGAATACTTAGTATCTCAAATTTATCTTATGTATTCTCATGCTCGTAATTACAGAATCCCGATGATAAATCTCTATAAGACGGACAATATTGTTCACATTGAACCTATAAAATGGTATGTTGAGTCAAGGCGAGAAAAGTTTTGAATCAATCCTTACTATATCTCATTAAAGCGACTGTCAATTGATGGTCATAGAGTCTATAACAGCATAGAAGGTGTCCATGCTGTAAACGAATAAACGATGACCTTGCATCTTCCCAGTTTTCTTAATTTCTCCGATATTGTTACCATTTCTTCCATACTTAGTATTGCGATGTCATTTTCTAGAGCAAATTGACATCTTTCAAGAGGTGCTATCAACCATCATTTCTCCAATTGAGGAAACATGTCCTCACATCTTTAACCAAAGACATTGACTGAATTAATACAATCAAAATTTTAAGATAAATAAAATATACAAAGCTAAAGTAGAATCATGAAGCAGAACCATCGCATACCAGTGTTGTTTTCTGCCACCCGCCATAAGCTGGCCAAATACCCTTAAGTCCTACTTAAATACCCCCACCTCAGACATTGTTTAGAGTTGGTTTTTGTTAGATTGAAAATTGGATATTTTAAAGAGAAAGAATTGGTTTTCACCTAGACTAAGCCTAGTCCTTGTTTTTAGTTCAGAAGTGATTTTGCGCAGTGTTCAGTGAAACAAGTATAAATATCTCATGCGTACAGAGTCCATTTTCTGCGCATGACCATTCGAAATGTTCATAAAGAACACATGCATCTTAAATTTTCTTCACAAATCAAGCTAGGGGGATGCCCATCCTTGCAATACTGGGAACTTCACCCTACCTACATGCTAAATTACGGTAGTTTTCAAATACTTTGCTACCAAACATCTAAAAAATATACCAATTAAAAGCATGGCTATTTATACAAGTTGTACATGTTGGGGGGACTATAGAGAGGCAGCCAAATGGGAACACATAACTTCCCAATCCGTAATCAGAGATTTTTGAGAACGACTTGCGCATCAATAAGACCAAAGAAACAAATTCATTTGCCAACGAACGAACAACTAGGGAGATAGGCTCATCTTCCTCCTCAAATCTTTGGTTTTTCATCGCTTCCACGGGTCCTATAGCTAGGGAGAGGCTACGAGGACCAAAGATCCATCTTGGCAAGGAGCATATCCCTCCCATACGTTGCAAATCATGACGCAGCTAGAGATATCTTGGTGGAGAGAAGGCACAATGTTAAAAGAAATACCGATTGACCTACGGTGAAGAAGGTCATGTTCATGTATTATGGAACACACTATAGCGTGATGAGCTGCACACTTAAACCTTACGCCTTAAACCTAGAGCGCATAAATTTTTCTCTAATAAACAATTGATTCTATTATGGCGATGAATAGCAAGGCAAGGGGATGAGAGTAAAGATTCTTGCACGAGTCATGCCACAAATGATACCAGAGCGGTGGCGGGACGGAATCGACGCAAGAGACCTCGCCGGAATGCGGGGCGGTAGCATCGACTGAGAGAGGATCAGATATTCGATTGGGTGGTTAGGCTTGCAAGGCAATGTGATTTAATTCCTTGTCATCCTTTTTCATGGCAGCACACGGCTACTGCATGAGCTAGTTTTATTTAATTACCCTAAAAGAGACTCAGAATTATGCATGCCCACGTCCAACCCAGCTATAGCCTTGTTTCCTAGTGGAGTAAATTTTAGTTGCACCCTCAAATTACCAGTTATGTTGGTTCCTACCACTATCGGGTAATATTGCCATATAAATCGACGCAGTGATATTGACATATTCTTAGTCGACAGACATGAAGATAATATGCCAGCTACGTCTATCAGGCATCAGGATGCCAATAACGCTCATGGGCAGAATTATGTTTTATCCAGATATTTGGTGGAACCCAGAGCCTAAATGTGGCCTTTGAATTGACGTAATAAATCTTGGATGACCCAATGTGATCTTCCTGCAAGTTTTCATTAGTTGGGTTCATAACTTCATCTGACACAAATGAATGAATGATTACTCATGTAGCGACTATATATTGACATTATGACGCGTCTGTGTAAAGCTTTATAAGCTTTGCATGCCGATTTCACATCTCCTTTTATAATTCATGGCTTGACTGAGAAAAGCCTAGTATCACGTACACTGGGCACTGGCCTTCGAACAACTGAGTAAACAGTGCCTGCCGACGAACACTGAAGTTTGATATAGTAAAAGTTTACTGCCTCACGTACCACACATTTAGTGACACTCAGCAGGCCACATTCATGGATATGTACTTTTTCTATGAACCAATTTTCAATTTCTCATTTGAATGGCAGGATGAGACCGACAGTTAAGTACTTACTTCTACACTGAGCTACTAATAACTTCAGCATGTTCTAAGTTAATGGTGGTCTCGTATGTCTTGGACACACAAATTATCTTGACTGTAAATGCCTGCGAGCTATAAATCTGTGACTTGTATTAATAGAAGGGCAATAACTTGCACAGCATCGTCAGAGCGCGCTCGTCAGCGATGAGATCGTCAGTTAATTTCTACTTTAGCATGTTCTGACGATCGTCAGTTAATTAGTATATTAATAACTTTAGCATGTTCTTCAAAATTAATGTGTGGACTGGGGCGTCTGGACACAAATTATCTTGATTATAAATGGTCTGCAAACTATAAATACTAAGTTGTTGGTCTTAACATAAGGGCAATAACCTACATAGAATCGTCGGAGCACTCACATCTCTGAGATCAATAGTTAATTGGGTGCGACTATACATCACTCAACTTAAGTTTTTTTACTCACAGTAGATTCAAAACAACTGGACAAAACATTTGGCCAATTAAAATATTGATAATAAATAAATATGTGAAAAACATAAAAAATAGTAACATAAACTCTATTAGCACATTAGAAGAGCAAAGTTTTGGTCAACGAAAATAAAATGAAAAGAAAAATCAGTAATATATTCAATAACACAAAAAAATCATTTCACATTACCAAAACACAAGTTGCACATTTGAAAACTGTTAAACTAGTTTATACCCAAAATGTAACCAGTCAAAATATTTTTATAAAAAAATAATGCATAAAAATATTCAATAGTCAAAATAATTATTTAGCACATTTTAGGTAACTAGTTGCACTGCAAGTAACATAACCAATAGAAATATAGTTGCACATTACAAGTACTATTGCATACGAAAATAAACAACATATTTCACTAAAAATATTAGTTGACTCAAGAGAAAAGAAATAAATGTTTGACTGAACTAAAATAGTCGACTAATTGGAAGCAACTCATATACTTTTTTCTTGTACTGCTAGTAATTACATCATGTTCTCCAAAACTAATGAGTGGTCTAGGATGGTTGGGCACACAAATTATCTTCACTGTAACTGAGATGCAAATTATAAATATGTGACTTGTTGGTCTTAATATAATGGCATTAAGTATAGATAGTCGTTATAATGCTCGCATCTCATTCAACATCGATGAGATAGATGGTTAATTTCGTCCAACCGTACATCACCCGACTAGGTAGACCAAAAAAACCGGGAAAAATTAATATCCCGAATAATAAGTGCAAAATAAAATAAATTGGAGAAAAAAACTAACAAATATTGAGTAACAAGAAAAATTAGCACATTAGAAAGCAAAGTTACGTTCAATCCAAGTAAAAAGTGGAAATAAATAAAATGAAAGAAAAATCATGAAAAATATATTCAGTATTAAAATGATATTTGCACATTAAAACACAAGTTACGCATCGTTAAAAAAATTGCAACTAGTGTATACATTAAATGCAACCGGTCCAAATAAAGTTTAAAAAACAAAATAAACCATATTTGCTAGTACAAATGAATATATTTTGCACAACGAGGTAAAAAGTGGCAGTGCGTACCATGTTTTTCTTTTTTTAGAAAAACGGATACGTGCAAGTAAAAGAAACAAATTTAAATATAGCTGCACACTAGAAATGCAACGTTCTCTTATTAAAGGAGCTGAATGCCCCAATTTCCTTCAAATTTGAAGCTTGTTAACATCGTCATCTGACTTTTTACGGACATCGGTATCATAACCAAATGCGAGCATGCTGAACTCTAGAAAAATTACCCCTACCATATAACAAACCACTAAGAAACAAAAGAATACCGAAAGAGAGTTTTAATAACATCGTCTAAAAGCAAAACGATGAGCAAGAAAGATGTTTGTGCATTAACACTTAGTTGATTCTTTCTACCTATGTAGACAACATCAACCTTCGCAGATTCTTCTTGCTCTAGGGGGCAATCTTTTCTCAATCCCACAGTTAAAAAGCATTCCTCAAACCTTTTCTCTCTGAAAAATATTTTGTCGTCCAATGTCCGACAAACATTAAACATGACATTAGTAGGATCACCAGGCTTTTTTTTTCTCCTTTGAACAAGCATCATTCCTTGGTTTTTGTAAGTTCCAAAGTCAACGAGCAGCTCCAATCATAACCGCCACTCTATTTCTACCAGTAAACCAAGGCAACCTAATTTGGCATAAATCAAAGAAATTCTCCGACTTTGTACTTTCCCCAACTCACAACCTACCACAGTCCACTTATATCTAGCTAGAGGATAGTAAATAAATAAATTGTTGTTATTACTTTGCTACCACACAATTCACAACTTCATTAGCTTTCCAATCTTTCTTAACTAACCTATCCTTAGTAAACAATCTTTGTTAACAACTAGCCAAACAAAAGCTTTGGTTTTAAGATGTATTTTCATCCTCCAAATTATCTTGTAAGGAAAGAATACTCTTCTAGCTGGGGGTGTTTGCTTAGGCTTGCTTTTTCCGTTTTGGACTTTGGCTATATGCAAAAAAAACACCTAAATAATTTTCTTTTGCTTTGGTTTTGGCTTTTGGCTTTTGATTGGATATTGCCGAATAATGTTATAAGTCAAAATCTAGAACCAAAAATATGGGTGATTTTTTGTCCTACAAGCCAAATTCAAAGGCCAAAATTAAGCCTAACAAATACCGGATTTAACTAAGAAGGTCCTAGATTTGGTCAAAGTCAACACGCCTTGTTTCTCAAACAATATTGTTACTTGACTGCATAAATCCAACAGCTTATACCACATATCCAAATTTCTCCACATAGTGATCTTCTAAACCCAATACAGTTGAAGTCTTGAGCAAAAACTGTAGCCACAAGTGACATTTCCTGGAAAGGTTGTGTATATGATCTAGGGAAAATGAAACATAGAGGTTTGTCACCCACCTAAAATCTAGTTTTGCACCCATCTTAAAAAATCTTTCACAACAACTATAAAAAGATCTTTAACTTCTGTTAAACCAGCCTATAAATGATAGCAATTGGCAAAGTTATTATTTTGAGTGAGATTGCCGGTTGATTTCAAATACTTAGCTTCAAGCATCTTCTATGCTACAAATACAATGGTTGCACTTTTTTTTAAACATGCAACAATTGTAGGGAAAATAAACAGCAGATTTCCCCTGTAAACCAATAGATTGTAGAGAAAAGAAAAGGAAATTGTCTAAAAGTAGAACAGTCAATTGGTGGGAAGTAGTTCCGCAGTTAATTGATATACTTTTGTACTGTACTAGTAACTTCAAAATTTGGTGGGGGGGGGGGGAGCATCTAGCTCTCTAAAAAAAGCAATTACGTCCCTTGTCATGCTCACGGCGTTGAAAATTTAAAAGAAAGAAATGGAAGGATCTTTCGAAACACGTCAACCATAGTGATCTTCTAAGCCCAATACAGTTGAAGTCTTGAGCAAAAAATGTAGCCACAAGTGACATTTCTTGGAAACGTTATGTATATGATCTAGGGAAAATGAAACATAGAGGTTTGTCACCCACCAAAATCTAGTTTTGCACCCATCTTAAAAAATCTTTTACAACAACTATAAAAAGATCTTTAACTTCTTTTAAACCAGCCTATAAATGATAGCAATAGGCAAAGTTATTATTTTGATATACTTTTGTACTGTACTAGACTACTAGTAACTTCAAATTTTGGTGGGGGGGGGGGAGCATCTTCCTCTCTAAAAAAAGCAATTACCTCCCTTGTCATGCTCACGGCGTTGAAAATTTTGAAAGAAATAAATGCAAGGATCTTTCGAAACATGTCCACCATGCCCAATGTCGAAGTGAATAAAATTAGAGAGTAGGCCGTTTTGGCTCATAGGAGCATCTAGTCCTATTATAGAAATAACATTTTTAAAATATTTAAAATGTGAAAAAATTCTGAAATAAAATTTTGGATGTACCTCCTAACATTTTATGTTGGCCCATAAAGTTTCACAAAAAAATAATGTTTTTTGTGTTCTGTATAAAAAAGACAAATTCAGTGCTCAAAAATAATTTTACTAGACATTATTTTGTATTTTTTATACGGGCACAACAATTGTCTTTTCTTGACAAAAATTTATGTGCCTACATAAAAAGTTTGTATGGACACCCAAATTTATTTTCGGAATTTTTGGACATTGCGAAATATGTTTTTTCATAATAGGATCATCTAGTCCTACGAGTCAAAATGGATTTCCTCACGATAGTAGCCTTTTGTTGTGGGGGTTCACTCTTTGGGGGGACCCCAAGAGTTGTTGAACTTTTTTTTTTTGAAACTGTGGGGCAAAAGCTTTGCCCCATATATTAAATAAGAAGAGGATGCCCGGTTTATTAGCGGAAGAAACCGGACGAAAACCATACAACAAACAACACCAACACCAACACAACACCACAAAGAGGAGCGTACACAACCACAAAGAGCAACACCCAAAGCAACAAACTCTCTCTACCTATAACAACCGCGAAAAGACAACAACTCTAGGACACCGCATCTGCCGAAGCTTTCTTTGCTAAACCCTTCTTTCTTTTATTGCCTCTCATAGAAGCTGTGCTGAGGGATTCCTCCACCTTCCTGATCACGTCATCTGAAGCCTTCCCTGTCAAGACGCAAGCAATGTCCTTTCCATATCCAGGATTAATTGCCTCTAAACACGCGAGCAAAACTTCTTAGACGAGGCAAAGTTTTTACCTCCTCTACGAAAAAAATCACTTCACAGCAAGTTCTTCGAAATCATGTGTGTTCTGGGGTTTCTAGACACGCACATTATCTTGACTGTAAACGCACTGCGGCTACAATAAATCTGGCACTCGTTGGTGTTAACAGAAGGGCAATTAAACTGCAGAGAATCGTGAGAGTGCGCGTGTATATCTTTCAGAGATAGTATGATTAGACAGGCGTGCATCTGAAGCAGTCTTGGGAAAAAAGCAAGAAGAGATGAATCAGCTAGTTAATTGCTGCTGCTGTTGATATTAACTCCAGCCATGTTCTAACGTGTAGTAGTAGTCTGGGGTGCGAGGACACAGAAAGTTATCATGCATGGCTGTAAAAGTGTTATTGGCCTGCGAGCTAGCTAGGCTGCGACCTTCTGGCCTAGGGCAACAACCTGCACTGCTACACTGCACGGCACGATCATCATCGCTTTCAGCGAGAATCTTACTGGCAGAGTAGCGAGCTGGCCGGCATATGCTGTTGATTACGGCTCGGGTGCGTAAGAGCATCTCCAGTCGGAGCGTCAAAATCGGTCCTCAAACTGTCCGCGGACACGTCGCGGATAGTGACCGGACAGTCTCTATAATCTGTGCTCTACAATCATGAACCTTATATTTTTGTTCCCAAATCCATGCATTACATGCAGCTACGTTTCATGCATACGTAAATCTATCTAGTGCACAAAGATATACCATACATAGCAAATATAATTATAACTAAAATAGCTATAGCTCCCAATGCATAATGGAGATGCATCTCCTTCTCGATGACATGTTTTTTGAACTTCTTCATCTTTGTACGACTTGCATCCATCTTGTTTTTGTAATCATCGACGATATCCGTGAGATGCAACTCCATATTCATCTTCTCTTCTTCTATCTTTTTCTTCTCTTGTTCTGTGTTTTTCTTTTCTTCTTCCATCTTCTTCTTCTCCTCTTCCATCATCTTTATTTTCTCCTCCAACTTCCGGTTAGCACCGTGAACTTTTTCAAGCTTTTCTTCAATCTTTGTCTTTTCCTCAATTGTGAAGTTCAAATCTTCCAATATACGTATCTTGCCTCGTAGGGAGGCGTTCAACTCGGATATCACTCCACGGACATTGCGGCTACATGTTTTTAAATCCTACAATTCAAAAAAATTAACTCAAAACCACCACATTGCACAAGATTGGGGAAAACATAAAATGTGAGCTCAACCAAGGACATACCGAGTCGGAGGAGCTGTCCTCCTCGTATAGAGGGTAGGAGCTGTCGAACCAGTGGAAACCAGGGTACCACGGCCCATATGCCGTTGGCCCAGAAGTCCACGTATGAAGAATAAGACAAGTCAACAGTCAACAGAGCATGACCCACCTCGCCAGGCTCCTCCAAGCCTCGCGCGACCAAGGCTAGAAGCCTCGGGGGGACGCTTCACCAAACGGCCAAGGAAGGGCCTCGCGAGGCTACCCTCGCGAGAAGAGCTGTGCCATCGAGCCTCACGCGGTACAAGACAAAGACTTGGCGCACCCGTGACCCCGCGCCAGGAGGCATGTGCGACTGCGTCTTCCCCAGGGTGACCCTTGCGCCAGCAGAGCGTGTCGACCAAATCTTTCCACTTTGGTGATTAAAGGGCGCCGACCATTCACGGCAAGCAAAGCGGAGCCCAAGACTTCCCTCTTCGGTGCAAGACGGTCGGACCGGCGCTACGCGCCACCGCGGGCGTAATCGACAACGTCAACGACGAGGCCTTACGACTGCGCCATGGATGGTGGCTTTATCTGAGCTAGGGCAGTACGCCGGTACCCCCTCTTGGTGCTATGTGGCAACCCTTCCCGCCTAAACTTTTGGGAAGAGGACCGGAGCACTATAAATAGGGCCTCACTGCGGCCGTAGAGAGGGATCCAATCTTCTTCTACCTCGCTACAAACACCAACACTTGTACTGTAATCGCTCCGAGCAGTGCAATCCATCTCAAGCAGGAAGTAGGGTTTTACACCTCCATGGTGGCCTGAACCTGGGTAACTGTTGTGTCTCCTTGCTGCGTGTGTGTCTTCTTCGCCGAGGTCACCGAGAGCTTCGTTGAGAGCGTGTTTCAGTCCCCAGTGTTCGAACGACACTACACTTGAGTTTCCTTCGGGAGTAATCCTCGACATTTGGCGCGCCAGGTAGGGGACTGAGGCACTCTCTTCATTTTTTCCTCACGGCCATGGTCGACACTCGCAGCAAGGCGGCCCGGAAAGCAGCTAGCCAAGCCGCCCCCAAATCCGTCGTCGGCAACCCGAGCGAGAGCACTGCTCTCGCCGCCCCGAAGGAAGAGACAGGGCACGGGCCGGAAGCCGCGGAAGCTTCTCTTTCCCCTCCCGACAGAGCACACCCCCGTCGTCCGACGGCCACGCCGTGTCCACCTTCATCCGGGCTCCACCAACACCAGAAGTTGCGCTGCTGCTAGCGCAAGAACTCCTCCAGCATCGTCCCTCGGTGGCTGGGCGCGCTGCCTGGCTGGAGCGCATCGCCGAGCCCATAGAGATAGCCGCTGGGCACATGGCGCCTGACCCGGCAGGGCGGCCCGAGGCGCAGGAAGAAGGACTACCCGCAGATACGTGGCCTGCATCCTAGGAGCAGGCCAGACTTCCTCCCCTGCACGCGTTGTCAAGCGCCCGGCCAGAATGGTAGGCGCCGCCCTCCCCCGTGGCAGGGCGCGCGGGCCACACAAGCGCGAGTGGCCTGAGATCTCCTTCGACGCCGATGACCACCCGAAGGACACCGCCAGAGTCGGGGACCACCCGCTGGTCTGCACCCCCACCATCAACCACGTGTCCGTTGCCAGGACGCTCATCGATGGCGGCGCTAGTGTCAACCTCCTCTCCATCCAGGCGTTCACAAAGCTCCAGGTGCCTTTTGACCACCTGACCCCGGCCGATCCGTTCTCTGGGATCGCCCTGGGGTCGAGCACCCGTACGGGCGGATCAGTCTCCCAGTGACCTTCGGCACCCTCATGAACTTCCGCTGGGAACACGTCACGTTCGAGGTCGCCGACATCCGCCTCCCGTGCAACGCCGTCCTAGGCAACCCGACCTTGGCCAAGTTCATGGCGGCCACTCACCCTGCGTACAACCTCCTCAAGACGGGCAGCAGCGGCATCATCACTATGCGTGGGGACCAGGCCGGCGACACGGCCAGGCAGGCTTTCGCGCACGAATTTGTCGCCAGCCTAGCCGAGGAAGGAGCCCCCAAGGACGTCCACGAGACGCCCGGCCGGAAGAGAAAGGCGGCCCCTGGCGACTTCCCGGGGCGCTCTCAGTCGAGGACGGGGCGACACAGGCGTACCACCCGGAGGAACTTCTCGCCGGCTCTTCCAAGAAGAAGAAGCAGCTCTTCTCCCCGGAGCGGACGGCCACCAAGAAAGTGGCCCTGCAGGCCGATGGCATAGGGGCTACCGTCACCATCGGGGCCAACCTGGCCCCTGAGCAAGAAGAGGCGCTCACCGCTTTCCTCCGAGCCAACGCCGACATGTTCGCATGGACCGCCTCCGACATGACCGGAGTGCCTCTTGAGGTCATCGAGCACTATCTATCCGTCTGCCCAACTGCTCGCCCAGTGAAGCAGAAGGCCCGGCAGCAGGCGTCAGAGAAGCAGGAGTTCATCATCAAGGAGGTGGAGAAGCTCAAGAACGCAAAGGTCATTCGAGAAGTCGTGCACACCGACTGGCTCTCCAACACGGTGGTCGTCCCAAAGCACACTGGAGGGGGCAGGCTCTGCATCGACTACACCGACCTCAACAAAGCCTGCCCCAAGGACCCTTACCCGCTGCCACGCATCGATCAGATCGTGGACTTCACGGCTGGCTGCGACCTCTTGTGCTTCCTGGACGCCTTCTCAGGGTACGACCAGATCAAGATGGCCAAAGAGGATGAGGAGAAGACAACTTTCCTCACCCCGTGCGGCGTATACTGTTATGTTTGCATGCCCTTCGGCCTCAAGAATGCCGGCGCCACCTTCCAGAGGCTGATGCGCATTGCCTTGGGAGTCCAGATGGGGCGGAATGCCGAAGCTTACGTCGACGACATCGTCGTCAAGACTAGGAAGGGCGATACCCTCATCTCCGACCTGGAGGAGACCTTCGCGAACTTGCGCAAGGTCAACATCAAGCTCAACCCCACCAAGTGTGTATTCGGGGTACCGTCGGGCAAGCTCCTCGGTTTCCTAGTCTCCCACCGCGGCATCGAGGCCAACCCTGACAAGATCAAGGCCATCGAGGAGATGCTGCCGCCCAAGCGCCTCAAGGACATACAGCGGCTGATCGGATGCATGGCCGCACTGGGAAGATTCATCTCCAAGTCTGGCGAAAAAGCGCTCCCCTTTTTCAAGCTAATGAAGAAGACATGACCCTACAAGTGGACCCTCGAAGCAGATGCCGCCTTCGTAGACCTCAAGAGCTACCTAGCAAGTCCCCCGATTCTGGTGGCCCCCCGACCTCGCGAACCACTTCTGCTATACTTGGCGGTGACGCCACAGACAGCCAGCGCTGTCCTGGTAGCGGAGCGTGAAGAGCCATCGCAAGCCCCTCAGGAGGCAGTCAACCTGCCGCCTCGGCAGGGGGCTCCCCTCCTGAGGACGCCGGCCTCAAGGAGACGAGTGCGGGGGCGCCACAGGGCCTCACGAGGGTGTCGGCCCCCAAGCGCCTCGTCGAGCACCCCGTCTACTACGTCAGCACGGTACTGCGAGACGCCCGAGAGCGCTATCCGCAGCAACAGAAGCTTCTCTTCACCCTCCTCATGGCCTCCAGGAAGCTGCGTCACTACTTCCAAGGACATCCCATCAAGGTCGTCTCGTCCTTCCCGTTGGAGCAGATTCTGCGCAACCCCAATGCTACCGACCGTGTAGCCGGCTGGGGAATTGAGCTCCAGCCGTTCGAGCTGGATTTTCACACTACCAGGACCATCAAGGGCGTGGCCCTAGCGGACTTCACCGCGGAGTGGACGGAGCCGCCCGAAGAAGATCAGGAGGAGGCGACTCTCATCTTGGGGAAGGTGGCCCCAGGGCTCTGGACGATAAACTTCGACGACGCGTTCTCCCGGAACGGCGCGGGGGCTGGCGTCGTGCTCACATCACCCACAGGAGACGAGCTCTACTACGACGTACAACTGTGCTTCAAGGACACCGACAAGGTCTCCAACAACATTGCGGAGTACGAGGGACTCCTCGCCGGGCTCCGGGCGGCGATCGCCTTGGGAATCCAATCGTCCAGGGAGATTCACAGCTCCTCATAAACTTCTCCAACAAGAGCTACAAGACCAAGGATGACCACATGGCCGCCTACCTTGAGGAAGTGCGCAAGCTGGAGAAAAGATTCCTTGGCATGGAGCTGGCCCACGTCCCGCGCAGTGAGAATCAGGAGGCCGACGACATCGCCAGGCGGGCGATGCGGCGCGAGCCACAACGACTGGGTGTCTTCGAGGAAAGACTAATGAAACCATCTGCGTCTCCGCCGCCCGAAGAGGGCACGCTACCTGAAGAAGAGCTGCCGCCACCACCTGCCACAGGAGCACCCGACACAGGCATACCCCCGGGCCGCCTGTTGCTCGCGGCACACCCTCTGAACGACGACTGGCGCCACCAAATCCAAGATTACTTGGAGAGAAGGGTACTCCCGGAAGATAATGACGAGGCGGAGAGGGTAATCCGCCAGGCCAAGAGCTACAGCTTGCTGGATGGCGTCCTGTACCGCCATCGGCCAAACGGAGTCCCGCTGTGGTGTGCGTCTGTCGAGGATGGGTGCGAACTCCTCTCGGACATACACCATGGTGACTGCGGCCACCACTCCTCGTCCCGCACGCTGGTCGGAAAGGCAATCTGCAGCGGCTTCTATTGGCCCTCTGCCCTCGAAGATGCAACGGAGCTCGTCAGGACCTGTGAAGCATGCCAGTTCCACGCCAAGCAAATCCATCAACCAGCCCAGGCGCTGCAGACAATCCCCCTCTCATGGCCCTTCGCGGTCTGGGGGCTTGATATCTTGGGACCCTTCCCATGGGCGGTCGGCGGTTACCGGTACCTCTACGTCGTCATCGACAAGTTCACCAAGTGGGAAGAAGTAGAGACCGTGCGCACCATCCCAGCAAGGTCAGCAATTGAGTTCATCAAAGGCCTAGTATGCAGGTTCGGCGTCCCCAACCAGATTATCACGGACAACGGCTCCCAGTTCACAAGTGGCATGTTCAAGTCCTACTGCGCCAATCTTGGCACGAGGATTTGCTATGCTTCGGTCGCACACCCGCGGAGCAACGGGCAAGCAGAGAGGGCTAATGCTGAAGTGCTCCGAGGTCTCAAGACGCGGAGCTTCAAGAAGAAGCTCAAGGCCAGCGGCAGGGGATGGATCGATGAACTCCCCTCCGTCCTCTGGTCTATCCGCACCACGCCAACCAAGCCCACCGGCGAGACGCCATTCTCCCTCGTCTACGGGGCGGAAGCTGTCCTCCCCGCCGAGCTCAAGCACGGATCACCCAGGGTGATGGCCTTTAACGAGGCTAACCAAGACAAGCTAAGGGAAGAGGACCTCATACTATTGGAGTAAGCAAGACATCACGTCAAGATCCTGATAACCCCCAAGAGCAAGGGATCACTGTAGCACCTCTCAATGTGGAAGTAAGGTATCGATCCGCAGGAGCAAGAAGGAAAAGTTATCTATTCCCTACAACAAAAGTGTCACAAGTTTTAGTTGATTATGCACTAAACAAGTTTGGAGAACAAGATGGTTGATGGATGGAAGTAACCAAGCAAGAATGTAAAAGTGTCCCAATTCTCTTCAATGCAAGAGGACAAGACAAATGGTAGCAAGCAAAAGCTCTCAAAGAGAGAGAAGGCCCAATCCCCTATGCAGCAAGAGGACAAGCTCAAGTGTAAGTTTCTTATAGGAACAATGGACATGGGTTCATGGGTTCACTTAATCCTCTCTCCCTCATCTACTGTGATTATCATGTTATAGATAAAGTACACACAATTGTCATATTTTAATGGTAGCTTTTATAACGGCTATATGTCCTAAAACACATAGTTGAAAGAAATACTCATTTGTGTTGCTAGGTCACCCTCGTAAGGCTAGCGTGGTTGCTCTCACTCCCACATCATACTCTTTCTTTTTACCCCCAGATAAAGGATGTTGGGCGGTACTGTGTCACTCAATACCTATGCCGTGTCACATCGGCCATCCCGTACCCACATACATCATACTTCTTTAAGAACAATATTCAACCAAAGTATGGCAAGTCATAAAAGATCCAACACAACGGTAAATGCATAACAAATCATCTCATACCACAATATTCACCACAAAGGTATTACATAGATGACCGTAATCATGTTTGGCAGCTCATACGGTACTAATTAGTGAAGCTCAAGAGAGAGGAGAGATACAAAAGTTACCACCACAAACCCTAGTCCATGGGGTGGACTACTCCCCCTTCATCATGGTGATGATGGTGGAGAAGTTCTTGCTGTAGATGTTGATGATGAACACGCCGGAGGGGGGTGGAACCCTCCGGAGGTGACTCCGGCGGCGTTTCCCCCCTCCGATCTTCTCCGGCGGCAGCTTTCTGACTCTCTGTTTCGTGGTTCTGTGTTTCTCCGCCGCACCCTCGCGAAACTCCTCGGGGGACGATTTTTATAGGCGTTTTTAGGTTAAAACCTAGTCGGTGGAGAAAAGATCAACGGCGGCGGAGCTCCGAGGCCCAAAATAGGTAGGCCCACGCGGCCCAGATTTTAGGCCGCGTGGGGCCCTCTCATTTCCAGCTGGTTGGGCTTCTGGCCTTCATTTTGAGCCCATTGCGTTCGTCTCGAAAATTCTGAAGCGTGCTCTCTGACCTTGCCCTTTTTGGAGTCCCGAAGCTCCCGGAAAGTCTGAAACACTAAAAAAGACGTTTTCTGGAAAACAAGGTTAATTCCAAATAAATGGGAAAACTATGAAGTATTCCCAAAATCATTATAAAACATTGATATAACCCTTATATGATGCAAATATGATTGGAATATAAGTAAAATAATGCAAAGTTCATGTATGCATTTTACATGCATCAGATCCGCGCGGCTAGGTATCAGCAGGCCATGCGGCGCTACCACAGCCGTCACGTCCGACCCCGCACGCTCGAGGCAGGCAACCTCGTCCTCCGGAGGATCCTCTCCAGGGAAGGGCTGCACAAGCTCTCCCCCATGTGGGAAGGCCCCTTCAGGGTCACCCACATCGCGCGCCCAGGAGCGGCGCGGCTGGAGACTGAAGACGGCATCCCGGTGCCGAACCCGTGGAACATCCAACACCTCCGTAAGTTCGACACGTGACGTCACGGTAAAAACGACGCCGAGATTTCTTCCCCAGGAGGGTCTCACTGGAGCTTCGCATTAGTGTTGCCTCGGAGCCGCTAGAACTGCAGCCACTTCACGTGGGGCCCTGTGCTCATCACGGCGGCATCTTTATTTCTTGAGGGTGCCACGCTGCCACTACAGCCTCAATGAGACTCCCCTCCACGAGGATCTCCTTGCCCACAGCGGCACTTTTTGTAATGAACTTATTCATTCAGCAAGGAAAACTAAGCGCTCTACGCCAAGCATACTTGTGTATGACCTCTCTCCGGTGCGCGCTAATTTCTCCCCTGAGCGTTACACGAGCGGGGGCTGGAGCACGGTGTCTGTGCTCGGGTCAGTCCCAGCAGCATCGAAAAACCCAAGTAAACCATGAGTGGATTCGGGGGGGACGCCCTCGTACACGCCACCTCCCAAGGTCCTTGGTGCTGAGTCTCCTCATGCAACACTAGGCGCGAACCTGCAAATCGCGCACCACAAACAACCCTCGTTGTCATTCTCTCACAGGACGCAGTAGTTCCAGGAAGGAAGCGAAGGCTCGCAAGCTACAAGGAGTGATAACCCCAACCGCACACTCGTCCTCGAGGATCTTTTACTCAACAAAAAGATAAGTAAAAACAACCGAGACACAACCTTTTCTTTTCATTCATCTCAAGTACAAAAGGCTTACAAAGTAGCTCAAAAGGCAAGAATAGGAAAAGCTCTAACGACCCTGCAGGATACAGAAAGTACTTAAGACGGCAGCCCCGCTCCCAGAAGCACGTCGACAAGGCCGCGAGGAAGGAGGTGAAGGAGATCTTAGTAGCCCTGCGGAAGGATCTTCCTCAAGAGGAGGAAGACTCAGCCTCCTTCTTCACGCTGGAGGAGTTTTCCTCATCTTCATCCTCACCAGAGGAATCGACGCTGTAGCTGCTCTCGCTCTCGGCGCAACAGTCCACGCGTCCGCCGTGCTCGTGGAAGACCTTCACGTAGAGAGCCGCGTGATAACCCCCAAGAGCAAGGGATCACTGTAGCACCTCTCAATGTGAAATTAAGGTATCGATCCGCAGGAGCAAGAAGGAAAAGTTATCTATTCCCTACAACTAAAGTGTCACAAGTTTTAGTTGATTATGCACTAAACAAGTTTGGAGAACGTGGTTGATGGATGGAAGTAACCAAGCAAGAATGTAAAAGTGTCCCAATCCTCTTCAATGCAAGAGGACAAGACAAATGGTAGCAAGCAAAAGCTCTCAAAGAGAGAGAAAGCCCAATCCCCTATGCAGCAAGAGGACAAGCTCAAGTGTAAGTTTCTTATAGGAACAATGGACATGGATTCATGGGTTCACTTAATCCTCTCTCTCTCTCATCTACGGTGATCATCATGTTATAGATAAAGTACACACAATTGTCATGTTTTAATGGTAGCTTTTTATGACGGCTATATGTCCTAAAACACGTAGTTGAAAGAAATACTCATTTGTGTTGCTAGGTCACCCCTCGTAAGGCTAGCGTGGTTTCTCTCACTCCCACATCATACTCTTTCTTTTTACCCCCAGATAAAGGACGTTGGGCGGTACTGTGTCACTCAATATCTATGCCGTGTCACATCGGCCATCCCGTACCCACATACATCATACTTCAAAGTATGACAAATCACAAAAGCTCCAACACAACGGTAAATGCATAACAAATCATCTCACACCACAATATTCACCACAAAGGTATTACATAGATGACCGTAATCATGTTCAGCAGCTCATACGGTACTAATTAGTGAAGCTCAAAGAGAGGAGAGATACATAAGTTACCACCACAAACCCAAATCTAGGGGTGGACTACTCCCCCTTCATCATGGTGATGATGGTGGTGAAGATCTTGCTGTAGATGTTGATGATGAACACGCCGGAGGGGGGTGGAGCCCTCCGGAGGTGACTCCGGCGGCGTTTGCCCCCTCCGATCTTCTCCGGCGGCAGCCTTCTGACTCTCTGTTTCGTGGTTCTGTGTTTCTCCGCCGCCTCCTTGCGAAACTCCTCGGGGGGCTATTTTTATAGTCGGTTTTAGGTCAAGACGAAGCCACGGAGACGAAAACGGACGGCATCAGAGCCACGAGGGGGAAATGAGGTGGGCCCACGCGGCCAGGTACAGTAGGCCGCGTGGGACCCTCTAATTCCCAGCCTGTTGGGCTTCTACTCTTCAGTTTAAGCCCATTGCGTTCGTCTCGAAAATTCTGAACCGTGCTCTCTGACCTTGCCCTTTTTGGAGTCTCGAAGCTCCCGGAAAGTCTGAAACACTAAAAAAGACGTTTTCTGAAAAACAGAGTTAATTCCAAATAAATGGGGAAACTGTGAATTATCCCAAAATCATTATAAAACATGAATATAACCCATATATGATGCAAATATGATTGGAATATAAGCAATTAAAGTGCAAAGTTCATGTGTGCATTTTACATGCATCACCGCGTCCCTGTCATATCTGAAGGACAGATACTGCCCAGGGGCCAGACGCCGGGCACGAGCAAACAACCGCCACCCCTGGCCGAGACGAAGAACAGAGACCTGGTGAAGGTAATCCGTGTAAACCCAGTAGGGTCCGCTCGGACACCCCTCCACGTGAAGCCAGAAGCCCTGGGGATGGTTGCCCCGCACTCCAGCCAGGAAGGAATCAGGGAGAAGGGGCCGGCTACGGGGTCTGTCGCCCAAATGCAAGAAGAACTCGAACGCCGCTCGCCCAAGGTGGTCCACCTCACGCGGAAGAGGGGGGGAAGCGCCACCGCGGCCCCTAACTCCAGGCCTCCTCGCCCCGACTGCCGCGACCGCGGGGCGCGAGTCCCCCACGAGCGCTGGTACCCATTCCCGAGGAAGACGGCGGCGCACGAAGACCGCCCGGGCCTCTCCTCGTGCTCACCATCAAGAACGCCGGCGCCAAGAGAGATGAAGGTATAAGGGAAGGCTCTCGACTAGGAGAAGAAGTATGGAACGAAGACGGAGTAAGGCAGACTCGCAGTCCTTAAATAGCCACCGTGGTACACCACGTTGGCCACCACTCGACACAGAGTCCAGGAGTCAAAGGCGCATTAACCCCCTCGAGTGGTGAAGACGATGAGACGGCCGCGCCACGCGCGGCCAGGGTCTTATGCCAACTCAGGCAGTTACCGAGGCGTCGCGGCCATCGTGGGCGCATGCACGCAGAACTGCCGGGACACGCGTAATCTCCTGGGCCCGGCATCTTTTTGGGCCCGTGCCGCTTCGCATCCAACGGTCGCAAGGCGTGCACAACATGGTCCCGGAGGCTACTGTCGGACCAGTGGAAACCAGGGTACCACGACCCGTATGCCGTTGGCCCAGAAGTCCACGCATGAAGAACAAGACAAGTCAACAGTCAACAGAGCATGGCCCACCTCGCCAGGCTCCTCCAAGCCTCGTGCGACCAAGGCTAGAAGCCTCGGGGGGACGCTTCACCAAACGGCCAAGGAAGGGCCTCGCGAGGCCACCCTCGCGAGAAGAGCTGTGCCATCGAGCCTCACGCGGTACAAGACAAAGACTTGGCGCACCCGTGACCCCGCGCCAGGAGGCATGTGCGACTGCGTCTTCCCCAGGGTGACGCTCGCGCCAGCAGAGCGTGTCGGCCAAAGCTTTCCACTTTGGTGATTAAAGGGCGCCGACCATCCACGGCAAGCAAAGCGGAGCCCGAGACTTCCCTCTTTGGTGCAAGACGGCCGGACCGGCGCTACGCGCCACCGTGGGCGTCATCGACAACATCACCGACAAGGCCTTACGACTGCGCCATGGACGGTGGCTTTATCTGAGCTAGGGTAGTACGCCGGTACCCCCTCTTGGTGCTATGTGGCAACCCTTCCCGCCTAAACATTTGTGAAGAGGACCGGAGCACTATAAATAGGGCCTCACTGCGGCCGTAGAGAGGGATCCAATCTTCTTCCACGTCGCTACAAACACCAACACTTGTATTGTAATCGCTCTGAGCAGTGCAATCCATCTCAAGCAGGAAGTAGGGTTTTACACCTCCATGGTGGCCTGAACCTGGGTAACTGCTGTGTCTCCTTGCTGCGTGTGTGTGATGCATGTAAAATGCATACATGAACTTTACATTTTATTACATGTTATTCCATGTTATTTGCATCATATAAGGGTTATATTCATGATTTATATTGAGTTTTGGGGATAATTAACAACTTCCCCATTTTTCTGGAATTAACCCTGCGCTGTCAGAAAACCCCTTTTTCTATATTTTGATGTTTCAGGGACCCAAACGACGTCCAAATGACCTGAAACTTTACGGGAATCACTTTTTTGGAAGGAACGAAACGTAGGCGCAAAGGAATCGAAAAAACGGAGACCAGAACGCAGAAAGGGGTGGGCCCACGCGGTCAGATGGGCCCCCTCATCCTGGCCCTCGGGCCTCCGCTGCCGTCGATATTTCTTCCCGAAGCTTCGTCTTGACCTAAAAACGACTATATATAGACCCCCTAGGGCTTTCGCGAAAGAGAGCGCCGCCGAAACACAGAAACCACGAAACAGAGACCTGGAGCTGAAGATTAGACGGGGAAAACTCCGGCGGGGCACTGCCGGCGTGGTCTCCTTCCCCTCCAACAACATCTCCACCGACACCATGATGAAGAGGGAGTAGTCCACCCCTGGACTATGGGTTTGTGGAAGTAACTTATGTATCTCTCCTCTCTATGAGCTTCACTAATTAGTACCGTGTGAGCTGCTGAACATGATTACGGTCATCTATGTAATTCCTTTGTGGTGGATCTTTATTATGAGTTAATACATGTTTGAGATTGCAATGGTTTTGTTTCAGTTATGAAAGTAGATGCATATTATGTACCCCGTTCTTATTTACTTGTCATGATCAAGCATGTTTATGAGAGCATGTGAGGGGGAACGTGTGCATTAGTTGGAGTAACGGAGAGTGGCTAGTGCAGTGAACGTGAGAGAAAGTTCTGCGATCCACTTGGGTTTTCTACCTTACTCTGTTGCCTCACTAGGGATAAACAAAAATACCATGCTACCGGAGAGTGGATGTGACCTTGGCCACTACCTCCATGACTAGATCTAGCATGTTCTTATTTTAACTTCATGTCATTGAACTTATTGCTATGCTCTGATTTATCTTAATTACTAAGATGTTATGATTTAGTTCGCATCTTGGTGGAGCATCAGAGAGAGAACAACTTATACTTGAGATCTCTATGTTAGGACGTGATGCCCATATTATTAATAACTTGTCAAACCATGTCTTGCCATCTTACATGTTAATTTTAGTGTTCCATTGTCTACCACGTTATCAAGAGAGAGTGCATTTGTGAAACCATGAACCCCGGTCCATTTTTACTCATAAGAAACACCTTTCCAACACTTTTATCATCACTTTTGTTTGTTGCCATTATTAAATCCGAAAATACAAAAACACTTTTACATCTTGCATTCATCATAAAAAACCCAAAAATATCATTATCATTACTACCATCATCCTTGCATATTTATTTTACCATCATTGCATATTTACTACTGTTTGCATATTTATTTTATTATCATTCTCACACCTTGTGCTTGACAACCACTTGGTGAGGTTGAGGGCACAAAACAATTTATTTTGTTGCAGGTTCTCAAGAGAAGGATAAGGAGATAACACCTGAAATACTGGTTCTCCGAGAGTTCGATATTAAACCCTCGAGTCACCCCTCGTGGGGAAAACTGTCTTCCACTACTACATACACTCTGCACTTGGAGTCCCAACCTAACCCATTTACTTTTCATGCAGGTAACCACACGAAGGGCCGTCAAAACCGTTTTCTGGCGCCGTTGTGGGGTAACTACGTGAAGGGCCATCAGTGTGTCTTCTTCACCGAGGTCACTGAGAGATTCGTTGAGAGCGTGTTTCAGTCTCCAGTGTTCGAACGACACTACATTTGAGTTTCCTTCGGGAGTAATCCTCAACAGGAGCCTGCGGAGTCCTCGTTCGTGACCATGTTGTCCTAGACCGTATTGGACCACGATGTAGAGGGCGGCTGTGGGGTGAGATTGGGTTCCGACAAACTTATAGATCGGGAAGCCGGGCGGGATGAGAAGCCGTGGGAAATCGAGTGGTAGAGGTGCGCCGGTCGTTGGAGTGACGGGGGCGGCGGCGGAAATCCCTCGCTGCAAATGCGGTCGGATCCTTCGCAAATCAGCCCAAATCCGTCGCAATGCGGCCGCAAGAGCTCTGCAAAACTGGTTGGGGAAGGTTCGCGAGCAAGTGCGGACGACGGCGGGGGTGCTGGCGAGCGAAGACGATGGGCGGCGGCGCCGGAGCTTGGCAAAAGGGCAAAGCAAGGAGAAGGAGTGTGAGAAATATCTACTGCCGGTCGAGGGTTCCGTCGGATTTATGGTGGAAAAGGGTAGGTCCGCCCTGTCAGCGACCACGGGGCGGACGCGTCCGGGCGGCCCCAAACCCGCCCTACATATGGGCTGGGTTTGGGGTGTGCCGGACTGCCCTGTCGTTTGGGATGGCTATGGGGGCCTCGATTGGGTGGCGGTTTTTGGCCCAAAGGCTGTCCGGGCGGACCGCCCGCACTACAGGAACGGCGGCCTATGCCGACGGCCCGAGGCTACGCCAACGACTTTTTGTCGGGGCCATCGGCATAGATCCCGAGCAGGAAAATCATTTGACATAGGGCTAAGCCTACGGCAAAGCCGTCTGTATAGGTTCACCAGGGCTAAGCCGACGGCTGGTTCCTCTCATTTTTTTTCTATTTTTTATTTAATATTAAATAAATCATATCTTTAAATCTGTAAATCGAAATTTAACAAATAAAATGTCTAAATCGATTAGAAAAATGAGAGGAATCCAAATATGACATCCATATCATCATTTTCACCATGCGTATTACTTTTTGCAACATATTTTTGGTACTTGCTTAATAAAAAAGTCATTTTTGGCACTTAAAAAATGGAAAATGATATTTATAAAAAAAATTGGAAATTGTTTTTGCCAACAATGTTTTCCATACCAAGACACACCTATGTATCAAATATGGATACATTATCACAAATTATGACACGGGGATGGTCATAACTTAGTCATTTGACGCGAAACCTATACATGTCTATAGATGATAGAACTTTTTGTGAAGGTTTTTTTTTAAATGTTTGTCAAAACTCAAGTTTATCATTTTTCATAACAACTAGTACACATAAAAGGACTCCATGCCAAAGCATTTCACGTTTTGAGTATGTTCTCACTTTTTTTATTTTTTTGAAAAAATGGTCAAAATGGCCGCCGTGCCTATTCATTGAAAGGGGTCACATTTTTCAAAACTATCGATGTTTCAGTGATAAAGTCACTATTTGTGTACCTAAAAATGATTTTTGTAAAAAAATTAGACCAAACTGTCACACGTATAGTTCAAATTTCAATTACTTTTGGAAAATTGGCATAAAGTCATTTAAATAGGCAAAATTAGGTAGAAATTGAGAAAATTGCTAATAATTGGGGATTATCCATACCATATGTACACAAGTGTGTTGGGTGTTGTACATGTCCAGGATCCTACTCCGGTGTGTGACCGGCTTTACTTTCTCCCTATTAAGTTTGTGGACTTATAGCTGAAAACTCCCACTTCGGGCGAAACGGAGTGAATCTTTCACAAAGTTGGTTGGATCTTGGTTTTGGATGTTCCTAACGTAACACAACCAAGCAAAAAAGACCACTGGCCTACCCCCTTTCGACTCCGTTCAAAGGGGTAGACGGAAATTTTGACTTTTTTCCAGCGGGTCTAGGGTTTCACCGAAGCAGAGCTCCGGAGCGTCGGAAACCCACCAAAACCTAGATGGTTCCATACCATATGTATACAAATGTGTTGGGGTGTTGTACCTGTCCAAGATCCTACTCCGGTGTGTGACCGGCTTCGCCCGTGTGTTGGGTGTATATTTTGAAACTTATATATATTTATACATGATAGACCTTTTGTGAAGATTTTTTGAATAATTTGTCAAAGATCAAGTTTATCATTTTCCATAGAAATTAGTACACATAAAATGACTCCATGCCAGAGGATACCTTCTTTTTAGGCTTTTGTCAAATTTTCTAAACGTATCGATGTTTCTGTGATGCAAAAGATGATATGGATGGCATATTTGAATTCCTCTCATTTTTTAATCGACTTAGACATTTTATTTGTCGAATTTCGATTTACGGATTTAAAGATATGAATTATTCCATATTAAATGTAAAAAGGAAAAAATAAAGTAAAATTCATTTTATTGTTATTTATTCAAAATATACTATTACATAATCATTGTTACTTATTCAAATAAATTTTTAAAATTTAAACATTGAAAAAGTGTAACATCGTAACCGAGGGGTTAATATGATTGATATAGGATACTAATATCAGTAAGTTCTAACTTCTCATTTGGAAGCTAATTTGAAAGGAACTCAAAAGTTAATTCTGCTTGGGCTGGAGCAATTTGAGGATGGGTGACCGAATGGAAAGTTTGACCAGAGTAATTACTTTGACCAATGATTAAGTGTATAATTAGAGATTAAGTATGTGGCAAAGTGGGAAGTTTCGAAATAGAAATAAAAAAGAATTAAAAAGTTCAAAAAAAGTTTTAAAAAAATCAAAAAAATTTAAAAAAATTCAGAATTATTGGAAAACCCTATGCCGACGGCAAATACTCCGACAGACCGATTTTGGCCGTCGGCAAAACCTATGCCAACGGCTATTATCTATGCCGACGGCCATTTGACCTACGCCGACGGACTTATGCCGTCGGCGTAGGCTAGGCCGACGGTTTTTGGGCTTAGTGCCTGCGTCCTATAGTGCCGGGCGTTTGGGCGGCATTTGGGGGCCTCGCTTGGAGATGCTCTAAAACCGCCATGGAGGAGAGCCATGCATATACGTGCAATCAGCGGCCGCCGGCCGGCTGTCTGCATCTCCGGCATGCAGCTAGCGGTGGGCGGATGGCGCATTGAAGCCGGCGGCGCGGCTGGCCGAGCAGTTTGGCGATGGGACACCCCGTACTAGTCTCCTGTACTGACTGGACATCGATCGGGCGGGCGCGATCCAGGTGAAGCGAAGGATCGGTCGATCAACGAAGGCTGCGGCGTCGAGCTACCGAGCTACTCCGTACTAGCTTGGCTGCTTGGGATGGTTGGGCCATAAACACGGGATGGGGGTGGACGGCGATGGATCGCCTACGTATATATACCCGTACGTCTGGACTCGACCTGCCGGCTGTCTGTCACTCGATCTCTCGCATTGCGTCGTCGACGACAAGTAGCGTTCCAAGAACCCACGGGCGAAGGTGCACCCCCATGGCCCATGCAGAGAGGCCGGCGTAGTATTTAAAGTGTGACGGATTTCGTTGGTCATGAATGTCCGACCGCCATAGCTCATAGGGCAGTGCAGCAGTAAACCCTGATCGTTGCGCGCATGGCATTGGCCATCTGTGCACTCCTACGAGGGACTCCTCTCCAAACTATAGCTTTTATAACAAGACCAGAGGGAGGGAGGGAGGGGGGGCTCCACTCCGGCTTTGTCATTAAGGTAGAAGTGAGAATTCGAACCCGGGTGCTGGCGTTCAGCGCTTCAGCCTGCCGATCATTGCACCACGTTAGTCTCCTCAACTATAACTTTTATGAGTTACTAATTAAACATAAAAGAGTTTGAGCATTTTCCAGGACGCCACCGATTTTGAACTCCTATAGAGTAGTGATTTTTGGATCCGATCTCGAAAAATGAACATATTATGGGACAACCTATATGACGAGTTAAGGTCTAATAATATTACTCTCCCTCCATTTCACAAAAAGTGTCATGATTTTAGAACTAAAATAACGACACTTATTTAGCAACGGGTGGAATTTTTTTTTGCGAATACACAATGGGGGGAATATATGACTAGCTATTTGCGAAATGTTTGGTTTTGTTTTCGTTTCATTGCTCATGGAGATAAATAGGTAATAACGCTCATGGTTTATGGTCTTGGTAATGAATTTACCTCTTAGGCCTGTGCCAATGCATTGTATCTTAGCACGTCATCATAGGTGTAATAAATATTTAAGAAACAACTAGTCCAATGCATTTTTCTTATGTGTTGTATCTAATTTAATGATTTTGGGTTCATGCATGCATGTGATTGGTCTAGCACAATTTTTTGCCTATGGCCACGTGCAAAGGTTGTATGTTAGCTAAGCTACAACCTCACCCTCTCTCTTCATTAACTATCATGCCACATAAGCAAAATGTCTATGAAACCGTGCTAAGAGACTTGTATTGGCATAAGCCTTAGCTCTTGATAAATGTCTAGATGTATAAAAGAAGAAAAACAACTATTACAATATCGTTTCTTGTTCCACATTAAATGTTCAAATCAGCACACCCCCCGATCACAGGAAAGAGTATACTTCTCGACAAGGCACAGAACCTCTGCCCCTTTGGCCCTCGCTGTAGCGAGCTGATAAGTTGTGCCATACTTTAGAAATTTTGCCAAGTACTAGCTGATTTTTCGATTTTTTAGCAAATCGAGTGGGAAGTACTATTATTTTGTATGTTCTCATGTGGCGCCACGGTGTGGCAGATACCCTGTTCCAACTTTCGCTTGCCGCTTAATTAACATCCAATCAAATAGTAGGATTTTTTTTTTTTTTGAAACTGAACGGCAGGAGCTCTGCCTGTGCATTATAGAAGGAAAAGAGAGTACATACACCCAATCATGCCATAGGATCGATCAACAACCTGATCGCCTGGCAACCCCACAAGGAAAAAACAGATTACACTCTTACTATCAAAATAAAGCAGTCGAACTACCCCAGGCGGAGGGCAGTCCTGTAGGTACTAAGCTCATGCTTTGCCAACGTAACCACAGCCGAAAGGCTTGACCGAACTCTTTGGAAGATTCGTTTGTTATGTTCATTCCAGATATTCCAGAGTATATAAAAGGCGACTGTGGTCTGGCTATCGGCTCCCTGTCTGTTCCTAACAGTCAGATTCATCCACCAACTGTCCAAGCTGTTCGAGGCCAAGGCAATTTGCACCAATCTTGGCTCCTGATCAACGAAGCTGTGCCAAACCTGCTTGGAGAAAGCGCATTGCAAAAAAAGGTGGTTGGCATCCTCAAGCACCTGATCACAAAGGCTGCACTTGTCGTCATGATCCCAACCTCGCTTCTGAAGGCGATCAGCAGTCCATAAACGATTTTGCAGAAGTAACCAGATGAAAAACTTGATTTTTTCCTCCGCTTTGACCTTCCAAACCAGTCCCAACTCTGGCATCTCCAGCCTCCCGAGAAATTGAGCTTCATAGGCTGATCTTGCTGAGTATTTCTTGGTAGCTGAGAAGCTCCAGGTTGCCGAGTCCCCTTCCTGGTTCAGCTGCACGAGTTGGATTTTGCTCCATAGAGCAACAAAAGTTTCCAGATCAATGGCGTTGTCAATTCGGATCAGCCCCTTCATCCAGCGGCCATCATGCAAGGCCTTCGCCACAGAGAGGGCCTTGCGGGATGCCAACTTGAAAAGGTTTGGGGCAAAGGCCGCCGGAGCCTCTCCATCTAACCAATGATCAGTCCAGAATCTAGCAGTTTGTCCGTTACCAATGGTGAGTACCGTACAAGCAGCAAACAGCGCACGGTCCTTCGAATCGCAGGGAATATAGTAGGAAAATATATCACAGTTTAAGTTGGATTGCATGATCAAAGAGAGTGCATCGTCGAAACCGATGATATCGATCGCAATCTCCAATTCCCCATCCTCCAAATTAAGAGCACGATACTGAAAATGCAAATGTCAGTTTAACGGAAGAATTGGATTATAGTGTTGCAGCTTCGGACATGATCTGCAAGTAGGCTGCGCTACTGCAATTAAAGGCTACAACGTTCTGAATCTGTCAGTTAAGATCTGTATGTGATTTCATGTTGTGTAACATATTCTACTATATACAAAAGATGGTGGGATCCCAACCTTCTCCAGCCCTCCACGTCGCCGGCAAACCACGTCCGTTCGATCGCCGCGATGAACGGCTCAGATCAAGCCACATCGCCCCAGAAACACGCGGCACTGTAGCTTGCCCATTTTTGACCAACGGGCGCGCGACACGTCACCCCGGTCACTCCCGGTTGCCCGCGCGCACGAATATTGGCGCAGCACTTTTGCAAAAAAACGCCCGCAAAGGACTGGGTTGCAAATTTTGAAAAACTCAGGGATCTACGTGTAAAAATGTCAGCGCACCCCTATCCTCTCCTTCCTCTCCCGCGATGGCCGTGGTCGCCGGCGCCGTCGACGCGGCGCGCCGCCGTTTCCCGCCTCCCCGGCCAAATCTACGGCCACTGCGAGCTCCGCCGCCTCCGCCTCTCCGTGCTCGCCGGAGATCAGGTGCTGGGACGCCCTAATCTCGTCGGAATCGAGGCCGCCATGCTCGCTGTCCTCCGCCGCGTCTGCGGCTCTCCGGCGACGCTCTGGCGACCCAGAAGGGCGGCGCCGCCACCTTCTGGCAGCCCGCGTCGAGGCGCGTCGAATGCGTCGACCAGCGCGGCCCAGAACGCACCGCAGCGGCCGCGCCGTCGCCGGCGGATCCGCGGCCAGATCCGTCCGCGCCATTGATGACGCCAGCGCGACGTCACGGTGGACCCCGCCTGTCAGCGACTGTGGAATTTCGGAAAATGGTTAAAAAATAGGAAAACCCTGACAGGTGGGCCCGGTTTATTGTATAAAATCCAGAAAAACATTAAATTTGCAAAAAAACAATATCTTTTCACTGGTTTATCAGAAAAATATGAATTATATATCAAAATGTTCAGAAAAATAAATCTAATTTGTTTGTGCTTAAATCCATACATTTTGGAACATTCCAATTTGAAAAATATTTGGAAACAACCTAAAGCCATTATGTATTTATAAATTTTAATTAATCAACTTATTTTCGCTGTTTCGTCAGGAAAATATGAAACAAATATATAAACACGAAGAAAAATATTAATGCGAAAATGTTTTATAAATATTTGACCAATAACTACAACAGTATTTTCGAACCTACAGATATGGAAAAACAATAATTCAAAATACGATAAAATTTCAATTTTGCATATACTAAAATCGTTCAGAAAAATATTAATGCGAAAATGTTTTATAAATATTTGACCAATAACTACAACAGTATTTTCGAACCTACAGATATGGAAAAACAATAATTCAAAATACGATAAAATTTCAATTTTGCATATACTAAAATCGTTCATTCCTACAAAATTCAAATATTTAACAAACTAAAAAAAAAATTCATACAAATAAGTTACCAATTTTAACAAATTCCAAAAAACTAAACAATTTACACATGTATTTTTTAAAAAAGTTCAACGGTTCCAGATCTGAATAACTTTTTAATATGGACATTTCAAAAATTTGAACAACTTCACAAGCTAGACAATTTTTGAATTTCAACAATTTTACGATCGAACAATTCAAAATTTTAGCCCACGGGCGTGGCAAAGCCGCGAAAACTAAAAAAAATAAAGAACATAGCAACAAAAATGTTGACATTTTTTCGGAAATAATTGTAAACAATTCTAAATATAATTTTGCAATGATTCTAAATAATGCAAACTAACAATTTGAAAATACCCATTTTTTACTTTTTTTTTGGGAAAATAGTCCAAAAAACAAAATATTCCAAAACTTAAAAAATAGAAAACAATCCAACAAAAATGTGGACATTTCTTTTTGAATAATTGTAAGTAGTTCTAAATATGATTTTGCAATAATTACAAATAATGCAGACTAATGATTTCAAAAATGTCCCCATTTTTTTTTTTTTGGCAAAACAATCCAACCTATCCATATGATTTTGAGGTAATTCTAAATAATGCAAACCATCAATTTTAAACATGTTCATACAAAAAAATGACAAATATATCAACGGGATCACATAAAATTACATACGCACGACCAAAAATTAAATTTCAAATTTCCATATCGTTCCTAATTTAAATTCCAGATTTCCAAATCGTTTCTAAATGAATTTCAACACTTTTACCATTGAAAAAAATCAAAAAAATTGCCCACGGGTGCGGCGAAGGCCGCGCTTAATCCCCTAGTTACTTGAATATGTAGCAGAAAACTCAGCAGTGTTTTCCTGCTCTGAACTTACGAGTGAACGAAGGATGCGCTCATTTGTCAAAGCGATGGATTTCAGTGCAGAATAGGACGAATTTCTTCTAACAAAACTAGTACTACCCTGAACCTGTAGTCTAGCATTGACCTCTGTGCAAGACCTTCGGTCAAGTCCCAAAGCAACGACTTGGGTAAAGTCTACAGGTTTGCCTTATCCAGTACGATGAGTAATACTATACTTTTGTGACAAGACACAGAAACTATGCCCCTGAAGAATCATCTCTTGTTGCGTCCAGCTGATTTTTCAGTTTTGCAACATGTATCCCCCTTAGAAGCACATTCGTAATTAACATCCACCAGACAAATAGTAGCAAAAATATATAATATTTACATTGCATTTGCATGATCAAAGAGAGTGCATCATCGTAAACCCCACTAATTCTTCTTACTACTCTATGCGGAGCCCTTGCTATTGGTCTGGCCAGCGGCATTGAACCCGACGGGGTACCCCATCACCGCGCCGGCTGGTGCCGCCGCCACCGAAGCCGAAGCCACCTTCCCCTCCTTAGCGACAGCACCACAGCAAGAATCACCACTCCCACTCGCGGCGGCATCATCCACGGCCTTCCCTCCTTTCCCCGATTCGATCGCTGGCGCCGCGCCGTTAAGCCTCTTGACTTTGATGTTGACGATGCCGTTGCGAGTCCTCATCCTCGACCCGCTGTCGAACATGCGGTAGCTGAGGCAATGCAGGTAGCCCGGCGGGGCAGAGCTGAAGTCTGCCACTGGCACGCGCGCCGACGCCACGGACTCGGTGCGGCCGTCGTTCCTCTGGCGGCAGATCTCGACGTCGATCGCCGCCGCCCGCTCGGAGACCGTCACGCGCACCGGCTCGCCCCAGTAGGGGTACCCGTTGCAGTCGCCGTAGTCCTCGTCGTTGACGCGGGTGCGCGCCATCCCCGCGTCCGTGTGCACCACGACGTACGCGCCCTTGTCCAGCGCCTTGCGCAGGACGGTGCCCCCGAGTACGACCTCCTCCGCGGACAGCACCGTCACCTCCAGGGTCGTCAGCGGCGGCTGCTTCGCGAACGGCGACGAGGAAGTGCAGCAGGAGTCGGCACTGAACTGGGGCGTGCCCTTGAGCGCCATTGCCGGTTGATCGCTGGTAATCGGGTTCGATCGGTGCGCGTGGATCGTGGAGGCGGGGTATCGGTGCAGTTTATATCGGTAACGGCAGACGCGTATTACTTGGGTTGACGCATTGGTCGAGTCGGAGATGTGCATATACGTTTCAATCTCCTTCGGTTGCACGTTCTCCGGTTACCTGAATTCGATACGGACTAGTCGAGTCTCGGGGTTTGTTGCCGAAGATAGATGACGACAGGTTTCATGCAAGCTTCAGACGGGGCGCTTTACAAAAAAAAGTGCACGCGCGTCAACCGAAAGCGTAATGGATAGACGTACGGCTTGAAGACTTGGACCCAGAACGATCCTTATTCGGAAAGGAGTAACTTGGATGGAAGGTGCGTAGCTAATCTGATGGCAATTGCCTGGATCCCGCGTGGGAAATTAATCACTACTCGTTTGGTTGCCTTCTCTTAGGCATCCACAACATTTAGAGTGAGTTATACAATGAATTATCTTTTATTGCCACCCCTAACAATTAATGAGAATTAATTATATTTTAGTAGGAAATTGTGTCTTTAAGAGAAGACATATGGTATAAGAGCATGTATAATAGGATGACGTCAGCCTTTTCTTAGAAATGCCACGTAGGATTTTTGCTTAGTTGGAGGAGAGAGAACAAAGAGAGAGGGCGTTTCTTCCCTTGGCTAAGGGATGATCTCTTAAAATTAAGATAAGACTATTTTCTCCATTGTACAATATGAATTCCCTTATTAAGGTGTTTTTAATCAATTCTCATTAATTGCTAGAGATGACAATAAGATATAATGCATTGTACGACTAATATTTATTGCCTTCTCTAAATAACGTGGAGTGCTAAGAGAGGACTCGCCTTCTGTATCATTGTACATGCCCTAATGGAGAAAATATCCTTATCTTATTTTCTAAGAGATCATCTCTTAGGGCATGTACAATGGTATAGACGGTGAGTCTTCTCTTAGTCCTCCACGTCATTTAGAGAAGTCAATAAATATCCGCCGTACAATTCGTTGTCTCTTATTGTCATTTTAGCAATTAATGAGAATTAATTAAATTCTAATGTCAAATAGTGTTAATAATGGAAGGCATATACTACAATCGAGAAAATAGTTTTCTCTTAATTTTTAAGAGATCATCTAGCTAAGAGAAGACAACCATCTCCTTCTTCATTCTCTCTTCCAACTAAGTAAAAATCCAACGTGACATCTATAAGGAATGCTGAAGTCATCCCATTGTACATGCCCTTAACTAAGAGAAGACCACATTCTTTTCCTTAATTCTCTCTACTCTAACTAAGCGAAATCAAACGTGGCAAATCTAAGAGAAGGGTTTCGTCACCCCATTGTACATGCCCTAATATACTAAAGGACAAAGGGAGCAGTGATTAATGTTACTCCCACGCACGTAACATTTTTTGGCAAGCTAAAATAAAATCGACAAGGCCAGCCCGTTTGGTTAAAAAGAAGTTAGGTGACGGTAACGTAAAAAAAGGAAAAAAAACCGCCACATTGATCAACGACTCGAAGCACCGGTACGTTTCCTCGCTTCCTTTTAGTGTCGTGGTGCCGGTTTCGAGGCATGGCTGCAGCTGGGGTTGCTGATCTAGTCGGGTGGCACTTCGTTCTAGAGCTGCTGATTATGGATCTGGAGAGGCCACGATAAGTTCTCGAGCTTACTCACTGTGTTTTGTTGTGTGGGATTCTTCTCTGCATGTCTATGGCATACGATAGTCGAAAGGCGACCTGATGGAGTTCGGGCGATTGGAGCTCGTCGGCTGATGTTCTTCTTTCGCCCCGTGAAGCAGCCTTAGAGGAGGAAAGGCACCCAAGTCAATGGTGTATGTGGACACTTTCGGTTCGTTCTTGAGGTGGATTTGCAGCGGAAGCAACGACCCAAGTGTTTTCATCCCCGGCACCGTTGCATCTGGTTCATGGTGGTAGGTGCAGAGCTGACAAAGGCCAAATTGCAATTTAGGTTTATCTTTCATGAACCCTCATGTAATTTTCAGACACCAGGATGTATTTTGTGTTTTTTAGATTCCATCTACTTGTTGTATGGTATCTTTATGAATGGATAATCTGCTCTGGGTCCTTCAGAAACCCTTCTCTGTTCAAAAGTAAAAACAAGTCTCTCCTATCTAAAAGAAGAGTTTTGTTCCTTAGTCTGCCAACCAACTCACTACGTCAAACCTTTCGTCCAACATCCTTCGTCCCTCGCGTCGCTTCGTCACACCCACATGGGCCAAACCCACGTCTATCTCACTGGCCCGTCGCCGCCTTCCTCAACCTGTAGCGCCGCCAAGCTCTCCCCCTCCCAATCGCCTCTCCCTACTGATGAACAGGTCGACCTTGAGCTCGATGTGGCTGAGTGTCCGGCCGCCGCCCTTGCCATCGCTCACGCCCACAAGCAGGAGCCCAACCCTAGCGGCCTCTTTGGTCGCCAGTCCGGCACCACCTCCGTACATCTAATAGGTTAGGGTTGCCCTGCCCCTCTCCGCCGCCCCTCTCACCTCACTCGATCTCTCTCTATCCTGAAACATTGCTGCCTGCGTTATCGCTCGCTGCCGGCCACCCCCAGCGTCGCCGCATGCTGGCGTTGCCCAGGCTCTGTGGACCCCTCGATTTCTCTCGCGGAGGCCGCATCATTGTGCCTCCATCGGGCGGATCCGCCTGCTCCCAGGTCACGAGGCCGAGAACGCTGCCACGGGTGAGCTCCGGCACCGCCGTCTTCTGCCGCCCCGACGACATGGAAGCCATGGATGAAGCACCTCTACGCGCAGGAGGTCAAGCTGATAGTTTTTCATCATCAGCAGCACTGAACACTTTTTCGTTGTACACTTGGACACCTTGAGTGCAAGGAGAGCAGAAGTCTTGGAAGTGACGTGTGTGTTCAGCTTCACTCAAGATGTAATTTCTTCATATGTTTTTGTCTATAAACTGTTAAATAATCAGGCTCACATGACATGATTATTTCTTATTTTGACCTCAGACCCCTAGAGCAGAGTTTATACTGCGGGTGCCATATCTTGAAATTTACAATGAGGTGACTTACCTTGTCAAGCCATGGATTTGATTGCTACTGACTTGCAACACAAAGACAAATCACAATTCTCTGCTCTAAATTGGAGCTTTACATACATAGATATGTTATTGCTACCTCATAGGAACCAGGTAGTTTCGTATCCCTATACGATATAAATTTGAGACCAAGATTGCCGTATGCTACTCCTGATTATGATACACCTGATGCAGAAAGGCTTACTTAGAAACAGGTTTAAAATGGTAACAACATATGAAATTGGAGTCAACCTTTTCACTCATTAATAATTTAGTAGTTGTTCATGCTTTTGGTTGTCTTGTAACTCTGCAGATTAAATGATTTACTTGATCCAACAGGACGGAATCTTCGTATTCGAGAAGATGCACAGGTACGTGGTTATTGGATCATGTCCGTTGATCCTGTACAACACATTGCTGCAATGCTTGCCAAATAGGTTGATCCAGTTTCATCCAGTCTATGTACTTACTGAACTGATACCAAATAGATTGATTTTGGCACGATCCGCAGGATGGGCTGGTCGCCGATGGGGATCTCCCACCATCTGTGTGACGAGTTCCCCAACTGTGAATGTGGCGTGCTGTGGAAGTCGCTGCGGATGATCGTGCGACTCGGAAGCACGAGGTGTCCAGGATGGACATGCTCCCGGCATCACCATCAAGTACAGCGTCGAGGTAACTCACTATCTCCAATCATGCTGGTTCCACACATATGGTTGTTGTAGGTGCATTACGCTATTACTCAGTGCGAGGAATATGTTAAGGAAGAGTAAGAATTTCATCAGAAATTTTGCTAGGAAAATTGGAATATCTTAAGAAAAGTGTTGATGTTTCCAGACATTTTTAGATTTAGCATTTTGTGTAATGACATAGAAGGATAGGTTAAGCTTGTGCTGGCAAATATATTGGATAACACATTATAACCTAAACATATATGTAGGGCTATTGACTTCACCCAGTTTTTGTTTTGGTGCCTTGTAAAATCATGTTAATCATAGAATCTCTACTACTCCTAATATTTACCTGTCCAAGACTCCTATACGGGGATTGCTTGATGATTGTATTTGGATAGTTCGACACATTCCAGTGCGCAGTTCTACTAAGGAGAACCCAAGATATACACACTTCACTTAATTGTCTTTGGGTCATCTGTAGAATGTCAGAATTTGGTTGTACATGTGTCAACTTAGTTGTTTAGATATCACTTCTGATTGTTTTATAACTAGGCGAATTCATTACAAAATTTATTCCCAGGTCAAACTACTGCTGCATACAAGACACTACACGAAATGCCATCATAATTTTTGAGGAACAAGCGACCAGCGCCATGGAGAGGAGCTTCAGGAAGCACGGAGTGGCCATGGGGCTCTTTAGTGATGCTTTTGGATGCAAGTGCTTGGTCGACGTTGTTGTCGAGCCCGCCAGCATGCTGGAGGCAGCAAGGAAGAGCGTGAGTGATGGAAGGGTGAAGAGACGTTGGAATGTCCATTGCATTAGGATCCTGGACTGCCCCGATGAGCTTTCAATCACCAAGGGGAAGAAATAAAGATCTTGTGCATTTTTGTGAGTTGTGTATGCTCAAGAAACATTTACATTTGAACAGATGCCCTCACTAGCATGCACTTAATGTTTTTGTAATATCTCTGATTAGCAATATATGTTAATCTGTGCACATTGCAAGTTAAATATCCTGTGAGAATAATCACATGGTGTATATGCCATTGTCTCCGAAATAGATACTCTTAAATTTGAAATGTTTGATTTAGTGTCAACCAGCGGTTCATGTCTATGTCTCTACGATGAGAACTTGTCCGGGAAGGCTTCGGCATGGGCATTGTATGTGTTGCAGTGGATCATTTATCCTCTTCCCTGCTTACTCTACTCTTTAACTTCTTTCTTCGCGAAGTAGGGAGTTCCTCCACGGCGTGGATTTTTCTTACATTCGTTGCAACACATAGGCAGCTTACTCTACTCCTTAACCTCTTCCTTTGCGAAGTAGGAAATTCATCCACAGCGTGGATTTTTTGTCACCCGTTGCAACGCACGGGCATATTACCTAGTTTTAGTGTAATATTCAAAATTTTACCATGGGAACAGATCCTCTACTAGAGCCGCGAACCTATTGCATCGAGGCCGGACAAGAGAATGATGTACTGTTTAGAAGAAAGCGTTTTTTTGGAGGGGTTGTTCAAAAGAAGACGTCGTCGACCGCCTTTTTTTAAGGTACCATAGCTCTCTTTATTGAACAATCATAACAGGTACAAGATCTATAACAGGCGAATTCAGAAGCCACAGACGGCGTCCCCGATACAAGTCCCCTTTGGTTGGTAGCTGGAGGAAGTCCATAGGCCTGCACGCCTAGGGTGTTGCCAGGGGCTGGAGTAATACAGTCAAGTTTTTTCAGCGGAGTGCACAGGGCCCAAATGTTTTTCAGCGGCAGTCTGACTCGCTGATGCACCGCACTGCTAGTGCTAGGCAATTCCTATTTGACGCCCGTAGCGTCGGCTACGGGGTCGACGCATAGCCCTCGTGCGACGCATTCGGTTAACTGGGCCGGCCCAGGTATGCTTTCTTTTCACTAGTTTCTCTTTATTTTCCTATTTCATTATTTCTGTTTGTTTTTCCTGCTTTATTTTTCTTTTACGTTTTTATGATTTTGCAAAAATGTTTATATTTTAGAAATGTTCAAAGTCAAAAAATGTTTAGTTTAAAAATTATTCAAATTCTAAAATTTGTTCAGATTCGAAAATTGTTCAGTTTCGAAAATGATTCAAATTTGAAAATTGTTCAGATTCAAAAAATGTCCAATTTAGAAAAAAATTCAAATTCGAAAAAATTTCACATTCAAAAATTGTTCGAATTCAAAAATTGTTCATATTCAAAAAATGTTCAAAATTTGGGAACATTTTTTTATTTTAACAAATTTTCGCTGAATTTTGTTCTAATGTTTCAGAAAACCTGTTTTTTTCTGGCACCAGTTTTTTTTTTATACTCTCCTGTGAGCGTCAGCCCCGTAGCAGACGCTACGGGCGCTGAATAGGGGCTCCCGCACTGCTACACCCATGTATAACGTTGCTTCCCCTCAAAAATAAAAGTTCAACGTCGCTAAAAAAAGGTGCACAGACGGCAGTTAGTCCCTCCGTTGCATAATATAATATAAGATGTTTTAGCTTTTTTAGAATCGAACGTAGACGTATTTCAGTTGGTAGTTTCACTCATTTTTCTACGTATATAGTTCGCATTTGAATCTCTAAAAAGGTTTATATTTAGTCATCGGAGAGAGTATTCCGTATTAAACAGGATCGACTTGATTGAGCCGATCAAAAAAATTGAAAGACGAGACCACCCATAATTCATTAATCATGCTCGGTCTCAGCCTCACCGCACGGCGCACGCCTGGCCCGCCGACCGTCACCGCTTGCAAGTATCGCATCGAAGTCCAAACCTTCTTCACGACGACTTGGCGAGCAGGCGCCGCTCCATCGATCACCGCGACAACGCCCACTGCCCTCAGGTCTCACACGGGACTACCCTGCCCTCGACCAATCAAAAGCCAAGCTTAAATACTCATATGTCTTATTTCAACTCTATCTCTTGGTAATTTCTCTTAAATTCAATCTAGTTTTCCCTAAAGTGTGGCCATAGATGAATTCTAATGAAAATAATGAATATGCTTTCTACAGGGGATATGCGTATATGTAATTACTAATTCTAGTTGGTACATTTCACTCCCTTCGGCAAAGTTTAAAGTCTCATATCATCATGTCAAACAATTATATATCAAGTCCGAATATATTATGCGCATGTTTCTTCTCAAAAGAAAAGCTCAACCACAGATGTCTGGAAGACATGAACCGAAAAGAGGAGGTTTAAATATGATCCATGCAAGATGCAATTGATATAACTATAATTTTGGACATTCTACTATGTTCCAATTGAAAATTAAATATTTTTTTATCCTGTAGGCTATTGAGTGTTGGCTCTTGATGATGTATTTTAAAATTTGAAAAGGGAAGAAATCATTTCCAAGTAACTTTGTCCTTTGTTTCGTCAATATAGTAGGCATTTTGATATTTATTACTAATTTTGTCTTTTATTATGTCATATTATCTATGTTATAAGCTATATAAACGATAGAGTAGAAATTTCTAATTCCCGGCCTCCAGTGCTCCCTCTATTAAAATAAATCAAAAATCATATTTATATGTAACTCACAAACATGAAAAATCTTGATGTGAAGTATTTCAAATTCTAATCTACACAAAAAGGATAAATTTGTGGATCTAAATGTACACACTTTCAAATCTCCTATACAAGATGATGCTATATTTGTGTAGCTTAGAATATAAAGTATTTCAAATCGTTTGTGAGATAGATCATTGACAATATGGTGGAATTTTTTCTGTTTCTTTTTTAATAATAAATATAATTTTTGTTTTTTTAATGGACGGAGAACTGGAACTCGGAAGACAAAATAACTTTCGCTAAACCATACTTTTATATAGTATATTGTTGAAAAATCAATTCCATAGTGAAGTGTGCATCTGGGTGACATGAGCTGCAGCTCTACCCCTGCTGCTGCGTCCATGACAGGCCAAAACACTCAAGGTTTCTAATGCGTCAGGGTCTTAGTACAACAACCCGATACCCTAACATGGGAATGGATCATTGTGGCGCCCCGACCCGACTGTTATACAGTGATACTGTGTCCCCGGTTATCCGTTACCACCAGACACACTATCAAAGCATAATAGAGAGATCAAGACTTGTGGAACAACTGGCACATCACAGACTCTACGACACAAATCATATAGTTCAACTCTTATAATAGAGAAAGATGCAAATATACAAACAGAGGTCACAGACCCAACAGTACATCAAGCGGAAGCGCAAAAGGTTGTTCTAAACAATAAGAACCAAATTATGGCCTAAGAGGCCTGCAGATAAACATCACAGCGCCAGCTATTCCGAGATGTCCCAAGCTGCCACCTGGGAACCCCAGACTACTCGTCGACGACCACAAAGAACCCACCTTCGAGGGCGGTGAAGTCCTCTCCTGAAAATAAGCAAACGACGTTGAGTTCGACGAACTCGCAAGATTAAGAGCTAATATATGCTCCATGATTGGCTTTCAAGGTTTTATGGCTGTTTTGCATAAAGCTGATTTTATTTTAAAAAGACATAACGCCATGGCATCGACTAATCAGATTATTTTAAAAAGGGGGTGAGAAGTAACTCTTTTCTTTGAGATCCCCTTTCTCAATCATCACCAACATCACCACTGTACCTGTTCATCAAAGGCACCTCCCCGAATCACCCTCGAGGAAGTCAACCTTGCATTCGTGAAGTAGTACCTCTAGTACTCAGTTTTTAATCATTCCGTTAAAGTTATTCTATGATCAGCGTCCATTCCCAAGTCGTCCATAACCGCGGACACGGCTTTTCGAAAAGATTTATCCCTGCAGGGGTGTACAAAGTGGAAGTCCCCGGAGTCCCGAGGGGCCCCAGTTCCTTCACCACGCGTACCGCCAGACTCATTGCCAGACATTAGCTCTCTTCCGGGGAAAGCCGGCTGAGTGTGAAACGGCTACAACCTTTACCTTGCTTAAGACTATCCAAGGATCATCAGTGGGGACGGAACAGGTTTAGTGACTCCTCCAATCCCCTGTCCCGTGGCCACTCATTTTCCTAAACACCACATCCTCATCCCAGTCTTGGCCACCATCTTCAACGCACGCGCAAATGGAAAGCCAAACTAGAGGACCCTCGGCTAGTCCGCCACAAGTTAGTCGGTCGATGGGGGTTCCATATAGCCCACGCATGGTTGCACGCTCAACTTGGTTCAAGAGGTCCAGAACTCGCACCTAGGCGGTGAGAACGAGACAACCCACCACATCCCATGTGGCCTCTCATCCCCACCTTTTAGCATTTTCTTAGCCATCACGACCATTCTCCACCATCAACATCGCTGTCACAAGTCAACACCTGTTTCCAGCATGTACCACCATAGTACCACTAGGCATTTGACTAAGCATGGCTAAGCATTTGCATAGCATAGTAATTATATCAGGCCAACAATGCAAACCTATGGTAATGGGAGGGGAAAACAGGCATTGGCATCGGAATCTTAATGCATTCTATAGGATACTCTAATCCAAGCAAAAAGACATTTAGAACCGCATGCAATATTATAGTGGAGAAAATATTTGCGGAAAATAGGATAAGACATGCTCAGAGGGGGGATTACGCTTGCCTTGTTCGGGATACAGGTAGTACGGATCCTCGGGGTATTGTGGAGTAACCCCGGCTGCTTTATCTATCGAAACATAACAACGGAGGAACAATCAATCACCACACATTGGTAACAATGCAATGCACAATCACATGATGACATGACATTTTAATGCACTGCACTTAACATAGGCGATCTAGCAATTTAAATGGGGTACGGCGATATCTACTTTAACTCGGGAAGAGAGGTACCCCACATTTAACTTAGTGATTTTAGTACTACTAGAGGTACAACATTGTAATTGTGCGCAAGAATGCATGATGATGATGATTTTGGGATAGTTCACAATTTTCGGAGCATTTTGATATAGAGAACACCTTTTTCTGAGGTCCCGGTGAAAAGTTATCACTTTTATAATTTTCTCTCTTAAATTTATTCTTTTAATTATTTTAATTCCAACGATGAAAAAAAATTTAAGTACCCGACTCGAGGGAGGGGATGGTATACTGGAATCAGCGTAGTTCGATACTCTACACTTGTGAGGGGGAGCGGGGACATGTGATGTCGAGAGGGAAAAGAAAAAGAAACTTGCAACATTCTCTGTCCAGGCCGGAATTTCCGGTCCAGAAATGCTCATGGGCCGGAGTTTCCGGTCCACCAATTTTCAGCCCAAAAACGGCAGCTACTGGACGCGGGCCGGAGTCACCCCGGAGTTGGGCCGGAGTCTCCGGTTGGAGAAGAAAACACTCGAAAAGAGCAGCCCAAGCACGGGCACGACGCGAGGCTACGGTGGCGGCGATGTTGCTACGGCGAACTCACGGCTACGGCTCGCGCGAGGGATAGCGGGGGGTACAGGGAGGGGCGCTGGCTCACCCTGAAGTCGTGGATGCTCGCGGTGGAGGCGGAGGTGGCCGGAGAGCGGCGGAATCGCCCGGCGGAGCTTCGGTGGCCGCGGCGAAGAAGTGGACGGCGGCGGCGATTCGCGGAACCCCGGCTCGATTCCTTCGGCAGGGAGGGCAAGGACGACACGGCGACGCTCTCCGCAGTCGTCGATTTGTACGGGGCGGGCTAGATCGACGGCGGCGAGCTCGGCGGAGACGGCGGCTTCGGTCTCGGGGGGAGAAGAAATGGGGAGAGGGAGCAGGTGGGGGGGAAAATACGGGGTAGGAGGGACCGGGGCGGCCTCGTGCTCTTCTCTTCCCCTCTCAGCGCGGCAGAAGGACGAGGGGCGCGGCGAGCACGGCCACTGGCGCCATGCCGTGGCCCCTGCGATGAACAGAGGAAGAGGACGCCGGATTTGCAAAGAACTCCCTGGAAAAACTTTCCCCCTCACAGATTGGTCCTTGCTCTATTTTCTTTTTAAAACCCAGCAGCTTCAACGATTTTATTTTGGCACTTAAACATTTTATTAAAATCTGAGAAAAATTTGTGTTGCCTCCCCATATCTTGAAGACGCTCCACAAAAATTGGTGTCTCCAGATAAAAAGTTTTGAACCACTTTTGTTCATAAGATTATCTAGGGCATTTTCCTTAAATACCATTTATAACTCCTTTAGAAATTTGAAGGCAAGTTTCAAATATTATTTTTGAACTCTTGGAACTTAATTGACAAATATAAGTTGCCAAAGTATTTTTGTTCTACCAGTTTGAAAATCTTTCATTGATTTGAATTGGAAGTTAAACATTTTATATTTGGGGTTTCCAATGTTATATTTACTTTAGCAATTTCAATTAGGGATGCCATGGTGCAAGGGAACACAAAAAGCGAAAATTTTAACCGGGTTTTAGGTTTTTGAACTTTGGGCTTTTACAATCATACTATGGTATAGGAGCGACCCATTGCACGAGGTCTGAAGACAGGAAGCAGGGGCTGTTTCGTAGGCGGAGCAAGTCCACAAATCCAGACGCCCAGGCTGTTGCATCCATTCCGGGGAAGAACTCTCGATGTTTCCAGCATCTGTACCCATGCCATGCCACCACCACAGTCCACAGGAACCCGGGAATAGAAGTACGCGAGGTGCCGTGGGGCCAAGAGCATATGGGAGATTTTTTTGGAGATCCCAAAAGGACTCCACCGGCTAGTAGCGACACACCACCTGTTCCCAGACGTGGAGATCCATACCATCAGAAAACTGGAAAAGACGGCAATAAACAAGAGAAGAAGACGACGGCGCAAAAGGCAGCGCACGTTCGTTCACCTGACTCGCAGCTATTGGACAAGGCGTCGCCATCATCCACATCGAGAACGAACAAAGCGCCTTCTAGCGAGTACCGCCCGCCGTGACGCCAAACCAAATGCTCCATGCACCATCTGAATTTGACCCGTCTGAACACGGCTCACACAAGTGCAGCTGCTGCTCACAGTTATCGTGCACGTTTCACACGACCCAACCTTTTGGCAGCAGGTTTGTTTGCAGCAACTACAATCTCTTGCCGGAAAGGTATGTACAGATTCGGGAAATGGCCTTTGCCACTTCCACGGCACACTCTACCACGGAGTAAGATTAAGCGTACAGGTACATCTTAAGAAAACGAAATAGATAGGCATATTACATGACATACACTTACATATAGAGGGGAGAAGAAGTTCCCGGCGAGCTAGCTAGCAAAGCAGATCAAGACTCTACTGTCTCTAATGCTTGTACTACTACTATTATTATTTGGTGCTTGATTGATCGATTAATTAATAATTAGTGGGTGCTGGAAGCTTCGAGCAAAGGTCCTGCTCACCTTGAGTTGGACCTGTCCTGATCCGACCCGGCCCCGTCCTGCCCGTTGCAGGCCCGGTACATGGGCTTGGGCCGGTATATCGGCCACGAGTTCTGCTCCGACGACGGCTCCGCGGTGCCGTTGGGGCGCCGATCCGCCGGCTCGGATTTCACATCGCTGCCGTCGGCCTCGCCGTCCTCTGTCATCGGACGCTCCCCGCGGCCGGCATCCTCGTCGTCGTCGTCCTCTCGCGATCTTTTGAGCCCGATGGAAACGCCGAACAGCCTCGCGCTCGGGTCGGTCTCGCCGTCGACGGCGAGGCCGGCCAGCGCGGAGCAGGAGGGCATTAGGTCCAGTATCGCCGTGGGGAGCTGCGGCGCGGGCGCCAGGGCGGACTCGCCGGAGCAGTTCACGACGGAGGACAGCGACGCGGAGCCGTCCAGCTGCTGGCTGGAGGCGAACTTGGACATGAGGCTCACGATGTTGTTGCACAGCTTCTTCATCTGCCCCAGCTCGCGGGTCAGCCGCGCGTTGTCCCGCCGCAGCCGCTCGTTCTCGTCGCCCACGTCGCCAGACGAGGACCCGACGACGCCGGCGCCGCCGCCGAGGCCGGACCCGGAGCCGGACGGCGCCAGTGGGAGCTCCTCCGCGGAGGCCGAGTTGGACGACAGCACCTGCTCCTCTGAGGAGAGCTGCGGCTCCGGCGACCCCGAACGGGTCACCGGCAGCGCCATCGGGATCGCCGGCGTGGCGAGCGTCACAGCTCCGGCTGCCGCCAGCCCCGCCGACTGCACCACCTTCCGTCGGTGTATGTCGCAGAGCAGGCGCTTCTCGCCTCGCCGGAAGCCGTCGTTGGCGAACTCCCACCGGTCCGGCACGATCTTCCTAAATCCCTACACGTCGCACCAAGCAAATTAACCAAAATCCACGTATCAACACAGAGCCGTCATGGGCATTCATTCCACGCCAAAAAAGGGCAGGCCGAGCCAAATCCCAACCCGTGCCCGAGGATTCAATCAACCCAAAAGCCAAAGCGCACGTACGTAGGTGTTGAGCTGCCGCACGAAGCTTGAGAAGTTGTTGTGCTTGAAGTACTTGGGGAGGAGGTCCCGCGCGAACTCCGCCGGGCGCCACACCACGAAGGTGGACCCGTCGTCGCCCCACGAGATCACGTCGTCCACCGCCGGGTCCTCGACGAGCTGGTACGTCTTGGTCAGGAACGGCGTCGGCAGCGACCTCTGCCCCGCCGCGTCCGCCGCCAGCCCCGGCATAGGCGCCGGAGGAGGCTCCGACGCAGCCCCGTCCGCCGCGGCGACAACGGCAGCGCTCTGCTCGGCGGCCATCTGGCCGGGCCGGTAACCGCTCCTGCCGGCCGGATCTGGCCCGGGGAAACCCGTAGTAGTCGGTTCTAGATGCGGAAGAGGGCCACCTCACCTCACTGGGGGAAAGGAACGTACGGATGGAAGCCTTCTGGAACCTTCGCTCGCGGATTGGGAAATTTATACGCGAACGGGAGGAGGAGAAACAAAGCCGGAGAAGAAAAGAGAAGGAAAAAAGTCTGAGAAAAGGAAACGCACGGTTTGATAAATGAATTTTGGGGACTGCGACACGACACAGACCACTCGTACCGAGAAAGCTGCGGCGCGTGGACCCGGCACGTAAAAATATCTTCTGGAGGGTACGTATCCGCCGTCGGATGGGGATCTGGTGGGGGAGGGACGGCTGGGATTGCCCATTGAGCGGGATTTGGTATTCTGTGCGGGGTGGCCCGCGGCATTGGCGTGGTGGGGCCGTGGCGTTAGGAAAGAGCGAGAAGTTTCGATGGATTTGTGGCGGCTGGGCGTTCTGGAAGTTTCGGGTACGCGCGGGCTTGCGCCAGGCTGGAGGAGCACACGTGTCGACCTTCGGCTCGGTGATTCGGATAAGATTTTTTGTTCCGGACGGGACCTAGATTTGTACGCTGGATGCTTGGTATTCGCGCTTTTTTTTGTCAGCCTATACTATTCGAAGCTTCTGTATTCTTCAGCCTACTGTTCGAAGGTTCTGTATACTTCGGATACTTTATATTTATAAAAAGGTGTTCCATTTATTCAGAGGAATTGTTATATAATATATCAATATATAAAACCCGTCCACTCCAGTTCGCCGGCGGCGATTCGCCGGTCCCCCCCCCCCCTCCGCCGGCCGCTCCGGCGGCGGGAGGGTGGGGGAACCTCGGATCTCGCCTGTACATAGCTAGGTGTGAGTGGGGTTACCGTCGGCGGCGCTCGGAGGAGGGTGCGGCTGAGCAGGTGGTTTGTGGTGGCGGAGTTCTTCTCCGGTGGTGGTGCTCTACGGATCCCCACCATGTCTCTGCCTCCGTTCCGGCGCTCGCATCTCGGTGGAGATGCCGTGCGTCGAGTTCCCGTGCCGGAGTTCGTGTGCGGCGGCTCCGGTGTTTGAAGCTCTAGTTGTTGCAGGTGGTGAGATCCAGCTTGAAGATGATGGTGGCGATGCAAGGTGGAGGCCCTTCGGGGTTGAGGATCGTTGACTTCCCGCTCGCCATGGGACTCCGTCCTGTCCAAGGTCTCAGAGGAGGAGCGGCGGCGGCGCGCCAGCGGCACGGCTTCTTCGTCGGCATCGTCTTCCTTATCCTAATGGACTTGGTTGTAATTTTTCTATTTCCTGAGGACTGTTCTGTTAGGGCTCTGGATTGATATCACTTGTACTTCCCCGCAAAAAAAAAACTCATCGCCATATATAGTGTATCTTCTTCTATGTTACAACAACTCAAGTCATTAGGGAACCACTTTTGGTGGCTCATTTAACATAAATAACAAATGTAATTTAAAACATTCTACCTGTGAATTTGTTCATTAATTATATGTATTTGATTTTTCACTAAGATTGTCTCAATATGATTTGCTTTGTTTTGTTTTAATTTTACAGAAGATTAACGTCTTTTTGGTCAATGTATATAAAACAATGCTCTAACTAGTTATCTAAGAGTTATGTTGTTTGGTGAATACATGATTTGTAATGTGGGAACATCCACCGATCATTTGTAACTTTATTTTGTAGTTACAAAGTATGAATCAAGCAATGCGAGTCGTGTATATCATATGGGTTGTAGTGTTCCGCCAGATAATGCCGTTCAATGTGCGACCTTCAACCGACTATGAATATTGAAACTCACATGAGATTTATAGGTGTGGAAATCTTTAAATGATTAATATTTTAGAAATTGTATTCCTTATCGTACTACTACAAAAGATTGGATGTTTGGTTAGTTCGGTAGAGACACAGAAAAGCTAGATGTCAAGTTAAATGGAGCCATGTTAACGGAGACTCTACAATAAGGAACCTGCTAGTACTGCCATGTGCAGCATAGCAGGATAAGAGAACTGACCAACATCAGCCATTGATGGATTTGCATAACCAGGGATGAATAGAGACGATTTAAAACTATCAATGGCGAAATAAACAGCATAGTATTGTAAAATTAAGAATATAAACATATGTCTGAGCTTGTTATTATTTTTAAATTTGGAATAGTTCTAATATATTGGAAAATGGGCTAAAATTAATTTCTCATTAATTGAGAAATAAAAATAGTTGTAGAATACTCACATAAAACTAAGAATATAATTTGGTGTTGTATTATCTTTGATTTAAAGAATATAAACCTCGCCAGACGGAATGCTAGTGATATTGTGTATGCAATTCATAAACAAAAATTGGAAAGGAAAAAATTATACCAATGGGACCATAGGATTCAAAAGACTTACCGTTAAACTCAACTAAAATGTGTTGCTTACACTAATGCCTTTTTGCCAGCCTAGTCTTTGAAGTTTTTTTATAAATTAGATATTTTTCAGTTTATCTCAAGAAATTATTGTAGTTTCCATATTTTGAGTTTAACTAAGCGTATTTTTACTGAAATTATATATTTGATGTGAAAATCTCTGTAAATATCAGTTCCAGAACGAATAGTTTAATTATTAGGAAAGTCAATGTACATGATAAACAAACTATTTAAAGAATCTTACTTGTTAAGACTCCTCATTAATTACATGCATTTGACTTCAAAGGCCTTATCCGCAAATAATTCGGTTTGCTTTGTTTCGTAAGATTAACTTTTTTGGTCGTCGTATAAAACTACACTTAACTAATAGTGATCTTCGGTCCAAGCATTACACTAACTACGAGATTTTGATGTGAAATACATGTTTCGTATAAACTTGGCAATATGAGGATGGGTACAATCTGAAAAGGTATGATGGCATGTAGTCCATCTTTCTAAATAGGTAAGGTAACCACCATAAGTTGAGGTGCAAGTTCGAGATGTACTTTTAAAAACTCTAGCCTCATCATTATTTGTGGTGATAAGTTTTAAATAGATCTCCTTAACGGTATGAATCTTATCCGAGTGAAGATCTAGATCACAAACAAGTAGTGATGCACTAGCTTGAGGAGCTAGAAAGGTTGGAGGAAAACTTGACCTTTTCTAAATGAACTATTTGTACTTTACAAAAGTTTAAATAGCTAGTTTGAGAAATGGTTGAGCTTCATCGTCCATTGTGCACAAAGGATGAAGTTTCTTTCATGTTCTATAAATTGAAACTGTTCTAGCTTGATAATAAGATATAAAAAATCATCCAACGGAGCATGGAAACCATTACGATTGCGGTAATGCCCTCCAATAGTTTTCTATGGAACCATACCACTATGCTAATCTATATGATTAGAATCTATCGTTTCACTATATGATTGGAATCTGTCGTTTCACTAGACTTTTCTTAATCATCCATTTGATCACCACAGTCATGACACCACTTTTTAAACAAAAATTGGCTAAATCCAATGCGGAACCAAGCAGTAAAAGAAATTCGTGATTGTAATTATTACTCGAAAACCAAAGCTGAACGGAGAGAGCGGAGAGTGAGTTACAATAGCTCAATCATTGACAAATCATGTTGAAACAACATTGTGTGTCATATATATATATATATATATATATATATATATATATATATATATATATATCATATCTAGGCATTTCTGATGTATATCTGGACATCATAAATACCATATATAGACAATTTTTCATGTATTTCATTATGAAAGTAAGATGTACATAACTTGCACTCCTAGCCACAAAGAAGTGCAAGCACATAAGCGGATGAACGAACCTTATTAACATAACCATAAAGGTTTTTATACTTGGGTAACAAGCAGTGTTTCGAGTCTAGTTGTGTCAGTTGTCACAACGGGTGTTCAATGTCCGTCTTGGTTTTAGCGGGTAGAGCTGATGAATTAAAATCCTCTTTAGTTTAGCGCGTTGGACTCAAAATCCTCGGTGTGTTTGATGTGGTTCGAATAAACCTCAGAACGAACAATGAATATGGGCGGTAAACCAGGTAAGCATGTGCCCAGAAAAGAAAGACCAGGGAGGGATTGTGAGAAGTTTTCTTATTGGAAAATGAAGAAAAAAAGAATATTGTTCATAGAATTTGTGGATTTTGACTCAGTTATAACTATGGTTTAGCATGAGGAGGAAAAATATGTAAAAGAGACAGGAAGATTGCTCAAAAACTCGTGAGCGATGCTTACTTTGGTTGTGTTATTAATATTCTAGCTAAACCTAATGATAGAAGGGATGTAATATCCCAGTATTTAGGAGTTAACGAAGGGTAGAAGTAGGAATGTGTGCATCTGCATGCATTTATTTGAAAAACCCGAATAAATTTTTCGCAAATTAAAAACCCTGGAGTGATCGGAGTTCATTCATCTTCATGAATTAGGTTTAGATCATCTTAGGTGAATGCAATAAATTTCGACATGACCTCTAGTTAATTACTTGTTGTGGGAATTTTTAATCCAATTTGAATATTCAAATAATCTTGAATTTGTAAAGTAATTCAAATTAAAACAATAAAGTTATAGAAACAATAATTAAGTAAATGAATTAATAGAGATTTGAATAATCCAAATCTTTACAATAAATATTACAACTTATGAATTCTTTTAAAGACAAATAAAACATTTTATTGAATTAACACACATTACATTGTCTTTACAAATTATTTACAACAAATGGAAATACAAAGAAAAAGAAAATTACAAATTGTTTCATAAACTAAATGTCTTGTATTTCTTCTTCTTGATCTTTATTCCATAGTTGTTTCCTGCCAAAACAAAAGGAAAAGCAAAATAGAAAATAATACAAAGGGGAATTAGAATTAGTATTACTCTCAGTTTAGCAATGAGTTGCATTGCTAATTACATCATTGAGTGTAATTAAGGGACTAAGTGTAGTATCTGTTCAAAACACACAAGTTTATGCCTCAGTGCAACCTCATTGGCTGGACTGCAACAGAAATCCACTTGGCAGGTAAAAAAGAATGCAACCATGGGGATAATACCAACCAACCGAAGCTCAGGTACACATAACCTGGGAAGCAACTAACCAGGCAGCACAATCACCACACACAGATTGGCTGTCAACTGCATAGCCATTTCACTCCCAGGGTAGGGATAAGAGCAAAGCCAGCCGTAGCAAACAGGAAACACGCCACTGTTTTCACTCACAGCACTCACATCTTGAGTTCATTTCTCCACTGAGCTCAGCTCATCACAAAACCACTCACACCAACACTTTTCACCACACAATCCTTGCCAAAAGCAAGAGCAAGATGGAGTCGAAGCTCAAGGCCAAGCAGGAGCAAGGAGAAGGCCAGGAGCTAGAAGGGAGCAGCTGGAGCTGGAGGAGCAGGCCAGCAAGGTGAACAAGAAGGAGACCACAAGATCTGTTGATCAAGGAATCAAGAAAAGCCACAAGCAACACAACAACACCACCACCACACCTGATAAGAGGTTGATGCTCTATTTCTCTAGCAAAATGAACTGCTAGTTACACATGGAGTAGGGTGGTGTATTTTTCCTTCAGCTAGGCATAGAAGTGCTATGCAAAATCTTCACAGGGAATTAAAAATAAGAAGCAAGCATAACATCTGTTCTTATTTACAAAAGGCCTCAGCCTGTGCATCATAAGCAGGGGCAAGTTCTCCAATATTTAGCAAAGGCACAACATGCTAATAGCATGGTTTACACATAAAGGCAGCACAAGGCCAGTACTTGGTTGCTGGGCACAAAACCCACATAGGGGAGGAGCACCACAACACACACACATGCACCAAATGCACCACTGCTTAGTATAATTTATTTTGCCTAAGCTAAACACATGAAATTGCTTCTGTGTAACTCAAATGAGACATCACAGCAAGCAAAGCAACATCATTTAGCTCAAGAAACTAGATTAACTAACACAGGGCACAAATAGAGCTTGTTACACATGCACAGAACCAATTAGAGCTATACAGCCACAGATTTCAGCAGAGGCACATCTCTGACCACATGGTTCAGAGTAGCACACTCAAATTGAACTGTCAAAAACAGTTAACTGAACCTGTCGAAGGACAGAACCAGCAGTTCATCGCCACCGCCAAAGCAACCAGCTAAATCATCTTCACTAAAAAATTACAGAAGCATTATAGCATCATCCAGTGAACACAACAGGAGCCACAAGGCAGCACAACACCTGGCAATGGAAAACCTAAAATCACTACATGCTACACATCACAGAGCAGAGCCATAGGCCAGGAGAAGGAAGAAGAAGAAGAAGAGAGGAGAGGAAAGAAGGCTTACCAGCGCCCATGGTCGAAGCTCCACGGCGACGGGGCAGTGCCCGTGTGGCCAATGGAGAAGGACCACAGGGAGGCGAGCTTCACCGTCACCACCATGGCGGCACAGAGGGTGCATCTCTGCACCGAGCCATGGCGGAACACCAGAGAAGCACGAGCACGACGGAGCCGCGCATGCACCCGAAACCCTAGCTTGGGGTTGGGTCGCGCACGGCTGCGACAGGCGGGGAAAAACAAATCGCCGTGGAGGGGAAGGAGGAGGACTGGTGGCGCGTTGATTCCGCCCCAGCACGGCGGCGAAGCTGGCCGGAGCTCGCCGGAATCGACCGGCGACGGCGATGGCGAACGTGAGGCGAGGCGAGCACGGGCTCAAGAGAAAGATGGAAGCGAGGGAGAGGGGATCGGTTCTGGCTCGGTCGGTGGGACTCGAGCCAGGCTCGGGTTTGGTTGGGTTCAACCAAGTTGACCCAGGGGCATTTTGGTCATTTCATAAATCAAAAATTAATAAGAAAATAATTCCAGAAATATTTTAAATTGAATAAACTTTGGAAATTCATAACTATTTCATATAAAATCAGAAAAATACAAATAATATATCAAAATGAACAGAAAAATAAATCTATCTGTTTGTATAAATCAAACACCTGTTTGACTAAAATTGATTCACTTTAAAATTGAAACAACAATTTACTTATTAATTTAAATATGGAATTTATTTAAAATGCTATTTTGAATGCATTTGAATTCCATTCAAATTGCTCCACATATTTAACTAGAAATATGGAAATATATTTCCATCACAACATTATGACCATTTTTAGAATTCCATTTGTGAACATGTTTCACTAATATTTTTAAGTGGTTTTTAAAATGATATTTTCCATAAGGAAAATAATTATTCAAGAACCCTTTAACAATACAAAGATGAATCTATCAACATATAAATTTATCATTTTATTACTTTATAATCTATCATGTAGTTCTTAATTCATAAAAGTGAAATTCTTTATTTGATAAAACCTGATCACTATTATTAATACCTTTAATAATTGGATTAATTTTGTGTTATAAATTTCAAGTGTTTAACCCAAAATAATAATTACTTCATAATATAAGTTTACTTGTTGTGTTTCTTCCAAGTGTTAGTATTTAAGTCATATTATTTTATTACTTAAAGAAAAGTTAAACACATAAGTAATTACTTTTAATATTTAATAATATACCATCAATTAAATAAGTACCATTATGGTATGATACCAACAAATTTATATATGATTTATTTCTTCAAAATTTATTCTTTTTGTATTCATGAATAAAATTACTACACCATTTCTTCAATTACTTGAAGTCAAAACATGTTCTTTACAAACATAAAAATGATAATAACCAACCCTAAAACAATCATTTAGTTTTATGACGTTGTTTTACTTCATTATTATGATTAATATGATACTTTAGGATTAAAGTTTATATTCATCTTTCTTGTGAAGTAAACTTGAAGATAAAACAAATCTAAAAATAATCACCAAACTCAAAACAACCCTCAACCATCGAGAGTCAGATACGGGGTTTAGGGCAATGCATCTCATACTTATGCATAATAGCATATTGCTTCTTCAAACATTAGTCCTTACCGGACCAATGACGCTTTTTCCAGATTTTGGAGTCTTTATTGTATCGAAGACCTTGGCTGCATAATCTTGCAGTCAAAAAGGCAAGTTCACTCTTGCTCATGTCCTACTTGATTATGTTTATCAAAGTAAATGCAAAATACTATGGTTTATCACTGCATGAAAAAGTAAAACCTATTTTCGAATGATGTGAATTGCTATATAAATATATTGTTGGCTGGCAGATGGAACCATGGAATGATGTGGTTGGTGGAGGTTCCATTTGCACGGGAAAGTATTATCTAGGACTTAATAACCAATGCCGTCAGTGTTCTTGCGCTGTAAATGAAGCGTTAACCATGAGACTTGGAATGGGACGGGAAAGTCATCTGTGATCTTTTCCCTTTCGCATGTCAACGGACTGCCAGTTCCGTAGGCTGTAGATCTTGCGGGACTACATGCACATGGGTGGGATCCCTTAATTCCCACGGTTTCTGGGGTCTATGATGGATTGTAGGGGTTGTCTGGAACGGTCTATCTGTATGGTATAGGGGAGGACTTTGGGTCCGGATCGGTCTACCATCAGATATAGGGGAGGACAGACCTACAAAAGGGTGGGCATGCGGGGTTGTTGGAGAAGCACGACGAATGGCTTGGATCAACAATCGGGCCCCACACCATAGGAAGTGTGGACAGGAAAGTACGCCTGGTTGTGCAACATGATGTTGGTCTCTTATGGGTAAAGTAACGCACCTCTGCAGAGTGTAAAAATGTGACATGTTACTCCCGTTCCAGGAAGGAACGACGAACGCTGCTGGAAAGGAGGCTCCTCAAGGCCCTAGCACCTGTGAATGGATGACGGGCATAGTTTTCTGAAGATAAAATAAATCTTTTCCTAAAAATGTTTTGCAAAGATATGCATGTTCATCCATGACCTTTTGGTATGGATGGTAGCTAGTGCATAAAACACCTTATTCCTATTATATGAACTTGCTGAGTAACGCTCGTGTTGCTCAGTCTTTCCTCCATTGACCCCTGCTTAGATTATTGGAGACAGCAGAGGAAGAACAGGAATCCATAACGATATTGGTGAAATCTTCAACAAGGAGTCAAATCAACCCGGTGGAGCCTGAAGGAGTCAACCTCTACTTTTTCAAAGGAGTGGCGACAACGGTGCAATGGTGGACACAACGCCAATAATGTCTACGGAGAAGACAAGGATAATAGGAAGGAGGAGCACTACTCCAGGCAAAAATATTCCAGATGGATAGATTAGGGCTGTGACCACAGCAGTAGTGGATTAGGAGTTAGAAGTAGAGCTGGTATCCAGCTTAGTGCTTCGACTTGAGTCTTTCGGGAGTTTTATTTGCACGAGACCTACTTCTGTTTGTTAAGGAGGTTCTCGAGATTTTGTACTGAATAGTGTTGTAATCCTATAGTGTTACCTTGGACCGACTATGTTTCTGTTGTACTACTCTGAAGGATGTAATATTTACGGAATGGTCCTTCCGTGAGTATTATGTCAACGACTTGTACACTACAACATGCAGTGGTGTGCTGGGTCACTACAAGGGATAAAACTGTAGCATCGGAATAGCACTTAGGGCCCTTTTGTTTGGGCTTCTAGCTACTTTCCACGAAAAAAAGCCGAGCAAACGAACAAAAGGGGTGGGCTTCGCGTTGGCCTTTTCCCAAAGCAGCTCCCTTTCCTTCGGATGGAAAAAAAGCACCTTTTGAGGTGATTCCTGAGCTTCCCACCTAAACTTCCGAAGGGGCATGCAGCTTTAGTCATTTCGTTGGTCGTAATTACAGGAGAAGTGCCATCGGCGGCCGAAACGAGAAATCAACCCCGCGCTCTCCCAACCCGAGCCTATTTTTCTTTTCCTCGACCACCTAGCGAGCGGAACCCACCCTGCGCCGCCACACCACCCCGCCGGCGACCGCTTCTCCCCGATATCGGCGACTGCTACTCACTGCGCCGCCACCCCACCCTGCGCTGCCACACCTCCCCGCCGGCGACCGCTTCTACCCGACGCCAGCGACTGCTAGTCCCTGCGCCGCCACACCATCCCGCCACCCCCGCCGGCGACTTCTCCTCCCCTCCGCCCCCCGCCGCCCACGCCCACGCCGGTGACTGATCCGTCCTCCCGGCCGACCTTACCCGCCTCCGTTCTAGGCGAGGAAGTGATGGCTACGTGTTGGTGAACCCCAAGGGGAAGGTTATGATGTAGACAGCAGAAGTTTTCCCTTGAGAAATCTACCCAAGGTTATCAATCCAGTAGGACTTGACGATCTATCGGAAGGTTGTTGATGTTGACTCCCCCTGGCGCTAGGGAGCTTGCACCAACGTGGAATCTGCACAGACACAAACCAGAACTTTGCCCAACACGAAACAGAGAGGTTGTCAATCTCTCCGGTCTTGCAGAAACAAAGAGTTAAACGTATGGTGTGGAAAACAGCAGGAAAAACAGCAAGTAACAGGAAACAGATGATTGCAGCAGGTTGTGTAAACAGTATGAGGAAATTGGACCAGGGTCCACAGTTCACTAGTGGTGTCTCTCTCAGAACAGATAACTAGCATGTTGGGTAAACAAATTACAGCTGGGCAATTGACAAATAGAGAGGGCATAACAATGCAATACATGCCAAGATGTCTACTATGAAATCTAGTTGGGCATTACAACAAAGTACATAGACCGTTATTCCAACCGCATCTATGCCTAAATAATCCACCTTCAAGGCAGCATCCGCATCCTGTTCAGTATTAAGTTGCTAACAACAGATTATTGCATGAAGTAAAGTGTGTAATGTAATCAATACAAGTGCCCTTGGACACTGCACCAATGTTTTATCCCTAGTAGCAACAGCACATCTACCATCTTAGACCTTTCTGTCACTGATCCAGATATCTAGAGACTGAACCCACTATCGAGCATAAATACCCCCTCTTGGAGTCACAAGCATCTACTTGGCCAAAGCATCTACTAGCAACGGAGAGCATGCAAGATCAAGAGCACATAGATAAACAACTTGAATAAACATGGTATCAATATTCATCGGATCCCAGCAAACACAACATCTAGCATTACAATAAGATGATCTTGATCATGTTAGGCAGCTCACAAGATCTAAACATGGAGGCACAAGGTAGAGAGACAACCATCTAGCTACTGCTATGGACCCGTAGTCCAGGGGTGGACTACTCACGCATCACTCCGGAGGCAGGCATGGTGATGTAGAGCCCTCCGGTGATGATCTCCCCTCCGGCAGGGTGCCGGGAAGAGCTTCAGAACTCCTCCGATCTGAGATTGACGATGACGGCCGCGACGGAACTTTTCGTGGAATATGATCGACCGTAATAGGGTTTTCGCGTCGCGGAGAATATATAGGCGAAGAGGCGGCGTCGGTGGCCGAGGGGGGCCACCACGCCATAGGGGGGCGCGGGCCCACCCTGGGCCGCGCCCTAGTGTGGCGTGGCCCCCTGGTGGGTCTGCTCCGACTCCCCTTTGGACTCCGTGATCTCCTCGTGATATTATTGACGATGTCTTTTGTTTCGTCCAATTCCGAGAATATTTCCTTAATAGATTTTCTGAAACCAAAAACAGCAGAAAACAGGGAACTGGCACTGTGGCATCTTGTTAATAGGTTAGTCCCAGAAAATGCATAAAAATGATATAAAGTGTAGCCAAAACATGTAGCAATTGATATAATAACAGCATGGAACATCAAAAATTATAGATACGTTTGAGACGTATCAAGCATCCCCAAGCTTAGTTCCTGCTCGTCCTCGAGTAGGTAAACGATAAAAACAGATAATTTTTGAAGTGACATGCTACCAACACAATCTTTGATCAAATAACAATGTAATGCACATGATCTGAATGAAGTGATCCAAGCCAATGGTCTATAGTTTGCAAGCAAGTAAATAAAGAGTAAACATAAGTGATCACACAAGTGCAAACTTTCATGAATAATACTATAAAACATTTAGAGATATAATAGTCTAACATAATAGTTAGTTCACAGCAGCAATAATTCTCAACATGAAAGTGTTTGTATCAACACAAAGGAAGATAATAGCTTCAGCATTTGCTTCAACTTTCAACATGTATATCATATAGATAATGTCAATGCAAAGAATATGATCAACCAAACACAAAGTTATGTAAAAACTGTTATACTGGAGTTGACAATGATGTTTGCTTAAGTAGACAGAAAGAAGTGGGAAAACTGACTCAACATAAAAGTAAAAGAATGGCCCTTCGCAGAGGGAAGCAGGGATTAACATCATGTGCTAGAGCTGTAGTTCCCGAAGGCATATAGAGAGCATAAAATATTGTTTTGTAAGGTAATGGTGTATACAGGTGTCAACAAATCAAATAGCAGGTACTTGTCATCTTCCATGGCTAACTAACTTTTAGAGCGGTTCCGAGAGTTTTTAGGACTGCACTTGTAACAAGCACTTATTGGTGACACTCCTCCCAACCATTTACTTTCCACAAACCATGGCTAACCGAATCCTCGGGTGCCCACCAACATTCACCATGGAGGAGTGTCTATTTATTTATTTATAGGGTGGACTAACCAGCTCTTTAATGCAAAATAAAAGGTGGAGAAGCAGATGAAGCTGCCAATCCTTGTAAATTAATTAGCATGGAAGATGACAAATCTCACTACTACGTCCTTATGAGCTTTTCAAGTAGTGACACAAAAAGGAAATGTAACAGTTTTGAGTAGTTAGTAGATAGCACATGAAGAAATTTACTTGGAATGGTGAAAACACCACATAATAGGTAGGTATGGTGGACACAGGTGGCATGGATTTGGCTCAAGGTTTTGGATGTACAAGAAGCATTCCCTCTTAGTACAGAGTTTAGGCTAGCAAGGTTATTATAAGCAAACATCATTATCAACTGGAATAGCAAGAGTGTACATAAAACACAAGGTTTGACGAACCATAGACTCCCACTGTCTTCCTTGTTAACACATAGCCTTCATCCAAAAATTATCTAGACTACTATGGACTTCCAATTATGCAACAGATTATTATAGCAGAAAATCCTTATAGTAGTTCTTCATTAATAGCCATTACTTACATGATGCACAAGCTTAAACATTAATTACTTGACAGCTCAAAACAATTGGCAAGCATCTAAAAAGATTCATGTAAGCATTTTATACCACTACCACATGCATAGCATTTTTCTGGTCCAACCAAACACCAATCAACTTATTTGACAACTCTCCAAACAGATATAAGTGAAGCAAGAGAGTACTTTCTTCAAAAGAAACTGAAAGCTCTAACAAGAGATACATGAAAAACTGAGAGCTAACAGCAATAACAGCAACTAGACAGGAATACTCAACAAGTATAAGTGAAGCACAAGAGTATTCTAATGAAAAAGTGGAGCGTGTCTCTCTCCCAAACATGAATACTAGGATCCAACAAGTATAGCACAGCAAACAAAACAAAACAAACTGAAAACAAAAACACACTGACGCTCCAAGGAAGAGTACACTAGCATGAAGCAATAAAAATATAGCACCATTAGAGATGACCTGATAATTTGTAGATGAAGAAGGGGATGCCTTGGGCATCCCCAAGCTTAGATGCTTGAGTCTTCTTGAAATATGCTGGGGAGGTAAGCCTCCCCAAGCTTAAGCTCTTCACTCTTCTTGATCATGTAATATCATTCTCCTCTATCAACACTTGAAAACTTCCTTCACACCAAAACTTAACAGCTTTTCTCATTAGCAGGTTAGTGCACTAAAAGATAATACTTCAAAGTTCTAGCAAAGACAAAACTCACAAGCCAACTATTTTAAACATTAGCCACTGTTACTAGGCTCAAGTGGGCACTTTTACACGAAAAGAAACCACTTAAAAACTTGTAAAAGAGAGAATGCAAAATAAAAGACAGAATCTGTCAAACCAGAACAGTCTGTAATGACGAATTTTTTCGAGGCACTTACGATGCTCAGATGAAGAACTTTTGAAATAATGAAAGTTGCGTAACATCATCAGGAACATGCACAAAAAGTTTCAGCATTTTTCGATTTTTTCTGATTTTCTACTGAATTAAACGGTGACGAACAGCAATCTGTCCCAATGCAGTCCCGAAAATAAAACCAACTTTGCATTAGTAACTCTCCTTGGCACAACAAAACAGCAAATAAAAGATACAAAGGAGTTGCTACAGAGGTAAACAAGCATCCTTGACACATGGGTTATCTCCCACAAGTGCTTTTCTTTAATGCCTTTCAGCTAGGCTTTAGGATTTTAATGATGCTCGCATAAGAATAAGAGTTGAAAAACAAAGAGAGCATCAAGAGGCAAATATCAAAATCATCTGAGTCTAACCCACTTCCTATGCAGAGGAATATTGTAGTAAAACAAATCATTGAAGCATAAAGCAGCTAGCATAGGAAGATGCAACAAATCCAACTTTAAAACTTCCAACACAAAGAGAGGTATTTTAGTGACATGAAAACTTTTAAAACCATCTTTCCCTCTCTCATAATAATTTTCAATAGCATCATAAACAAACTCAACAACATAACTATCACATAAAGCATGCTTTTTATGATCTACAAACACATAACTTTTATCAAGCAAGATAGTGGGATCAAAAATTTCAAACCCACTTTTAGACATATTGAAACAAGTTGATTGATCACTCTCAATAGTAGAATTAATAATATTATCAAGCAACATAGGACCATCATCTAGAGCTTTATCATAAACATTTTCTAAGCAAACACTCTCATTACCATGCATTTCGAAATTAGGAATAAAAAGAGGATTATCATAAGACTTATCAAAATAGCATGGATTTTCATAAACAACATTGGGGGAAATATTTGGTACTTCTGTTATTTTTGCTTTCTCTTGAGTCAAGGAATGTTTGTCTACCTCAAATTTATCAAAAGAAGTTATTTCAATAGTATCATTACCAACTTCCCCAAGCTTAATATTTTCCATAGCATTAGCAACAACCATGTTCAAAGAGTGTATACCAATATCATTGGTACTATCATGCAAATAAAGTTCCATAGGTTTTTTAATTTTCTCTTCAAACACATCATGTCCTAGCTCAAGATAAATTTCATAAAGGTTTCTCAAGTTGTTTTCAGCCATAGGACAAGTTTCAAGCAAAGTACCCATGAATAGCAAGCAAAGAACTAGACATAATAACAAACCGAAATAAACTAGATGCAGGAATTTAATTTTTTTGGATTTTTGATTTTTAACAGCAAGCAAAACAAAACTAAAACAAGACAAAAACAAAGTAAAGAGATTGGAACTGAGAGACTCCCCTTTCCAATAGCCTCCAAGTCCCCGGCAACGGCGCCAGAAAACAGCTGGTGCCTGGTTGACGGGAGAGTATTTGAGGATGATGATGATGGTGATGATGAGTACTTCCCCGGCAACGGCGCCAGAAAACAGCTTGATGGCTACGTGTTGGTGAACCCCAAGAGGAAGGTTATGATGTAGACAGCAGAAGTTTTCCCTTGAGAAATCTACCCAAGGTTATCAATCCAGTAGGACTTGACGATCTATCGGAAGGTTGTTGATGTTGACTCCCCCTGGCGCTAGGGAGCTTGCACCAACGTGGAATCTGCACAGACACAAACCAGAACTTTGCCCAACACGAAACAGAGAGGTTGTCAATCTCTCCGGTCTTGCAGAAACAAAGAGTTAAACGTATGGTGTGGAAAACAGCAGGAAAAACAGCAAGTAACAGGAAACAGATGATTGCAGCAGGTTGTGTAAACAGTATGAGGAAATTGGACCAGGGTCCACAGTTCACTAGTGGTGTCTCTCTCAGAACAGATAACTAGCATGTTGGGTAAACAAATTACAGCTGGGCAATTGACAAATAGAGAGGGCATAACAATGCAATACATGCCAAGATGTCTACTATGAAATCTAGTTGGGCATTACAACAAAGTACATAGACCGTTATTCCAACCGCATCTATGCCTAAATAATCCACCTTCAAGGCAGCATCCGCATCCTGTTCAGTATTAAGTTGCTAACAACAGATTATTGCATGAAGTAAAGTGTGTAATGTAATCAATACAAGTGCCCTTGGACACTGCACCAATGTTTTATCCCTAGTAGCAACAGCACATCTACCATCTTAGACCTTTCTGTCACTGATCCAGATATCTAGAGACTGAACCCACTATCGAGCATAAATACCCCCTCTTGGAGTCACAAGCATCTACTTGGCCAAAGCATCTACTAGCAACGGAGAGCATGCAAGATCAAGAGCACATAGATAAACAACTTGAATAAACATGGTATCAATATTCATCGGATCCCAGCAAACACAACATCTAGCATTACAATAAGATGATCTTGATCATGTTAGGCAGCTCACAAGATCTAAACATGGAGGCACAAGGTAGAGAGACAACCATCTAGCTACTGCTATGGACCCGTAGTCCAGGGGTGGACTACTCACGCATCACTCCGGAGGCAGGCATGGTGATGTAGAGCCCTCCGGTGATGATCTCCCCTCCGGCAGGGTGCCGGGAAGAGCTTCAGAACTCCTCCGATCTGAGATTGACGATGACGGCCGCGACGGAACTTTTCGTGGAATATGATCGACCGTAATAGGGTTTTCGCGTCGCGGAGAATATATAGGCGAAGAGGCGGCGTCGGTGGCCGAGGGGGGCCACCACGCCATAGGGGGCGCGGGCCCACCCTGGGCCGCGCCCTAGTGTGGCGTGGCCCCCTGGTGGGTCTGCTCCGACTCCCCTTTGGACTCCGTGATCTCCTCGTGATATTATTGACGATGTCTTTTGTTTCGTCCAATTCCGAGAATATTTCCTTAATAGATTTTCTGAAACCAAAAACAGCAGAAAACAGGGAACTGGCACTGTGGCATCTTGTTAATAGGTTAGTCCCAGAAAATGCATAAAAATGATATAAAGTATAGCCAAAACATGTAGCAATTGATATAATAACAGCATGGAACATCAAAAATTATAGATATGTTTGAGACGTATCAGGAAGAATCCAGATTGAGCCTACATATTTTCTCTATTATTTCATGCTTCGAATTTGTGGTTCGATTTGTACCATGTGTTGAATTGATTCCAGTATTTCTATAGTGTGTTGCTTGATCTATTTGGTGCATGTTAGTGGTAGATGTAATTGGTAGCTGTTAGTGCATGATTATTTGATGCCTATTAGTGTTAGATGGATATGTTGGTTGTTAGTCATAATTTATTTATTGTGTTAGAACTATTTGAGTTAGCTAGTATAATGTAGTGAAAATGTATTTTGGACAATATATATATTCGTGATGGTTAAGTAATGACAATTATAGTATTTTGAATTTTAGTGATCGATATGTTACTTATTACACGTAAATCAGCAACAATATAACTTTTCATGACTGTAAGGGTGTTTCAGACAATTTCACACAGTTTACAGTCACACAGCCAGCTGTGTTGCCAAAGACCTCCACTCAGAAAAGTTGCTTTCCCTGCGCAGCAGCTTTCGCTGCACAGCCAGCCACCGCCAACTGATGCATGTAAAATGCATACATGAACTTTACATTTTATTACTTGATATTCCAACTTATTTGCATCATATATGGGTTATATTTATGTTTTATAATGATTTTAGGGGATAATTCACAGTTTCCCCATTTATTTGGAATTAACCCTGCAGAACCAGAAAACCCCTTTTTCCATCTTTTTGACTTTCAGGGACCCAAACGACGTCCAAATGACCTAATATTTTACGGGCGTCAGTTTTTGGAAAGAACGAAGCGTACGAGCGAAGGAAGCGAAAAAACGGAGATCCGAGGGCCAAAAGAGGTGGACCCACGCGGCCAGATTCCTTGGCCGCGTGGGACCCCCCATCCTGGGCCTCGAGCCTCCAATGCCGTCGATCTTCGTCCCCGTGCCTCCGTCTTGACCTTAAAACGACTATAAAAATAGTCCCCCGAGTAGTTTCGCGAGGAAGCAGCGGAGAAACACAAAACCACGAAACAGGAGATAGAAGGCTGCCGCCGGAGAGGATCGGAGGGGGGAAACGCCGCCGGAATCACCTCCGGAAGGCTCCTCCATCCCCCCTCCGGAGTCTCCATCAACACCACCGTCAAGACCAGCACCATCTCCATCACCATCTTCGTGATCCACTTCATCCCCCTCATAGTTTGAGATTGTTCGAAACCTAGCTATTGTCTAAGTACTATTCTACATGTTTGTGAATTGCTACTTGTCATTGTTTTGTGGGAGATTATATTCTCAGATTGTGTTGTATCACTTATACCATTGAATCATATCATGTCTTTGCGTTGTGAGTAGTTCTCTCATGTTCCTGGGGGCATAGGATGGATTGGCAATGATTTATATATAACATGTGTTGGTATTTTGTCTAGTTTTTATCTTTTATGTAATTCTATGATGGTGTTGTGCGAACGTCAACTGCACATCACTTCACCTATATGGGCTCATAGGAGAACACCGTAGTGTAATGGAGTGAGGGAGACTTGGGAGGACATGTAAACCTGAGACCGAATCATGAAGTTGCATTATGAGGGTATTAGTATCGGGGACCTTAGAGTTTAAGGCTATGGTGGGACTCTATGTCTTAATAACTCTTGTGCAGTCATTTACTTGGCCATAAGAACCATCATAAGGGGGTTTAGTTTATTTATTTAGCTTTCCCTAATTATGGCTCCGTCCAAAGAAGATTAAAGCTTGACATAATGTTTACCTTGTTGTTCTAGAAATATTTATGCCATGAAGTCTAGGTAGCCCTTGGGAACGTTCTCCACTTATAAGAAACACACACTTGAGCTTTTCCTCTCGCTGCATAGAGGATTGGGATTTCTCTCTTTGAGAGCTTTCACTTGTCATATTTTATTTTATGCTTTTTACTTTATTGCAAACTCTACGCCAAAAACCCAAAAACACTTGCATCATTTAATCATTTTAGTTTGTCTAGTGCATAGATAATAAGAGAAGTGACACTCTTATTTGAGAGGATAAATACTTATACCTTCTACTCCTCGTGGGATCGATACTATACTTACACATTGAAGATTTCAATGATCCCCTATACTTGTGGGTATCAAGACACTTTTCTGGCGCCGTTGCCGGGGAGTGTAGCGCTTAAGTTTTTATTCTTGTTTGCACTAGATATTTATTTTCAGTTTTGCATATACTCTAGTTTACTTTCAGTTTTGCATTTAGTTTAGTTTTACTTTCAGTTATATATATAAAAAAAACACAAAAAAATTAGAAAATGGAAAATACCATAAAAACTCTTGGTATGGGCATAAGTCCGGAGATAATGAATCTTTACTATGAATACATGAAAGCTTCTAAAATTGCTGAGGAATTTAGAGAGTCAACATAACGGAAATTACTAAAAGATTTCATGGAAAATTTAAATTATATTGCTGGAGAGTGACTTTTATTCCATGATAATAAAACTTGTTGCTTTAAACATACTAATAGACACTTTGAATTTCAATGTAAGTTCCATGAAGAACGTGTCATAGCATCTTACCATACTTATGATTACACTCATTTAGGGATGGAACAAGTAGAGGAATTTGTTACTTATTATGCATCTAATGAATTGCACACCTTTGCTAATGAAAATAAAACTTGCCCAAGAGTTAAGAGATTCGAAGGAAAGGTCACTTCTATTCTTGAATATTGCATAGCCAAGTTCTCTCAAAATATTTATGTTGTTGACTATAATGAGAGGGGCAAGGTTCCCCAAGAAAGTACTGATGTTTTGCAGGAAGAAGATGATGAAAACATAAGCTTGGAAGAGGAAGAATGTGAAGAAGAGGATAAAAACCTAAGCTTGGGGATGCCCATGCAACCCCAAGAAGATGATGAAGATGATGAACAACTAGAGAATGAAGAGAGGAAACTTCCACCTTCACCACCTATGGATGAGGGTAACACTCAAGATTTTGTTGATGATAAACTTTGCTTTTATGATTCTGATGATGAGGAGGACTATCAACCTATGCCTAATGAGAATATTATTGATAATAATTTTAAAAATGATGAGGAGTATGGTTTAGACATGTTTTATGATAGTACTCTAGATGATGGTCCTATTTTGCTTGATAATCCTCCATGTTTAGAACTTGTTACTAAATTATGTGGGGATAAAGATGATATACTTGCTGTTTGTGACAATACTCTCACTCATGAGAGTCCTACTTTGTCTTTGAATTCTCCTGATTACACTATAGAGGAGAAAAATTATTTTGATGATACTATGTCTCCCATTTATGACGATTACAATGATGAATGTGATATTTTCAGTCCACCTACTATTGATGATAAAGTTTATTATGATTATGATATGCCTCCTATATATGATGATTACAATGATGATTATGAATGTTTTACTCCCACTATCACTAATAAGAAGGATTTTACTTATGTGGAGAGTATTAATACTTTAATGCTTGTAGATCATGAAAGACATGCTTTATGTCATAATTATATTGTTGAATTCATTCATGTTGCTACTGAAAGTTATTATGAGAGAGGAAAACATGGTTCTAAATATTTCTATATTATTACGTTTCCTCTCTTTAAGTTCAAAGTCATGAAATTGCTCTTGTTTTATCTTCCTATTCTACTTGCTTTGTGTTTCAATGATTTATTTTCTTACAAGATTCCAATGCATAGGAAGTGGGTTAGACTTAAATGTGTTTCATATTTTTCTCTTGATGCTCTCTTTTGCATTTCAATTCTTATTCCTATGTGAGCATCATTAAAACTATCAAGCCTAGCTATATGGCTATAAAGAAAGCGCTTTACGGGAGGCAACCCGGTTGTTTTTATTTTTGATTTTTTCTTTGTGTCCTCTTGCTGTAACAAGAGACTTAGTTTTTAGTTTTGTTTCTGGAATTTTTAATAAAGTGCCAAGTTTTACCCATTTTGGCTTGAAAAAGTTGCCTTTTGCATTCGGAGATTTTATTCCAGCACGAATCTGTGCACGGTATGATTTTTAATTCCTATTCTGTAACTCCGAATGAGCTGATATTTGAACTGTAGTTGCAACTTTTCATCCTCTGTAAGCATGAAGTTTTTCAGAATTTTTCGACATATTTAAGTAGGGTATAAAAATGCGTTTTGCTGCTGCTGTTTTCTGGACAGATTCTGTCCCATTTTGTTTTATGCATTCTTTGAACTTTTAACTTGAATCTTTTTTATCCAATTAAGTTTATAAGTAGGCATACAACATTATACACTTTCTGGACATTCATATGAATTTTTGTGTAAGGATTTTATGCAGCAAGCAATTCATTTGTCTATCACTACTAATGTCACCCCACAGAAAAGAAATGGGAGAAACGGTGTTTTGAAGTTTTTTCACAGGGATTAGAGGCAGTGGCGGAGCTAGCAATCTGGCAAGCTCTGGCTTCTGCCACACCTAAATTAATATAGTTTGCATAGTATGTATATGTCATTGTGCATAGATTAGTTAATTTTGTGTAGTACTTGTCATTCCGCCACATCTAAATTTTGGTTCTACCTCCGCTGCTGATTAGAGGAGATGCACCAAGAGCTATCCAAGGATGGTGAAGACCATAAGCTTGGGGATGTGAAGACAACCCCACTGGACCAACACACTCTCGGTTTGCACTCTAACTTCTGTTTTTCGATCAATGCACTTTATCGCATAAACTTGGAGCGTCTTTTATTTGCTTTTTTATTTCGGTTTGATTTTTGTTTGTCTTGAGACCACCACTATCATTTATATATGAGAGTGCTACTGGAAATTTGGGTTGAATTAAGTTGGATGCTATTAAAAAGATTGGGAAAGGGATGTTTGAGTTGATTCAAAAAGATACATATAGTTGCATGATTCATGTGCTTTGTAATGAGTATTAATTTGCAAGTGTTTTATCAAGAGCTATCTTTTATTCATGTTTTGATGCTGAATGTTACTTTACTTTGTTTAACATGGATTGGTTAGTTCTATGGACACTTATGCATGCATTTAGACGGTCAACTTTCTCCCTCTTGCTAGCCCAAAAATTCCAATAAGTAAAAACTTGTTTTCCAACACCTTCAACCAAAGTTTTTCCAGTGAGTCCACCATATCTACCTATTCGCTTTATGCTATTCCGAGTATGTTTATCATGTTATATTGTATTATCTATACTTCTGAATTAAAATGCTTATGTTATTGATTGTTATGGGAAAAGTTGGTTAAAAAGCTCTCACGAACTTGATGCACACTTTACTTGTATTGCACTTAATAAACATGAACCATTGTGATTAAAATTATGAAGTTGTGAGCTTGACAAGAGTCTTGGTTGGGAGTTAGCTCATATGTGCTGCCACATGGCAAGCTTTCAACGTGCTCTTATATTTAGTTGATATCATGTACTTTTGTTTATGGATGCTTATCATGGTGCCAAATAAATGCGGAAACTTAGTAAGTTTAATGAGTTTGTATAAATGGCTAGAGAGACGCCTGGGCCGCTAATCTAAGCCATGCATCATTCATGGTGGAAATTTACTTACATGCTATGGTGAACCTTCAGTGATGCACCTCACAATAAAAAGCTATGCCAATAGTAAATAAAAAGGGTGTTGAGATTGTCCATTTTGTTTGTTTGTTTTGTCATTTTGACATGGGCTTGTTCCATGTCCCGGGACAAGAGTTACCCCAGTTGTCGCTCTTGATGACGCTATTATGTTACTTACAATGACCTTAACTTGAACTTGCTTTGTGGCCCGAGTTGAGTAACACCGTGGTGTAGGTACTCGTATTCACGGGGCATGAGGCATTCAACCCATACTTTGTCAAGCACACTACTCATATATGCTTTCACTTTAAACTTTAACCATTCAAGATGCTATGATAGGGGTAATGAGAGCTTCACACCAATGGATACCACATTGCAATCATTAACTTAAGTAGAAGCATTTGGAAGCTAGAAGAAACTTTTGCATGTTTTACCTCTACTCATTTATATATCTTTCCAAAGTGTCCACCTTTTATATTCAGATTTACAAGAATACTCTATGACCTTTATAGGATGTTTTTACTTTTCATTATGCATACATTTGGACCATAGTACTTTCTTCTATGTTACACTTTGTGAATTATCATTGAACATCCTTTCATTGAATATTTGATATCACTTTATAATCTATCTTGTATATTGCTACTCCTTTGAGAATGAATCATTTGACTTTATGTAGCAATAGTAATCATCTTTGATATCCATTGATAGTATTAGAATGCAAAGTCCATGTTAGTTTTATCACCTTCATACTCGAGAACGAGTATTGGTTAAGCTTGGGGATGTTGATGCATGTAAAATGCATACATGAACTTTACATTTTATTACTTGATATTCCAACTTATTTGCATCATATATGGGTTATATTTATGTTTTATAATGATTTTAGGGGATAATTCACAGTTTCCCCATTTATTTGGAATTAACCCTGCAGAACCATAAAACCCCCTTTTCCATCTTTTTGACTTTCAGGGACCCAAACGACGTCCAAATGACCTAATATTTTACGGGCGGCAGTTTTTGGAAGGAACGAAGCGTAGGAGCGAAGGAAGCGAACAAACGGAGATCCGAGGGCCAAAAGAGGTGGGCCCACGCTGCCAGATTCCTTGGCCACGTGGGACCCCCCCATCCTGGGCCTCGAGCCTCCAATGCCGTCGATCTTCATCCCCGTGCCTCCCTCTTGACCTAAAAACGACTATAAAAATAGTCTCCCAAGGAGTTTCGCGAGGAAGCGGCGGAGAAACACAAAACCACGAAACAGGAGACAGAAGGCTGCCGCCGGAGAGGATCGGAGGGGGGAAACGCTGCCGGAATCACCTCCGGAAGGCTCCTCCATCCCCCTCCGGAGTCTCCATCAACACCACCATCAAGACCAGCACCATCTCCATCACCATCTTCGTGATCCACTTCATCCCCCTCATAGTTTGAGATTGTTCGAACCCTAGCTATTGTCTAAGTACTATTCTACATGTTTGTGAATTGCTACTTGTCATTGTTTTGTGGGGAGATTATATTCTCAGATTGTGTTGTATCACTTATACCATTGAATCATATCATGTCTTTGCGTTGTGAGTAGTTCTCTCATGTTCCTGGGGGCATAGGATGGATTGGCAATGATTTATATATAACATGTGTTGGTATTTTGTCTAGTTTTTATCTTTTATGTAATTCTATGATGGTGTTGTGCGAACGTCGACTGCACATCACTTCACCTATGTGGCCTCATAGGAGAGCACCATAGTGTAATGGAGTGAGGGAGACTTGGGAGGACATGTAAACCTGAGACCGAATCATGAAGTTGCATTATGAGGGTATTAGTATCGGGGACCTTAGAGTTTAAGGCTATGGTGGGACTCTATGTCTTAATAACTATTGTGCAGTCATTTACTTGGCCATAAGAACCATCATAAGGGGTTTAGTTTATTTATTTAGCTTTCCCTAATTATGGCTCCGTCCAAAGAAGAGTAAAACTTGACATAATGTTTACCTTGTTGTTCTAGAAATATTTATGCCATGAAGTCTAGGTAGCCCTTGGAAACGTTCTCCACTTATAAGAAACACACACTTGAGTTTGTCCTCTCGCTGCATAGAGGATTGGGCTTTCTCTCTTTGAGAGCTTTCACTTGTCATATTTTATTTTCAGCTTTTTACTTTATTGCAAACTCTACGCCAAAAACCCAAAAACACTTGCATCATTTAATCATTTTAGTTTGTCTAGTGCATAGATAATAAGAGAAGTGACACTCTTATTTGAGAGGATAAATACTTATACCTTCTACTCCTCGTGGGATCGATACTATACTTACACATTGAAGATTTCGATGATCCGCTATACTTGTGGGTATCACCAACCCAAACAAAAGGGCCCTTAATTGAATCTCCAACTTTGGTTTCCACGTGTTCTATGCATGAACAATGGTGAGTGGAACACACGCTCGACCCTGCCATACTTTATTTTGTTCGGCTATTCCAGTATTTTCAGTGGCTATGCGCAAACCAAGCTATGACGATCTCGATTATTTTGGTCCCGATTATTATTAAGAGCATCTCCAGTGGGAGCTACCAAATTTCTGTCCGCCATCCCCAATTGTGCCCTTTTGGGGTGCTGGACATGTGTCCACCCCAATAGGGTGTTGCTCGGCGCCCCTCAAACAAAATAGAAAAAATAAGGAATGCAAATTTAACCAAAATATTGAAAATTTATTCATATTTTGATTATATATTACAAAACTTGAATGAAATTTGAGTCACAGCTCCTAGTCCTAACCCTAGGCATACTCATCGTTTTCGAGCTTGTCCCAGTCGTCACCGTCCTCGTCGAGGAGCTCAACAGGGCGGCACGGCTGGTGGAGGCACTGCCGGTGGAGGAGACCGCCATCTGCACGGAGTTGGCGACGGTCGCCATGAATCATGGGGAGTCTCTCTCGAGCATGATCACTGAGTCAGCAATCGTCGCTAGGAACCCGGAGCTGTCACCGTCGTACTCGTTCTGCAGCGGGGACGACACATGGTAGCCCGCCAGGATCACCTCCACTGGCAGCGGCTCAGGACGACGATGCGACGCGTCGTGGATGACGACGCCGCAGCTTCGACCTCACGTTGGCGAACGCCGCTCCTTCTTAACCACCGTGCTGGAGGAGGGGGGTGCCGCACCTGTGGCAGAAGGCGGAAAGGAACCACGCCACCCGTTGCGGCCTACCAGCAGGGGCCTTCGATCGCGGTGGCAAGCGTGTGGTCGGTTGCCGCCCACCCACCAGTGCCACCCGGCCGAGTTGTGGCTCGTCCGGAGTGCATTGGGGCCGTCGACGGTGGCGATGACCGCCTCTTGCTCGCGCTCGAAGTGGTCGAGCCAATGTCCCTAGTTGTGTTGGGCGTCGTCGTTCTTGGGGAGGCGCCGGTCCCCCCGCGTAATCCAGCTACGGTGGCGGGTGATGGCGTGGCGGATCTGCTCCGCCGTCTACGGGAGTGGTGGCACGGGGAGACCACCGGTGTAGCTCCCACATATCATCAGAGTTGATGGTTGATACGTCTCAAACGTATCTATAATTTTTGATGTTCCATGTTGATATTATACCAATTGTTACATGTTTTACATACACTTCATATCATTTTTATACATTTTCTGGGACTAACCTATTAACAAGATGCCACAGTGCTAGTTCCTGTTTGTGCTGTTTTTGTTTTTCAGAAAAGCTGTTAAGGAAATATTTTCGGAATTGGACGAAAATCAGCGGAGGTCCCTATGTCACCGACACGTCCACAGAGTCCAAAGGAGAGACGGAGAAGCGCCAGGAGGCAGCCACACGGTCACCCTCTGACGCTGCCCCTTCGCCTATTTATTCCTCCTACCTCGAAAACCCTAAATACCCGAGTCATATTCCACGAAAAGTTCCATAGGCGCCGCCGTCGTCAACCCTAGCTCGGGAAGGTTCTGAAGCTCTTCCCGGCACCCTGCCGGAGAGGGGAATAATCACCGGAGGGCTCTATATCGCCATGCCTGCCTCCGGAGTGATGCGTGAGTAGTTCATCCTTGGACAACGGGTCCATTGCAGTAGCTAGATGGTTGTCTCTCCACTTTATGCTATCATGTTTAGATCTTATGAGCTACCTAACATGATCAAGATCATCTTATTGTAATGCTACATGTTGTGTTTGCTGGGATCCGATGAATATTGAATACTATGATCAAGTAGATTATTAATCTATGTTACATGTTATTTATGATCTTGCATGCTCTCCGTTACTAGTAGATGCTTTGGCCAAGTAGATGCTTGTAACTCCAAGAGGGGTTATTTATGCTAGATAGTGGGTTCATGTTTCCAGTAATCTGGGCGAGTGACAGCAACGTCTAAGGTTGTGGATGTGCTGTTGCCACTAGGGATAACATAATAATGCTATGTCTACGGTCATATGTATTTGTTTACATTACGCACATTACTTAATGCGATTATCCATTGCTTGCAACTTAATACCAACGGGGGACACGGATGTTAACCTGACGGTGGATTATTAGTCATAGATGCGGTTGGATAACGGTCTATGTATCTTGTCGTAATGCCCAATTAAATATCATGGTAGTCATCTTGTCATTTATATGCATTGTCATGCGCTCACTATTTTATCAATTGCCCAGTTGTAATTTGTTTACCCAACATGTTATTTATCTTTATGGAGAGACACCACTAGTGAACTGTGGACCCCGGTCCATTCTTTTACACTGATAAAACCACCAACTGCAAACAATTGTTCTCTTTTACTTCCTGCAATTAAATACTATTTTCCACACCATACGTTTAATCCTTTATTACAGCAAGCCGGGAAGATTGACAACCTTCCTGTTTCGTTGGGCAAAGTAGTTTGATTGTGTTGTGTGCAAGTTCCACGTTGGTGATCGAGCAACGGCGCCACCAACAACCTTCTGAAGTTCTCCTACTCCTCCTGGATCTGGCAACCTTGGTTCTTACTGAGGAAAAACTTGCTACCGCACTACTTCATACCTTCCTCTTGGGGTCTCCCAACGAACGTGTGTTTCACTCATCAAGCTATTTTTCTGGCGCCGTTGCCGGGGAGATAGAAGACTTCAGCAAGGGGAGTCTCACGCTTCCAATCTCTTTACTTTGTTTTTTGTCTTGCTTAGTTTACTTTTATTTTATCTTGTTTGCTTTAAATTATCAAAAAACACAAAAAAATTAGTTACTTGCATCTAGTTTATTTTCGAGTTATCATGTCTAGCCCTGCTCCTTTTAATTATTCGTTTACTTCTGTAGGAGAAATTATTACGTTTAAACAGAAAAGTGGAGAAACATTTAAAAAGGCTTGGGGGAGAATGCTTGAATTGCACAAGAAAGTGCAACCCAAGATGGATTTGGGAGTCCTTATAATTTTTTTCTACTATGGCTTATTCTCTCTATATCAGAATGCTCTAGATGTTATGGTAGGAGAAACTTTCTCTGAATATGATGCAGCAAAAGCTTATAAATTTTGAATGGATTATCAATTTTTCCCATGATAGATGAAAGTGGGATGTTCACTAAGTTAGAGAAGATAGAGAAGTCGCTTGATGAATTAACTTTGAGCTATAACCATAAGGAACAACCCCTAGTCGAGTTAAAAAACGATTGGGAACCATTCATTGAGATAAGTATTGGTAGTGAGAAATTTCGTGCCTACTGTGATCTTGGTTCTACAATGTCCATTATACCCAAAATGGTCTATGATTTACTAAATTATGATAATATGGTTAATTACCCTGTTTTTCATTTTCATGCTGATGGGACGATCACAAAAAGTATAGGGATTATTAATATGTTTAGATTACTATTCAAAATAAGACCGTCCCTGTGAATTTTATGATTCTTGCAAAATCTCCTAATAATATTGTCCTTGGAAGGTCCTTTTTAAAAAGCAATGGAGGATTTATCAATGCAAGGTATGGGTTTATGAAATTTAATGTTCCTATTAATCGAAGGTCTTTCTTCCCAATTAAGAAAGATGATCCCACTGAAAGGTTGGGAGATTTCAATGTCTTTAGTAATACTTGATGCATACTTTGTGCCTAGCTAAAAGACGTTAAAGAAAAGCGCTTATGGGAGGCAACCCATTATTTTTATTTCTGCAATTTTTCTTTTTATTGAGTCAAGGTGTTTGTTTACTTCTGTAGCAACTCCTTTGTATCTTTACTTTTTCGCATTGTTGTGCCAAGAAGAGTCTCTAATGATAAGATGATGCTAGATTTTGATTGCTGCGTAGAAACAGATTTTTACTGTTCACTGTACGAAAATTATAAATTCATAGAAATGTGATTTTAATCTGCAAATTTTTGTGCGTAATCCTGATGTATGTACGCATCTTTCGTTAGTTCAAAGTTTTTCGATCTGAGCAACATAAGTGCCTCGAAAAAATTCGTCTTTGCGGACTGTTCTGTTTTAGACAGATTATGTCTTTTATTTTGCATTCTCTCTTTTACTAGTGTTGGGTGGAATTCTTTTTTGGTGGAAGAGCTTCACATAACATCAGTGGCAGTAGTTAATGTTTAAAGTAACGGTCATATTGCGTCCTTACAGAACATGTGAGTTTTTGATTGATGCACTAACCCTCTAATGAGATTTACTTTGAGTTTGGTGTGGCGGAAGTTTTCAAGGGTCAAGAGAGAAGAGTGATATAATAGGATCAAGAAGAGTAAAGAGCTTAAGCTTGGGGAGGCTCCCATGGATCTCCCCAGCATATTTCAAGAAGACTCAAGCGTCTAAGCTTGGGGATGCCCAAGGCATCCCCTTCTTCATCGTCAAAATTATCAGGTCATCTCTAGTGAAACTATATTTTAATTCTTTCACATCATATGTGTTGTTCTTGGAGCGTCTGTGTGCTTTTATTTTCAGTATGTTATTTTTATTTTCTGATATCAACTTGATTGGATCCTATCATTCTTGATTGGGAGAGAGACACGCTCGCTTTTTCATTAGAATACTCCTATTCTTCACTTATACTTGTTGAGTATTCATATCTAGCGCTGTTTAGCTTTTAGCTCTTGTTTTCATGTATCTCTTGTCAGAGCTATTAGTTCTTTTAAAGAAAGTACTCTCTTACTTCACTTATACTTGTTTGGAGAGTTATTGAAATAAATTGATTGGTGTTTGGTTGGAACAGAAAATGTTGCATGTGGTAAATGGTATAATGGAAAAGACTTACATACTCTTGTAGATCACTAACTTGGATAATTTGATACTTGTCAATTGTTTTGAGTTAACAAGTAGGTCATGATTAAACTTTTGCATCATGTAAGTTAAGCCCATTAGTGAAGAACTACCGTAAAGCTTGTTGAAATTTGGTTTGCATGAGTGGTATCTCTAAGGTCTAGATATTTTCTAGTAAAAGGGTTTGGTTAACAAGGAAGATAGTGTGGAGTCTTATAATTTTTGCAATATGTTGGTCATATAAAACTTGGTGTACCGGTTGACAGTCTTGTTTGCTTAAATAACCTTGCTAGCCTAAACTCTGTACTGAGAGGGAATGCTTCTCGTGCATCCAAATCCTTGAGCCAAAATCCATGCCATCTGTGTCCACCATAACTACCTATATGTGGTATTTCCTTGCCACTCCAAGTAAATTTTTCATGTGCTACCTTTAAATATTCAAAATTGTTACTACTCCTTTTTGTGTCAATGTTTACCAAGCTCATGAGGACGTGGTGGATGTCTTTATGTCACTTGTCAAGCAGACTTTACCTTCAGACTAGCGGCATATACATCCGCTTATCTATTAATTTTGCAAAAAGAGCTGGCAACGGGGTGCCCAGTCCCAATTAATTACAACTTTAACCGCTTAATCTCTTCACATTTTGTCAACTGAATACTCAGTGAAACATCTGCATGTGTAAACCAAAGAGAAAAAGAGGGATGATCTGCCTTGCTGGTAGAAATAACGTCCTTCATGGGAGCCGCTCTTAAAAGTCTGTTTGGCCGGGGTCATATTGTACTTTCCACTACTGATTCGTTGACCAATTAACATACACCTCTCAAAACTTAATTTTTACTCTCTATATGATTTCAAAAACTAAAAAGCTCTAGCACATGATTTAATCCCTGCTTCCCTCTGCGAAGGGCCTTTCTTTTACTTTTATGTTGAGTCAGTTTTCCTACTTCTTTCTATCTTCCACAAGCAAACACTAGTGTCAACTTTGGTACAACAATTGTTATATGCTACATATTGGATTTATTATATTGCTTTGTGTTGACAATATCCATGAGATAAATATGTTAAAAGTTGAAGCAAACACTGAAACTTAAATATTCCTTTGTGTTGGTTAAATACCTTTTACTAGAATCTATTGCTTTTTGAGTTAACTCTTATGTAAACCTGTGGATGCAATGTCTCCAAAGTACTATTCATGAAAAGTTTTGCTTGTATGATTCAGTTGTTTACTCATTATTTATTTGGTAGCAAACTATAGACCATTGACTTGGATCACTTCATTCATTTACATGTGCCTTACAATACTATTTGATCAAGATTATGATGGTAGCATGTCACTTCAAAAATTATTTTGTTTTATCGTTTACCTACTCGAGGACGAGTAGGAACTAAGCTTGGGGATGCTGATACGTCTCAAACGTATCTATAATTTTTGATGTTCCATGTTGATATTATACCAATTGTTACATGTTTTACATACACTTCATATCATTTTTATACATTTTCTGGGACTAACCTATTAACAAGATGCCACAGTGCCAGTTCCTGTTTTCTGCTGTTTTTGTATTTCAGAAAAGCTGTTAAGGAAATATTTCGGAATTGGACGAAAATCAACGGAGGTCCCTATTTCACCGACACGTCCACGGAGTCCAAAGGAGAGACGGAGAAGCGCCAGGAGGCGGCCACACCTGGGCTCGGCGCGGCCCCACCTCCTGCGCGCCGAGGGGTGGTGTGGGCCCCTCGGTCGCCCCGACGCCGCCCTTCGCCTATTTATTTCTCCCCGAAAACCCTAAATACCCGAGTCATATTCCACGAAAAGTTCCAGAGGCGCCGCCGTCGTCAACCCTAGCTCGGGAGGGTTCTGAAGCTCTTCCCGGCACCCTGCCGGAGAGGGGAATCATCACCGGAGGGCTCTACATCGCCATGCCTGCCTCCGGAGTGATGCGTGAGTAGTTCATCCTTGGACTACGGGTCCATAGCAGTAGCTAGATGGTTGTCTCTCCACTTTATGCTATCATGTTTAGATCTTGTGAGCTGCCTAACATGATCAAGATCATCTTATTGTAATGCTACATGTTGTGTTTGCTGGGATCCGATGAATATTGAATACTATGATCAAGTTGATTATTAATTTATGTTACATGTTATTTATGATCTTGCATGCTCTCTGTTACTAGTAGATGCTTTGGTCAAGTAGATGCTTGTAACTCCAAGAGGGGGTATTTATGCTAGATAGTGGGTTCATGCCTCCAGTAATCTGGGCGAGTGACAGCAACGTCTAAGGTTGTGGATGTGCTGTTGCCACTAGGGATCTTGTCATTTATATGCATTGTCATGCACTCACTATTTTATCAATTGCCTAGCTATAATTTGTTTACCCAACATGTTATTTATCTTTATGGAGAGACACCACTAGTGAACTGTGGACCCTGGTCCATTCTTTTACACTGATAAAACCACCAACTGCAAACAATTGTTCTCTTTTACTTCCTGCAATTAAATACTATTTTCCACACCATACGTTTAATCCTTTGTTACAGCAAGCCGGGAAGATTGACAACCTTCCTGTTTCGTTGGGGCAAAGTAGTTTGATTGTGTTGTGTGCAGGTTCCACGTTGGTGATCGAGCAACGGCGCCACCAACAACCTTCTGAAGTGCTCCTACTCCTCCTGGATCTGACAACCTTGGTTTCTTACTGAGGGAAAACTTGCTGCTGCACTGCTTCATACCTTCCTCTTGGTGTCTCCCAACGAACGTGTGTTTCACGTCATCAATGGTGCGCCCTCCACGGTGCACGGAGCCGACCTCTTCGTTGTTCGCCATGGACCCGAGGGCGTGGGAAGCGAGGGCGAGGAGAGCTCGATGGATGTGCACGGTTAGGCCGGTGCCTTTTATCGGCCGAACGAGGGCGAGGGGCGGTGCTGCTGGAGTAAATGCAACGCGTGGCGAAGCCGCAACGCCGGCCGCATGGCCTGGGGAACCGTCACGTCGCCTCGTCGCTTTGGCCGTCGTTAATGGCTTGCGTGTCGTAGGTGCGCCACCTTCCGGTCGTGTCGCCTTGGAAACCACCATCGACTGCTCGGTTATGTCTCTATAACAAGCGGGGCCGCCTGTCGGAGGCGGTCAATATCCGTCACCCCGAACAGGCCACCAAGTTTGGAGCCACTGTCGGGTGTTAGACAGAAATCAGCTCGGCCCGGATAGATGGAGTGCCGCTGTTAACGATTTTTTTGATCCAGACCCCAATGAGCCTTTAAGTGGTGCCCTGGAGATGCTCTAACATATCCAGCAGTAGGAAGAATGACACGACTCTGTCTACTTCCCAACACTTGATTGACGGTTAAGTGTTTCTGCATTTTTAACTGAACTTTTTCTACATGGAGTATTTTGCTTCACAATGTTGTTCACTACAAAGCATCAACCCTTTTTTTATAGATCATTGGTTGGGATCCCAATTCTTTTATTGTCAAGGGAGCAGCACTGCATTCATTTGATTAGAGGAAGAAAGAATAAGCTGTTTACAGAGTCGTAATTGAAGTCCAGCAATGGCCAAACGAAACGAAAGAAGGAAACAGCTTGGCACTGGGCTAAGGGCATCTCCACTCGCCCCCCCCCCCCCTCCCCCCCCACATTAGCCCAAAATAGAGCCGTTCGGCCAAATAGCGCCATTTTTCTCCCAGTCGGCCCCCCAAGAGCCCAAATAGCGCCGTTTGGGCCATTTTTGCGCCGGCGCGCCCAGACCGAACCCAGGCCGTTGGGAGGCAGCTAGGGGGGGGGGGGGGGGGGCGGCGCCAAGGCGAAAGCGCGCAAAACCAAGGCGGGTATGTCCTGTCAGTGACCAGGCGAAAAAACGCGCGAACTAAATTGGAAAACCGTCGTCTTCATCTCCTTGGCTCCCGCGCCGGTCAAAGGGGCCTGCTGCGCCCGTCAAGCGGCGGCCGACGCGTCCAATCGGCGGCCACGCGGCGCAGTAATGGCGCGCCACCGCCCCGTCGTCTGGTCCTCGCCGCTATAAAAGCAGCACATCTCGCCGTGGCACAACACACTCTCTCGCCCTCTCTCTCTCGAACCCACCTTCTCGCCCAAGACCAGAGCAATGGCGGAGAGATTTCCAGGCGACGGCGCTGTGGCGAACGGCTTCGGCCGCCGCTACCTTCCACGGTTGGGAGGCGCGCATGCTCTACGAGGCGGGCTATCCGGCGCCGCCCGACATGCGCGTCCCCGGCGAATGGATGCTGAGCGCGGGCGGGTCCCGGTTCCTCCGCCACCGGAAGGCGCCGACAGGGTCGCCGAGATCCAGCTCGTCCTCGGCGGCCTCACCGAGGAGCAGCAGGAGGATCCCCGATGGGATTCGGCGAACAATACATTCTGGACGGAGTACTTCCGGGAGCGCCACCGCCGGGAACTCGCCGACACGGGGAACAACGGCGACGTCTCCGACCGGAACAACGGCGGAGGGCGACGGCTCTAGTGGGGTGCGCCAGGGCGCACCCTCAACTTCGTCCTCGAGCACATCGACGGCGGCAACAGGCCCCGCCTGTCAATGCCGCCGCGAGCTCCGACCGTCTCCAGGCGCCGCAGATCGTCGTGGATGCCGAGGAGGATGGGCGGCGGCTCCTCCTCCTCGTCTGGCCAGCGCTCGTCGCCGGCGCCACGGTCTTCATTCTCCACGCTGCGCTCTTCATCCTCGACGCCGCTCGCTCGGGTCAAGCCCGAGCCGGAGGACACGCCACGAGGAAGGTCGAGCAGCGGCATCATACTCATCAGCGGCCGCCGCCTCCCTTCGCCGCCAGGGGCCGCCTTGCCTCGTGAGGCCGAAGAAGGAGCCCGGCACCGGCGCCGCGCTGAAGAAGCCCAAGCCCGAACCGGAGTGGAGCGCGCCGCGCGAGTACGTGCGCGCGACCATCAAGCAGGAGGTGCCGGACGACGACGAGGAGTTCCCCGGCCAGAAGATGGCCGAGAGGTTGTCCTTCGACGACATCCTCCTGGCGGCGGACATGGCGTTCGCCTGCGCTTGGTCCAAGGCGAGCACGAGCACGAGGAGATCGAGCGCCAGCGCCGCGTGCTCGAGGAGGCCTAGCCCAGGCCGCTCGCGAGCGCGCCCGCCGCGATTTCGCCGTTCACCACGACGTGATCGTCATCGACCCCGACGACGAGGACGGAGGCGACGGCGACGACGGTGTAGGCCCTTCCCGTCCCCCTGGCGCGCGCCGCCCAACAACTCCGACGACGACGACGACGGCGACTACACGGCGTTCTACAGCTAGCTCGGCATTTAGAACGCCGTCTTTTTATCTAAATATATTTATATTTTCTAGTGTACTATGTAATCGGTCTAAATTGTACGAATTTCGCCTATATATGAATGAAATTCGTCTAAATTAGCAAGTTTCGCCTAAATTTTAATTTTTTAAAATGTTGGGTTCGCGCGGAGATGCCCTTAGCTTTGCTCAAGCCCTGGAATAAGAGCAAAGCCACACAAGTCAGGTTCGCGCGGTCTTTGGGCCAGTAGACCAGCACTAGATCGTCATGCGCCTCTCCAAATGCCTGAAGAAGTGAAAGTGCTGTTGAACAGCCGATCATTTCTCCTTCCATAGGGACCAGCAGACGAAAGTGAGAACGGCATTGAGTGATCTCGACGCGCTCTTGGGTCGGCCCTGCACCTACGCGAGACACCACTGGCTCAGGTCGATTCGCATCCACAGAGACGGGGCTGAAGTTGAGCTTCAGCTTACGCTGCACCATCCCCCAAACCTTCCTAGAGAAAGTGCAATGCATAAACAGGTGCAAGCAGGATTCCTTGTGCAAGAGACACAGCTGACAGATGGTTGCAGTCCTAGCCTCGTTTCAGCATGTTATTCGCAGTCAAGCAGCGATGAGCACGAGCTGGTTAAAGCACTTGGACGTCACCTTCTCCAATTTGCAGTGGCAGCATGCCAACTTCCTTGCTAGACTCAAAGGGGGAGGGGGCATGCACCACCTGTGACCTGTGTTGAGCTTGTTCGGTTGTTCCCAAGAGTATTTCTTTGCTGAGCTGAGAAGAGGTCTGGACAAGAAGGGGTTCTAACTTTGCATCAGTTGGAAGAACAGGTTCTAAGTTTGGTTCACAACCAACGATTTTGAACACTGGCATCTTTCTTGCAGCTGATCCTGAAACGGCGCTTGTTCATGTTTGTGGGACTGGGATTTGCCCAAGGCGGATGTTTCATCCTGCTGCTGGAGGACACTAGATCGAGGTCTCCGTCTCCCAATCCTGCTGACGGTGAAAACAAAGAGGAAAAACGTCCTAAAACCGGTAAGGCCGCGCTTGGTTCGTCTGCCGATAAAACGACAGTTTTTTCCCACGGGCGTATTTTACGGCGCTTAGTGCAACGTGACGGGATTTTAATCAGGAGGTTGCTACGTCCGTGAAAAATCCCCGTGAGTTAGGATGACTCCAATGGGGCGACGCAAACGGACGCGCGTTTGGTTCGCGTTTGGTCCGTTTGCGTCGCCAAAAGGACCCATGTCCGGCCCACGTCCGCCCCTTTCCGGCCACTGCACCCAACGGGGCGACGCATCGAGTCCGCCCTCTGTTTTTTTTTCCAGGTAAGCAGGCCCTATATGGGCCATTTTCATTGATACATAGGGGAGGTGGGCCACAAACGGCCAGGGTTTTTGATCATTCTGACCATTTTTTTGGCCATATATACTCGAGCAATTATCAAGCACAATAAAATAAGCTCAACTAGCACAAATAATATAATTCATAAAAGCAATCCGAATAGTTCATCAAGTACTTATTATTACAATCCAAATAGTTCAAACAAACACAAACAAATAGTTTCAGAAATAATAAATTGTTTCATGCATTACAAACCAAATAAATAAGACAAGTAGTTCATCAAATGGAACTACTGCCCCTGATCACCCTGGTCACCCTGGTTACCGTAGTGCTGCCAGACATGCTCCACCAAATCATTTTGGAGCCGAACATGGGACTCCTTCTCACGAATGTCACGGTGGAAGCCGAGGAACTGAGCAAATGTGGACGGTCCCTGGGGCTGAACCAACTCACCCCAGAACTGCCATGCCTGATCATTCAAGCCCTCGTCGCGTTCGTTCTCCACGATCATGTTGTGCATGATCACGCACGCTGTCATCACCTCCCACAGCTGGTCCTTGTCCCATGTCCCATGTCCCATGTCCGAGCAGGATGGCGAGCCGGCCATGCCAAAGAACGAGTGCCAAATCCAGAGGTCCTGGGATGCCACGGCCTCAAATATGACCGTGCAGGCCCCAACATGGCCCTTGTACTGCCCCTGCCAAGCAAATGGGCAGTTCCTCCACTCCCAGTGCATACAGTCTATGCTACCGAGCATCCCAGGGAAGCCTTTTGACTCGTTGATTGCCAGGAGGCGAGTCATGTCGGCAGCATTGGGCTCCCGCAGGTACTCCGGCCCGAACACCTGCCGTCACTGTCATCATCGTCGGAGGAATCGTCCGAGGATGAGCGCTGCATGATGTGGTTCTTGTAGAACCACTCATCCGAGCTATCCATGGCCGAGGGACGTACCTGAATAGCCGGGGCGAACGGCCGAACACCTTGTGGGCGGCGTGTCTATCGCGGGGCGCTGTGGACGCTCCTGGCCGCAAGAATCACCGGTGACGGTGGGGAAGCACCTGCTCCGGTGACGGCGGGGAAGCACCTGCTCCGGTGACGGCGTCCCCGGAATGGCCTGCGGTGCCAAATCGAGGGTGCAACGGCGGGTGGCGGCGAGAGGGGCGGAGGAGGAGGAGATTGGGGTGGGGATGGTCTGATTTGCGGCCAGGGGCGGACTAGGGGAGGACACAAAAGAGCTCCGTTTCGCGTCCGGGGCCGACGCATCGGTGGCCCAAATTTGGGCAAGGGATGCGTCGCGGCGGACCAAAAAACGGACCGCGGTCCGTTTGCGTCGCCCCGTTGGGCCGTGTTTTTGGCCCTCGCGGACACGAACGGATGCGCGCGGACTCGATGCGTCGCCCCGTTGGAGTCATCCTTAGGGCCCTAAAACGACTAACCAAGAGGGGCCTACGTGCATCTTTGTTTTGTGGATTGGCAAAATGCAGAAATACGAAGAAACTAGGACTGAATGTCGTGTTTCGCACTTTCGCTCAAGTCGCCATTTGCTTGATGTAGAAGTTGGTGAAAAGATTTTTGTCACTTCTTTCACGACCAATATAAGAATTTGTGTACATATATCCCAAAACTTTATTCATGTCATTTCTTCTTGGACCTTGCCTTGATGTTCATATAATGCTCAGGAGTCAAGACCTGGCCGATTTGGCCTGCACCTTGATGTGCATGGTGGAGTTGTAGTGCACGAGCTCCGGTTGCAGCGTCTGCATCGAGAACACCTCCGACTGCAGGTAGCAGAATCCGTCGCCGGCGTTGGAGCCGTAGTAGAACTGGGCCGCCGCGCACGCGCAGTCGTCCAGGCACGCCTTCTTGCACGCCTCTTCGCTGACCCTCTCCAGTGTCCGCTTGCTCGTGGCGTGGTCGTTGAAATATCCCGTGCCCGGCAGCGACACCAGCCGGTGCTGCACGCCCTGCCGGCGCGTGGAGCTACAAGACGTCGGTGGTGGCGTGGTGGGGACGCAGCCGCGGCTGGGCCTACGGAAGTCCACCGGCCGGAAGTTAGCCGCGTCCGGGCAGCTGCACTGCATGTCCGTGCACACGCCGTATGCACCGCAGACCGTTGGGTATGCGCAACCGTTGTCCGGGAAGAGGTGCAGTACGTCGGCCACCGGTGCCCAGCCTTGAGCGTTGGAGAGCCATTCGTAGAGCCGGAGGTGGCCGTCGTGCTCCAGCCGCATGTACTGCACCGTGCCGGCGCCGACGGTGGGCAGCTGGATGTCAGCCAGCGACGTCGCATCGCCGGGCCTTGCGAACACCGTGATGCTGCCGTTGGTGTACGTCGCGTAGGCGCCTGGGGCCTTGCTCCCGAAGCCGAGGTGGTAGTAGCGCTGCGGCGGCGTGGCGTCGACGTAGGCACTAAGGCCGTCGTCCTCGACGGCGAGGTAGATCCGGCTCTCGCTCCAGTCCGCGGCGGACGCATTGGCCGTGAGCCGTGCCACGTGCCTAAGCGACTGGCCGACGAGCAGCGCATCGGTGGGGTGGTCGAACGAGTGCCACACCGTTCTGTTCCCCCCGTCGAACAGCACCAGGTTGCCGTCGCTGCCGATGCGCGCTCCGGCGACGGACAGGCCCTTGGTGCCGGCGGACCACACCACGGCGCCGCCGGGGGCCGTCCGGAGTACCAGGTCGCCCTCGGCCGTGAGCTCCGCGACGGCGCCCTCCCCGACGGGGCTGCGCCGGTTAGCGGACCAGACTACCTGCGGGATGCCAGAGGTGACGGAGGTTATGAGCGCGCCGCTGTTGCAGTACACGACCGCGACGCCGAGGAGGAAGTCGGTGCACGGGGCCGTCCGGTGGTTGGTGCAGAAAAAGCCGAAGGCGAAGGATGGCCCAAAGCCGGCCGGGTTGAGCCGCAGCAGCGCCGCGCGCGCCACGGAGCCGTCGGCATAGACGACGTGATGCGGAAGGGACGCATCCGTGTTGGCCCAGGTCACTGGCGCCTTTGCCGCCGGGTAGTCGAATGGCTGTGCGCAGCCGCCGCCGGCGAGGAGGCAGCAGCAGAGCGCGACGGCGCCCACGATAGAAGGAATAGCACTAGCACGCTGCATTGCGATATTTTCACTTGCGATTTGGTGGTGTGTGCACTGCTCAACTGGTGCAAGAAGGCGTGGGAGTGGGATGTTTTTATATGGCTGTTGCTGGATCGTGTCTGCGCGGCCGCGGGGTCACGGTTTCGGTGCGTGTGATTCTCTCGCACGTGGTATTCCGGCTGGAAGTCGTCGCCGCCGTTGGTTCACGACTGGTCAGCGAGCGCGTCGCCGTGTTGCCCGTGGCCAGCTCATCGGATGAATCTATAGCTCGTCAATTCCCTTGCTTGTAATGGTTTGCTTGTGCGAAACCATTGTTCTCGCCGGTGCAGACCGGCAGGTAGCACAGCTTGAGCTCAAAGGAAGAATACCGAGCACAAGCGCACGATGCACGTTAGGAATGCGTAACGTACCAGTAGGTAATGTTTGGGATTTCGTTTTTTTTAATAGGCCCAGAACCGGACCGGCGAAATTCGCACTCTCAGCACATTTAGGTGACGGAAATCACCAAGCAAATTTCGAAGTCTCGGATAAAAACGCCAAGTATTTACAACAATGAACATGTCCCGTGTGGCGGCTTGTAAGAGGTATACATAACATGCGTGACCTAAATCGATATTGTTTTGACCCAACCCTCCGGCGATGGGCCTCGCTCGCTCCCGGCAGAAGTTAGGCATTAACCGAATATCGTTTATATTGAATTTGGATTACAACTGAACAGAAGAATCACCTGTTAAAGGCTTAGTTTATCCATGATGCGTATTTTTCACTGAATGGTACATGTTTCGACTTTTTGTGATCCTTAAATTGTAATCCCATTTGTATACTCTGCAATAAAAATGCAATAAACCTGGTAGCATGGATCGTTTGACGGAGAACCCAGGGTTACCCCCTTTTCAAAAAAAAGAACAGCCCAATGAGATGGGCTACATTCACGTCCACGAGCATTTGACCGTACTACTGTGTTTCATCTCAAAACACAACATGTGAATCAAAGAATTTTTTTTTTACATGACAAACGAGATAAGTTTCTTACCATCGTGTATGAGATAAGGGACGAGAGCATTCCTATAGCCTACACAATCATCTCTTAGCCCACACCAAGATAGCCCCTCTCATCTCAGTTGAAAGGCATCTTGCTGCCTGAGACCAGTGGGGCGGAACCTTTGGGTACTATTGTGAGAGAAATCTCTGGCCCCTTCTTTTTGGCTCCAAGTAAGGTTTCTCCACGAAGTTGTCCTCCCCCAACTTCTCTAAAAAAAATACACTTCCCAAAAAAACATTTATGCTTCCAAACTAGTATAAAGAAGATTGGTTTGAAAGCCTAAATGAAATTTGGAGGCGGGATTCTGAGATAAGTTGGGTGTGGACAGTTTCCTAGAGAAGGCCTCATAAAACCAAAAACAAAGGGTCCTCCATGACTTTGGGAAACATGGAGTGAACCTAGTGTCAATCTCCAACAGTTTCCCTAGTTTCCGTTAGTTGTTTGGGAGACAAGTGAAACTCCAGATTATTGCAATGTTGTCCTGGCGGATAAAACTATTTCACAAGGAATAAATGATCTCTGACCCATCTTTGTTTTTGGTGTGGTCGTCACGGTTTATTCATACACTATGATTCTCACGGCAGAACACGAAACTCAACTTGGGCTAGGATGGTAACCCCAACTTGCTAAGAGTAATGATATTCTAATAATTTGAGAACATTTATCATGTTAGCACTCGAGCTCTAATGTCTCTTTGTCATTAGATAATAATGCAACTAACCCCAAAATAAATTTTGGCTGGGTCTAACAGCATGTTCACTCAACACATGGGTATGTGTCCTCAACTCATTTTACCCTAGTCTTTAGCTACCAACCTGTCCTTGTACCTATAATCCCGAGAGGACTCTTGATCTATTGGGTCTACCACGACATAGAGACTTCCCAAGGGTAAACAAAAGCCACCATGATATTAGAATGGAGATTTGATTTGAAAGCTAGCCCTCCTTTCTCTTTTTCCGATCACTACACTAACCCAACTCGAGAGGTTATCGTGCGCACGAATGACGTGAATGTGTAGACTTTGACATGTTTTCTATATATACATTTACTTCTAAACACATTAAGATTTTGCATTATTTGAATTTGAATAAATAGCAGACTATAGCATATATTAATGTGTTGCCTAGTTCACAATATTATCATTTATTTTCATGCACTCCATATTACATATATATTATGGTTATTCCAAATAATAAAATAAGTATATCATGAATTTTTAGGCTCGCTATGATAAAAGTATGTAATATCTCGATTTGCATGAAAGAGTGAGACGTTGTGTGAGTGAGTTGTTAAGTTAGAAAAAATATACATGTGCTCGACCTTTATGGAATGTCTTTAAAGGAAGTCGACTCAATGCATTATGTATGTTTCTAAATAACTAAAGTTCCATACCTTTTCATGGAATGCCTTTACATAGAGCATGTATAGTATAATAAACCAGAAAAGTATCTATTGAACCTTGTGAAGTTTCTAGGTGTATCTCCGCTCTGGTATTTTCACTCTCAATATTAAAAAAAAAATGTTTATTAACAATTTTTCATAATTAACGTGTGTCCATTGGGAACAAATCAGCTTTTTTAGTTTTGTAGATGCCTTTTCAACAAAATACTTTTTTTAAGCTTGAACAGTGGGAGACTTTCCCACTGCGATTTTTATATATATTAAAAGGATATTTACAGGGTGAAAGAGTTGGGTGAGGAGATATTACAAAAGTTTGAAAATGATCAAAAGATTCCTAGGGTTGTACTTGAAGCCAAATTTTGAACTCCTGAGCATATTTTGCTCTAATTCTGTATCTCCCTCCCTCTCCTCGCCTCCCAACTTGGCAAAACAAACAAATTTGTCTTGTTCTTTTACCATAGTAATGTGCATGTGCAACACACATTTTCTATATTGATCAATATATTGCGCGAGCACGTTTATAAATTGAGAAGCATATGAGAGAATGCTACGTGCGGACAATGTCTATAGTGAATGGTGCCCTTTTGAATTCTAATTCAGAGTTCTAATATTTACATGACTATCACATTGTGCAGCTATATTCCAAAAATCTAAAAGGACATTTCAAAATTATACAAATAACATAACAACAAACATGGTGTGGGACAAGAACATTCCAGTTTAGTTGTACTCCAATAACATGACGACCTTAATTATAATATCATATTTTCCCACATGTAAAATAGCCACATCAATTTGATTATGTCACGGTGGAATCTATATATGATGTTGTATCATTCCTACATGTTCATGTACTATATACTCCCTATTTGTCCTCTCGGTGATAGCGTGGTTAAAGAATTAAAAGTTTTTTCTTTTCTCAAAAATCACACGCTTCCTTTATTTCTCTGTCTTCTTTTGCATGTATAGTAAATGATCGTATGTTTGGATGAAGATTTGTGTATTAGAGACTTAGCGTGTTGAAACATACATTACATCACAAATAAAATTTATATTATGTAGGTCACTGGGGACCTTAGAATAAATAACAGTCGAGAACTTACTCTTGTTATATTTTTTGAGGGGGAGGGCCCCTTGTGTTGCTCAGACTTGTCAATGAACGAAGAGTTCCGAACAGCTAATGGTGACAAATACTTTTAGAGGATGAAAAAATGAGACCCATGGGCACTAGCACCTAGGCTTTTTTATAGAAGAATCCCACCCAGGTGAGATGCCGGAAATTCGCTCTCGATAGGATTCAAACTCCGGTCGTAACCTAACCACTAGGCTTCTACCTGGTTCTCACAGTGACAACTACTCATAGATATAGTATTTCTTTGCTTGGGAGGCAACAGTCGGGACAAGAAATTCGTTGATTCGAGCAACGAAAGGGAAGCTCGGCATGAGAGAGAGAGAGATTATGGCAGGTGTCTAGTTTGGAGTCAAGACCATACATTATAAAACTACTAGAGGTGCGGATAGAGCATTGACAACCGGTTTTTTCCTCCTCCAGACTCTAAAATCCAAGAAATTATGGCCGTTTAAGGACCTATGGTAGAGGGATCCGGATTGGCTGATTTTGTAAAAGGCAAAGTCAGGTGACTTTGAGTCATTGACACTTGGGCCAACCATGTGTGGGCTCAATACGTCAATGACTCAAAGTCAGCTAATCTCAATCCAGGTACAAGTACAAGGTCAGATGCTCTAAGAAGCAGGATAGCATGAAACCTTTTAGGGGCAGACTCGAATCAGGAGGAAGGGAATGGAGATTCACCGGTTTTTACGGAGATCCATCTAGAACTCGGAGAAAAAATAGCTGGGAGTTGCTTCGCTTCCTGCGTGCAGAATACGATAAGCCGTGGCTGTGCGCGGGAGATTTTAACGAGATTTTACATGCTGGTGAACAATTTGGAGGCGTAACCAGGGAGGAATGGAAGATGGATGGCTTTCGTGATACCATCGATGCATGCCGCTTTGAGGACCTGGGTTATATTGGGCTTCCTTATACGTGGGACAACAGGCAACAAGGTTTGTATAATATTAAGGTGAGACTGGATAGAGCTCTAGGGGATGACCGATTCCAAGAAATTTTTGATAACACCTCGGTTTTGCATGTGCAAACTACGCAATCGGATCATTGTGCCTTGTTAATCTCGCTTCGGCGATCGGAGTGGCTGGATGTGGATAACACCGGAAGGCCCTTTCGGTATGAGAATGCATGGGCCAGACATGAAAAATATGAGCAAGTTGTGATGGATAGTTGGTTGCCTGGTTCCGGTACTCTGGAATCAGTTCACACAGCTCTAGGAGGTATAAGATCGGGGCTAACTTCCTGGAGTCGAGAGGTTTTTGGCTCAGTTAATAAACAGCTGAAGAGCATGCGGGGGAAACTTGAGAGTTTGCGAGCTAATTCTCTTGGCTCAGGCCCATCCCGTGCAGAATGTAAGTTGATGCGACGAATTTCTGAGTTGTTGTCACGTGAAGAAGCTATGGCCAGGCAGAGGTCGAGATCTCTTTGGTTAACAGAGGGAGATCGTAATACCGCATATTTTCATGCAAAGGCTAGGCAACGACATAGGTCAAACAAAATAAAATCTTTGAAGCAGGAGGATGGTTCAATAGTAACTTCACAGGAAGGTATGGAACAACTTGCGATTGACTTTTATAAAAGGTTGTTCTCGGCACAGGAGGATACACAACCAGATTTGATCACAGCTTGGGTTCCGAGGAAAGTAACTGATGATATGAATGCCAATCTTTGTGCTCCGGCGACTGATATGGAAATCGAGCAGGCTCTCTTTATGATGCATCCACACAAATCACCGGGGCCGGATGGTTTTACAGCTGGTTTCTTTATAAAACATTGGAGCTTCCTAAAAGAGAGGGTATGTGCTGCTGTCAAGGAGTTCTTGAATGGTGGTGATATGCCTGAGTTGGTCAATAATACAGTGCTTGTTCTGATTCCGAAAATAAAATCACCACAAGAACTGTCACAGTATAGGCCGATTGCTCTTTGTAATGTGCTTTATAAAATAGTATCAAAGGTGCTAGCACTTCGACTGCGACCAATTCTTGAGGAGGTGATATCTGAGGAGCAGAGCGCCTTTGTTCCAGGGCGTTTAATTACAGATAATGTGGTGACAGCTTTTGAGTGCATTCACTATTTGAAGAAGAAGAAAGGTAAATCAGGTGCATGTGCTATGAAACTTGATATGGCAAAGGCATATGATCGCGTAGAGTGGACCTATCTTCGTGCCATTATGGAGAAGCTTGGCTTTGCTGATTTGTGGATCAACAGAGTAATGGCATGTGTGGAATCAGTCTCATTCTCCGTTCGAGTTAATGGAGTTTTCTCAGAGCAATTTAAACCAACGAGGGGGATCAGACAAGGTGACCCAATTTCGCCGTATTTATTCCTATTGTGTGGTGAAGGTTTTAGTAGTCTGCTTCGTTACCGAGGCTCGCAACATTTGTCGAGAGGTATAAGAGTAGGGATTCATGCCCCCTGGATTTCCCATTTACTTTTTGCGGATGATAGCCTCATTTTTTCACAAGCTTCTTCTGAAGGTGCAGACAGGCTGAAGCAAATACTTGAGTCGTACAGGCAAGGTTCTGGACAGCTAGTGAATCTCACTAAATCTGCCATTTTTTTCAGCAAGAATTGTACATATGAGATGAAGCAAGAAGTACACACCAGATCTGGGATACTGACCGAGGCACTACTAGAGAAATACCTTGGATTGCCAACTTCGGTAGGTAGATCCACGGATGTTCAATTTGAACACATTATGAGTAAGATTAAAAAGCTCTTAAATGGTGGTTTGCCGAGACTGTTGAGCAGTGCAGGGAGGGAAATTTTTATCAAAGCTGTTTGTCAAGCAATACCTACTTTCTGTATGAGCTGTTTTAAGCTGTCCAAAAAATTCTGCAAAAAACTTACAGGTGTGGTGGCTCGGTTTTGGTGGGGAGGTGACGAAAAGAAGAGGAAGATGCACTGGAAAAAATGGGAAGACATTGCCATCCCCAAAGGTGAGGGAGGAATGGGGTTCCGAGATTTTGAAACCTTCAATCAAGCGCTCTTGGCGAAACACGGATGGCGGTTGATTACACAACCAAATTCCTTGTGTGCTAAAGTTTTGAAAGGAAAATATTTTCACGATAGGGAGTTTATGAAGGCAACAAAGAAGAAGGGTTCTTCGCACATTTGGAGAGCAATATTACATGGAAGAGATGCTCTACGAGGGGGGTTAATAAAACGTGTCGGGGATGGATCTACTATCGATGCGTGGTCTGATCCATGGATAGCAGATAACTACAACTCTAAACCTTTGGTTAGAAAGCCTGAAGCGGACATCCTGAAGGTCGAGGAGCTAATCGATCAGGAAAATGGATGCTGGAATATGCAGAAGGTGACTAAAAATTTTGTGCTAGCTGACGTGCAGTCAATTTGCAGAATGCCTATTGGTACCATTGGCGAAGATAGCTGGGCGTGGAAACATGACAAATTTGGGAACTTTTCAGTTCGGTCTGCTTACAAAATTCTGTGCCAACAGAAGAATAGACCGGATGAAAACACTGAATCATCACGAGGTTCTGGTGAGAGTTGGGAAAAACTATGGGGCCTGCAGGTGCCACCGAAGGTCCGCAATTTTTGGTGGCGGGTAATTAAAAAGTTTGTTCCCTGTCGATCAATTCTAAAAATCGCCATGTCGAACTGATATCCTGTTGTGAGGATTGCGGTCGTGAGGAGACTATACCTCATACTTTGTTCGAATGCAAGTGGGCACACATGTTCTGGAAGGAGGTAAAACGGCTAACCTCAGTTAAGCTCCCTGAGTTCCGATCGGAAACATGGCCTATTGATCTTGTTGCAGGGAGAATGGTACCTGATAGAGATGTCGCTGTAATTTTGTGCGGGTGCTGGGCAGTTTGGACTGAACGAAATAATCGCAGGCACGGCGATCATTGCAGGTCTGTGGATGTATCAGTACGCTGGACGATTGATACGATGCATGATCTCACGGCTGTTACAATTCAGAGGAAGAAAACATTACCTCAGAGACGTGTGACCTGGGAACCGCCTGATGAAGGTGTGATCAAAGTAAATGTGGATGCTGGTTTCACAAATGAACACAGGCAAGGTTCTACTGGTGTTGTGTTGCGTGATCACGCTGGCAAACTGATCAGAGGACAGGCTATTTGGTATGAGCATGCTCACTGCGCGCGCACGATGGAGGCGTTCGCAATCCGTGATGGTACCAAGTTGGCAGCTGATTTGGGGTTCAGAAGAGTTATCATTGAATCTGATGCTGAAGTTGTAGTAAAGCTGTGGAATTCTGCTTGCTTTGATCGGGCAAACGTGGCTCCCATTTGCCATGAGATAACAGCGTTGGGAGAGGGCTTTGAGAGCTTTGCTCTAGCACATGTACGGCGAGAAGCAAATATTGCAGCCCATAAATGTGCTAAGCAAGCGACGGAGGAGCGTAAGAGATGCATCTGGGTGAATTTTACCCCTAGCTTCCTACAAGATTGTATCCAAAACTTTTGTAATCCGTCTGATTAATATATAAAGTCTTTATTCGCAAAAAAAAAAAGAATGCGCTGGGCTTATTAACAATATATTAATTCCAGGTACAATGCTCAGGCCACGACGAGCCCTATCCAAAGCCGCTGCACGATGAAATCAGTCTTTCTTCTCGGCGTTGCCGCAGTAGCCATAGGGGTTCTTCCTCGCCCAGTTCCACTGATCCCTGCACATCTCCTCGATCCCGTACTTGGCTCTGCAATGCAAAGTGGACCACGCCCGGTCAGTGCTTCGATTTCACTCGGTAATTGAGCTATAGGTTTCAGTTGATCTCTTACCTCCAGCCGAGCTCCCTCTCGGCCTTGGCGGTGGACGCGTACACCTGCTCCGAATCGCCTGGCCTCCTGTGGCACATCTTCACCGGGATTTCCTTGCCGTACGCCTTCTGGAAAGCGGTCACCATCTCCAGCACCGTGGTCCCGCGCCCGGTGCCCAGGTTGTACGCCACGCAGCCGACGTCGGGGCTGGCGAAGAGCTTCTCGAGCGCGGCGATGTGGCCGTCGGCGAGGTCGACGACGTGGATGTAGTCCCTGACCGCGGTGCCGTCCCTGGTGCGGTAGTCGTGGCCGTAGACGTTGAGAACGGGGAGCCTGCCGACGGCGACCTGCTGGATGTAGGGGAGCAGGTTGTTGGGGACGCCCTTGGGGTCCTCCCCGATGTCGCCGCTCTCGTGGGCGCCGATGGGGTTGAAGTAGCGCAGCAGGATCGTCCTCCACTCTGGGTTCGCGTGCTGGTAGTCACGCAGCATCTCCTCCAGGTATAGCTGCAGCAAGCAGCTTCAGATACACAGATAGCAACACAGTAAACTGCCGATCGCACGCCGATGGCCATCGCTATCGGCTTCAGCAACGTGAGTGGCAGGCAGTCTGTGACGGACTGTAGATAGTCAGATAGTTATATACCTTGGTCCTGCCGTAGGGGTTGAGGGCCTTGAGCGGGGAGTCCTCGACGCAGGGCACCTTCTCCGGCTGCCCGTACACGGTGGCCGACGACGAGAACACCAGCTGGCACGTACGTTCTTGCGAGTGTCAGAGAGCAAGCAATACTCATCTCTCTCTGAAGAAGAGTGCGGGCGTGCAGTAGTACGTATACCTTGTCGCACCCGTGCTCCTTCATGGCGTCGCAGAGGTTTATGGTGCCGACGATGTTGTTGCGGTTGTACATCTCCGGGTGCGCCACGCTCTCCGCCACCGCCTTCAGCCCGGCGAAGTGTATCACGGCGTCGTACCTGAAGATAAGAGTTAGACACGTACAGTATTTTTCAAAATAACTAATGATCTCATACATCACCGGTTGGGCAATTAACTAGTACTGTAATGTTTTGGTAGGAAGTGAAGAACGATCGATCAAACAGTAGTCACCTCTTGGCGGCGAACACCTTGTGGACGTCATCCTTGATCGTCAAATCCCCCTGAAATCAATCAAATCAATCAGGCGCGAGTTACGGCAGGAACGAGGATCGCGAAGCAGGAACAATGGAGCGGTCGAAGGGGGGCCTAGAGGCGGACGTACGAGGATGAAGTGGAGGCGGGCGGAGAGGGCGGGTCCGGCGATGTGGCGGACGCGGTCGAGGGCCTCTGGGACGGAGTTGTGGAAGTTGTCGACGACGGTGACGGCGTAGCCCTTGGCCAGGAGCTGCAGCACGGTGTGCGTGCCGATGAAACCCGCGCCGCCCGTCACCAGCACGCTCCTCCCCTCGCCGCTCCCGGCCCCGTCACCAGCGCCGCCGATCGCCATATGTTGCAGGGAGAGAAGGGGTTTTTGTTGCACGCACCGCCTCTAGCTCGTGACGGATATATACCGGAGGAGGAATGGCGGATGCGTGCCGTGCCAGTACACAGTTTATACTTTGTACACATCACACAGCGGCGCGCGACGTAAATATCATATTTGTTCGGGTCTCAAGATTCCATCGCTACCGCCGCCGATCACTTCCAATTCCAGCTCTCGAATTTAAGGCTCGAGCTGGGTCGTCTTGAATTTGGCAAGCAACTAGCGACGCACCGCCCTGATCGATCCTGTGAGTGCGGCTTCACAGAAGACCCGTGTGAAGTGATACGTGAGTGCGTGCCACACACGAGGCCGGCCGTGGGCGAGAAAATCCTCTCGTTGCGCCCCGTCCGATCACCAACGTTCCTATCCCCGTCCCCATCCGCCTCATCCTCTGCAAATCATATCGCTACAACCCCGGGAACTATCGGCCGGTTCGTGCGCATGCCCCCAACGATCGGATGAAACTGCAAGTCGTGATCCGGGGTCTCTTTTTCTTTCATCTCTGTCGTCAATCAACATCTGAACAGAGCAAGTAAATAAAGAAAACATCTGAACAGTACACCGGCCGTTTGAGTTCTAGTGATCCGGACGCCAGTCTCACTGTCTGATTCCCGCGGAAAAGTGTGGGGAACGGCAACTGCTTCGCTTTAACTGCTTCGCCCTCCATCGTGTTCCGTTCGGTTCTTCCCTTTTGGCATCCATGGCGGTCGATGTGTGGATAAGTGGATGTAGCGTGCATGTATATCTCTTTACTTGGATGGATATGCATCAAGCTCTTCCGAGAGGATAAAGTTGCTAGAATTCTAAATGGTCAGAAATTTAACTAAATCTTAGTCGATTCCTTAGCAGGTGGATTTGTGTATCGATTCGTAAGATCTGAGAGTTGCACGTGTGTTGCAACTGGATTTTTTTTTCAGTTGCAGATGGGTTACGACTGAGAAAAAAATTCACAATGAGTATGATATAAAATATTTGTTCACGCGGTACAAAATAATAGTTCACGGGGTTAAAAATATATATTCCCGTGTCATAAGTGATGGGGCGACGCTAGATGGGATTTAGTTAAATCTCAGTCGATTGTGCTCTAGACGCGCCCTTAAAAGACAATCAAAAGGAAATTACAACCAAGACTTTATGCCTCAAAAGTCTCGCAAACAAAGTGCCGAACTGGTCGTCGCCACACCACCGTAGTTCTGGCCAGCGATGGAAAAAAGCAAGAAGTTCAGCCAATGATCTGCAAGAGCCTAAACAATGTTGAATTGTTTAGAAGACCATCGCGTCTGACATCGATTGTCAGTTGCCCAAATAGTAGTATCAGCATGACACAAACCCGATCTAAACAGACAACCATTCCAACATCGCCTGGCCAAGCTGATGACATTGCTAATAAATGATGAAAAAATGGCTATTTTAAAAGACTACACACAGTGATCACGAGATCTAACTGATGAATAACGACAAGAACTAACATGTTGTTCATGAAGACCGGTGGGAAAAAAAGAGGCTCCAAACTATTCGACAAACTCAAACTTATGCTGCACCGAGATGGGATTGGAGCCGGAAGACTTCTTTGTGAGACTACATTGACGTCATAACCGTAGTAACGTCACCGCGACACCAGAATCTAAACAAAGACAATTTTGTACACATCAGACGACGAGGATATTCTATTCATGGTGCTGAAACTCGCATGTGAAGGGGAACAACGACCGGATATGAAGGATTATCAATCAAGTTTTAATTTAGGGTGGCTCTAGACAATTTGAAATAATGAATTTGGTGTTGCGAAGTTAAGTTGTAAAAAAAAGAATATGGTGTCGCGAAGTTAAGTTGTCATTTTTTAGGGGAAAGTAGGGATTTTATTGAGTATGAACAATCAAGGATACAATATCTGGTGGTTTAGTAAACCACACACGGCGACCAAAAGTTTGTGAAATAGCATTCCTAGCAACTAGTCGAGCATCACCGTTTGAATCCCTACTTTCATTGAGTTTAACCAGGTCCGCCGGTGGTCGGAAGTTTACATTTCCCCGAGATCGTAGGTTCTTTTGTTTGTTTGTTTGGGATAGCTAATCACGTATAGGTTCTGATCGGACTCTGAAATAGACCTTCAGGAAGTCAGGCAGTCCGTGAGGGTCATTTGCTGCGATGCTTAACAGGCCTCCAGTGAGCTAGTAACGGCCTTCGGCCCTTTCCAACTGGGCATTGCATTTATTCGATTATTATAGGTCCATTCGCAGGGTGGGAAGTAAGCGTAAGCCGAATAATGGCACCAAAACGGCCCATATAATCGGGGAAAAGAACTACTCCGATCGCCAGTGCTCCTCCTATTTTAAAAAATCGAAAATAAGTTTAAAAAAAATCTGGAAAAGGCCAATGTATCACACAAACGTGAAAAATATCCATTTAAAATATTTTGAATTATGGGCTACACAAAAAAGACAACCTGATAAAATTTAGAGATTTAAAACTATGCATTCTCAGATACACACTTTTGTCATTTTTGTGTTCAGAATACAAAGTATTTGAAACATGTTTGTGGGATACACATTGGTTACATCTGGATTTCCTTTTAAATTTTGAAACTCGTAAATATGGTTTCCAAATTTTTATTAATAGGAGTAGCACTGAAATTCGGGAGCCAAAAATCTCCAACCATTTTATATACACTCCTCACGTGCTCTCCGGACGCACACTCATATAGGTACAGACTACAGGGTGCAGCCGGTACAGTACAGTCCAGGTCAACCAGATCCACTACTGACACAATACTAATTTCTTTTGCTGTAGCCTGTACAACACCGGGCATGGGAGCCCAGAGATAATATATCCTGGTTAACCCCTCCGTGACAGCGGTCCCGGCAGCGATAATTCTCGCCTTTCTCCGGCCAAATCCACGCCCAGCCAGATCTCCATGCACAACCTGGCAGCCAGCCAGCCTTTAGATCCAGGGCAGGACAGGATCAGTCGAAAACAAAAGAGAGAAATGATTCGATCCGAGGGGGTCAAGCCGCGAGATCAATGATTAAAGGCAGAAGACAAAGAGGAAAGGTGAAAAGGGAGATGCGACGCGAGTAGTTGAGTAATTTCCAAGGAAACAGGCACAGCGTCTTTGCCTCCACAAGATCTTCTTCTTCCACATGAAGAAAGGCAGTGAAGTTTCCTGGCTCTTCTGTGTCTGCATCTACTCCCTCCGTCCCAAAATAAGTGTTTCAATTTTGATCAAAACTCCCTCCGTTCCAAAATAAGTGTTTCAATTTTGACCAAAAGTGGTTGTATATAGACACTTTTGAGTAAACTTGAGACACTTATTTTTAAACGGAGGGAGTAGTTACTCTGTGGTAGAATCCAGGCGAGTTGTCCTCATTTTGCAATCATGGAGCCTGGACGAAAGATGTACTGACCATACAGAAAAAGATAGTCTCCTTCATGATGAGAAGTGGAACCACACTCGGTCGACAGTTTCCCCTCTTGAGTGATCATAGTGAATTAGTGATGCATTATTGCACTCTACCTGATGATAAGTGGAAAACACATTCTACCGACAGTTTGCCATCTTCAGTGGCTCAAAAATGGCCAAATGGGGGATTCTGGTAATGGAGTTCAGCCTCCGGGTGAGAAACAATCGACACAATTTAGGTCTTAACAATGACTCTGAACCTTGTGAAAATATTTGCTCTCGGTCTACAGCAGAAGTGAGAGAGCACGGAGCGTAACGCCCTGAATGTGAGCTATCATGTTAATAGACTAAACAGTGAAAATTTTACCAACTTTAATTTCCATCGCACATCCACTTTGGAGAGTTGTTCAATTGATGGTGTGAATGGTGCGCTCAACTAAATGAGAGCACACTTCACGGTTACATATATCTATGGCTATATATCGAGATTATTATAGTGAAGCATAGATTTGATACTATCCACAGTTCTGCACCAATTATCGACGCCGAACTCATCTCTCACGTTTTCTCTTCATTGGGAGCAAGGTCTTCTTCACTTTATCCGGGCTGTTGTTCACCGATTCTGCATCTTCAACACGGCGGAAACGAAGGTGCGACGACAAGTTCTCCACTTCGACTTTGGTGACGTCTTTCCTTACTCCGATGTCGGTGATGTATCTACCAGCACAGTACATCCCAGCCGTGACAGTGGCCATCCCGAGTGGACCGGCGGCGAAAACCTTGAACGGTGTGGACAGAAGAGCTGCCAATGGCACCCCAATGGCAGCAGATGCTTGCCCACTCATCCCGATACCCGGTTCATCGATGGATAAAAGTCCAGTCTTGCAGTAGAGGGCAAAGTCCTCGCAGTTCTTCTCGAATATGTCGTAGTTGCCAAAACCATTTTGAAGCAAGTGCATAGCCCTCCGGACCACGACCTCCGATGGGTCTGATTGGGCAATAGTGCAGGTTCCCCCTCGCAGCTTTGCAAGGAAAATTGCGGATGGCACTCCATACTCGAAGCAGTAGAGTGAGCCATTGCCAAGAAAGCAATCCAAGCAGGTAAGTACGACGCCAGTGTCCGGCAGCTGAAAACCACAGTCTGGGAATGTTGGGCACTCTGATGAAGCCTCTGAGAACGAGATCAGGCTGGAGAAGGAGTTGGAGGAATCTGAAGATTCAACTTCATTCTTTCGCGTAAAATGGACCACCTTGCTTCCTCCAACGTATATACCTGAAGATGCAATCAGTGGTTACTGACTAAGAAAATGGCCAACGCTTGGAACAATTTCTACATAAATAGAATCGATAAAAAGAGAATCGGATACAGAAAAAACCGACAGATTGGTGTATGAGTAGGTGGGTGTGGAACGATCTCTCTCACCTTCTCGTTCCCGTCCCCTGCTACAGTGCAGAGAGGCGGAAAGGAGGCGATCTCGTTTTCTCCTCTTTCTCGGCGGCGGATCCGCCGCTCCCCTCCGCCTCTGGTCGCCGTTTAGGCACCGTGAGGTGGGGGGGAGCTCCGGCTCCTGCTCGCGTCTGTAGATAGGTTCTTCTAGGTTTAGTTTTGTTCTTAGTTTCTCGTCCTTCGTGGCGTCTGGCGTATGCCGTCGAGAGTGGTTTCTCCGCTGCTGCGCGGCGGGGTCCGTTAGCCTGGCGTCGTCCTCTGGCGCGGCGTCGCGGTCGTCATCGTCTTGCTCCTCGTCAAGCCTCCATGGTGGAGGATCTGCGAAGGTGATGCGGTGACTGCTCTCCTTAATAAGCGCTTCTGGTTCTTGTTGCTGTGGTTCTTCTTCCTCTTCTTGGCCGGCCGTGGAGGCGAGGAGGAAAAGGGAGGAGGAGCGCGGCAGCTGGATCTTCTCCGTCAGGTGCTGTATGTCTCTGTTTCTCCGGCCGGCCGAGGTGGCAAGGGGAGAGCTGGGTGCTGCGTGCCGCTCTGGCTTTTGTTGTTGAAGGTGATGGTGGTTCTTTCTTCTTCGGCTTCTCTGCCTCGGCCGGCCGTGGTGGCGAGGGGGGCGGCGGCGGCCGGAGTTTGGGTGTTGCGGACGGTGGGCCTCGACGGTGCTGCGGCGGCTGGAAGACTGGCGGTGCTGGGGAGAGGTGTCCTTGGCCGTGTTCGTTCAGCGGGATTAGATTCTGTCGCGCGGCGGCGGATGGTTCTTGCGGCCGTCTTCTTCATGAGGTGGAGCTTCTTCTCCGGCGGATTGAGGTACGGCGATGGCGGCTCCGTCTAGGTTTCTCGGGAGCGTCGGCGGCGGACCTGATTGCGTTCTTTCCTGGAGGCTCGGGGTGTTCGGTGCTGTTTGCAGGGACTCCTATGTAATTTCTTTTCTTTGTTGGATCTCCTTGTAATATGTACTGTGCTTCCTTCTTTTATATCAGGTCCTTTCAAAAAAAAAAAAAAAAAAAAAAAAAAGTAGGTGGGTGTGGGGCGAGAGGAAACGACAGTTTTGACAAATGATGCAGCTTTTCTATGCAGGTGGCCATGGCATCATGTGCAAAACCTACATCATGTCCTCCCTACATATGGTCTATGGCCTAGACCGGATGCACATAAAGGACCACCACAATATATAGAAGACTACATCAGCCAATAAAAAACCACTGATCTTTTCGACAACCCGCCCATGTAGCGCACAGTGACACGAAGTAGAAGCGTAATTCACGCATCCTAAATTGGTACCAAAGATCTCTAACTTACTGAAGTACAGGGAAGCAGAGTAAGACAATTAGCGTCAATACAGATAGATGTGAGGATCAAAGATAAAAAGAGGTAACTTCGATAAAATTCTTTTCGAAACGAGTACTTTGATAAATTTCTCAATAGGACCAAGTAAAATTGGGTGGTTTCCACTTTGGTGATATTAGTTTATAGTTGCTCCGAAACAAATTATAATAATGAGAAGGCTCCAAGTTCTTATCTCTTGAGAGCAGGCTGGAATTAACAATAGAAAGGCTACTCCACGTTCTAAGGCACTAATAACAGATACGGACAGATAAGTGCGTTAGCAGTAGGTGAGCAGCTACAAGTGTCATTTGTTCTATATGCAAAGCAAGAGACAGGGCATGTGTCGTCACAGGCTCAGAGCCATCTGGAAGCATTTAGGGATACAGTTCGGGAGTTTCAGTTTATCTCGAACCTCTCGATTCAATACCTAACCAACTGAGATGGGATGGAGTAGAAACATGGCATGAATCCTTACCATCTACTCCCTCTGTTCCAAATTAATTGACTTCCACATATATCTACATTTGGATGTATATGTACATGTAGGGAGTACTATAGTAAACATTTTTTTTCTCCTACGGTTACAGTCTTCAACCAAAGCTAAATGTTGACAGTACAGATTGTGCAGAATTGGGGTGCTACAGCTGAGCCATTCTGAATTTTCTTCTTATCCGGTAACTTGCCCTCGCAGGCAATACAGTACAGGGAGGGAGACTTGCTGGTTGACGCACATCTCCTACCAATCAAGCGATCGCTGCTTGACTGAAATTCCCCGGCGCCAGTGCCCCACATTCGGCAGGCACGGGCCGGAATCCTCGGCCAATTCAGCGGTTCTCAAATCGCACGCCGCAACAGTTTTGCAGCGCCAGCCGGCAGAGCAGAGCAATCGAGTAGGGGGAAAAAAGTCTGGAGCGCACGGAAATGAAGCCATTGGCCGAAATTCAGAGGTTGGAATTCAGAGGGGCGGCGCCACCGGAGGAGGGGAGGGAGGGAGAGGAGATGGGGGGTACCGTGGTGGGAGTATGCGTAGACGGCCCTCCAGGTGTAGATGTGGTCGCCGGGCCTGATCTCCGACCGCTCCACCCGGTTCGACAGCAGCCCCATCGCCGCCGCCGGTATCCCAACAACGACAGCAGCACGCGAGAGTAGCAGCGCGGGTGTCGGTGCTGCCCGTGCGAATGGAGAGAGCTCCACTGTATTTAAAGGAGGGGAAGCGAGGAGGCCGGGGCGAGGCGGAGGGGGAGGTATATTCGCGGCGACGAGGCCGGGGGGAATGGCGAGCGAGGTAAAGAATGTCGCTTTCTGTCACACGGCGCAGCGCAGCGCACCTCCGGTTCGCCCGTTGGGCTCGCTCGAGCCGAGGACCAGGGGTCTCCTCGGTCGCTGGGCTCTCTCGGGGAAATGGAGAAATGATGGAATCACGTCGCGCTCTCAGTCACAGAGCCGCCGGCGTCACGTTCAGGTAGACTCGCAGTTGTAGCAGGTGCGGCGACAACTGACAAATGTTGCGTCGGGCACCAACGGGTGTCGCGGGACAGGGCACCGGCTCGGGTCCGGCAGCCACCTAACCCCGTGCCAGGTGCCACCCTCCTACAGTCCTCTGTTTTTTTTTTTTTTTTGCGAAACTACAGTCCTCTGTTCTCATAGTAGACGACTGTAGACCTCCCTCGTGAACTCCGCATTGCACAATTTCGTTGACACTGTATCGCGATCACTCGTTGTTTTTTAAGGCAAAAGGCGAAGGCACCGATGATTAGAGTAGCACCAAGTGAGTAGCTGTGATTTTTTAACGGGGAGTGGGTTGGTATGGCATCACACACCTGACCGAGCGAGATAACGATGGCACTGAAATGAACCCGATGACACGATGGTACTGAGCGGAGCCCTATAGGGCCAAGGGGGTGCACCATACATCGGGATTTTTTTCGTTGTACTATAATACAGTAACAAAATTCAGCATGTGTGCACCCCTGAACTACAGTATCATTTTTATTTCTTGTGGCCTCCATAGTGGCACCATGAACCCATGTTCATTGTGCTCTAGCTCCGCTCCTTCATGGTGTAGCTGACAAATGATGGAGCTTAAACCGGCCACACTGTGTCACAAAAGAGATTCAAAGCCTCCTAGGAATCGGCTCAGTACATTGGAGGGCATCAATACCATGTTTCAAAGCAGAGAAGCGATGCTACAAGTTGGCTCGATTCGAATGGCTTAGAGGAGAGAGGATGCTAGATAAATTATGAATACATGGCTGAGACAACCATGTGCGCTCCACAAGAAAATCGAACCCAAAACTGCAACAAAGGCATAGTGGTTCCTAACTCTGACAAGTTTTTCTATGAACCGGCGCCCTGGTGTGGCTGGTCTTATGTCGTTGTAAACAGTAGTAAAGAATGTCCTGGTCGCACGGCTAGTGCGAGACACACACTACTAACACATTATGCTCAAGCCCACAAGAGTCTCGCTCGGTTGTTGGGTGGCTCGGCTTCGGCTTCAAATAATTCAGGCCGATATATTTTTCTTAAAGTTACCTTTGAAATATTCACAGTGATCAATTATATCTATGAATTCATGGCCAGACCATGTGGTTCGCAGACAATCTTCATGTAAGGAAAAAATCAACCTAGACGGGGTGGGGATCATACATGAGACGACCAATGAACTATACCGAAAAAACGGAAGGAATGGTATTTAAAATAGATTGTGGAAAGACATATGACAATCCCAAATGATTTTTTCTTCAGTAAACTCTAAAAATGAAAGCGGAGATCAATTATATTTCTTAAGTTTGTCGCTAAAGTAGTGTGTTCATTAAAGTTAACGAAGACGTTGGTTACTACTTCCAAACGAAAAAATAATGAGAAAAGGCAACCCATTACTACCCAAAGATAGATGCTCGAACTGAGAGGATTGTTCCACATCCAGTGGACTTTCATTCATTCAATATGCATATGATATGATCCTATTTATGGATCATGAGCTTGAAAGACATATGACAACATGTTTGGGACAAAAGGCTTTTGTTGTTGTTGTTGTTGTTGTCAGATATGAGATGATGCCACTCATCTACTAACAAGCACTAGCTAAATGCCCATGCGTTGCTACGGAATAAATAAATTTGATGATTTTATCCATCAAAATCATGGTACTGAATGGTTTATGTGCATCACATCAAATACAAGAAAATAACATGCTTCCATTTATTAGTTTACAATAAAATTATCTAATTGAGGTTAAGCTTTTTGAGGGAGGTTTAATGGAGGTTAAGTTTGTTTTTTGACCGTAAATAGCAGGAGCTCTGCCTATGCAATATTAGGAGAATAGAATTGATCCAGTTAATTAGAGAAACCGGACCCAAAAACCATACAAAACGCAGTTAAAGAACCACTCACTCTAACTCAAGGAACATTGTCTGAGCCTGAAACAAGGGAACCTAAACCCAAACTAACAGGCCACACCTCATATCCAACTAACAGAAACTCCCCCAACGCACACAAACTCTCACAGCTAGAGATGCAACGGTGTGCACCCTCCAAAAAGAAGATATCAAGCATTGCTCACAACTAAATCTCGAAAAGCCTCCATCACCTGCGGTGTGTTACGTCTCCAACGTATCTATAATTTCTTATGATCCATGCTAATATTATATCAATTGTCACATGTTTTATATACACTTTATATCATATTATGACATTTATTGGACTAACCTATTAACAAGATGCCACAGTGCCAGTTTCTGTTTATTATGTCTGTGTATTGCAGAAAAGGCCCGAAAACCAAAGTGCTCGGAAAAATCCAAAAAAATTACAGAAATTCTATTTCGCCAGAAGACCCACAGAGCCAGGAGGGCAAGTCCAGTGGAGGCCCACGGCCTCCTCACCATGCCGTCGCGCGGCCTGGAGGGGGGTGGCGCCGCCACGTGGTGAGGCCGCCTCGTGCACGCCCTCGCGTTGCCCTTTGGCCTATATATTGCTCCTGCCCCGAAAACCCTAGAAGAATCGACGATTTCTCCAGAAGAGTTTCGTAGCTCCGCCGCCACCAAAAACCCTAATTCGGGGGACAGAAGTCTCTGTTTCGGCACCCTGCCGGGACGGGGAATTGCCCCCGGAGCCATCTCCATCGACTCCACCGCCATCTTCATCGCCGTTGCTGCCTCCCATGATGAGGAGGGAGTAGTTCTCCCCGAGGCTGAGGGCTCTACCGGTAGCTATGAGGTTTACCTCTCTCTCCCATGGTGTGATCTTTATGTGATCATGAGCATTGCTAGTATCGTTGAATTCATATGTAATTTTTATGCTACTCAAGTGATTTTATCTAGTTTCCGGAGTCATTGTGACAACACGGTATCAAGGTGACAGTGTGGGTACTTGTGTGTGACTCTATAAATAATTTAGATATTATCATGGCTTATTTTTTGTGGAATTGTGGTGTTTGTTTACTCAGACTTTGAGGTGTGCTTTTGTAGCCCTACGCATAGTACTATTGTTTCACCAAGAAGGAGAATAATCCCGAGTAGCACTTACTTGCGTTCAGTTGTGCTAAAATGTTGAGAGATACCGCTAGTGAAAGTATGATCCCTAGGCCTTGTTTCTAAGCATTGAAACACCGTTTACAACAAGTTCTGCTACATGTTTGCTTGCTGCCATTTTTATTTCAGATTGCAATTACTACTTATAATCATCCACATTACTTGTATTTCACTATCTCTTCGCCGAACTAGTGCACCTATACATCTGACAAGTGTGGGGACACAAGAAACTTCTTGTATCTTAATTGCAGGGTTGCTTGAGAGGGATATCTTTGACCTCTACCTCCCTGAGTTCGATAAACCTTGGGTGATTCACTTAAGTGAAACTTGCTGCTGTTCTACAAACCTCTGCACTTGGAGGCCCAACACTGTCTACAAGAATAGAAGCGTGCGTAGACATCATGCGCTGCTTCTCTTACATCTGCAAATAACATTGCATCTTCTCCACAATGACTTCATTGGTGGCTCTCTCTTTGCTCTTGAGTTTTGGGATTTCCCCAAAAGACTCCGCCCGCCTAAACTCGACGCGCTTGGCTGCTGGAATGCCACAATCTTTGTTCTTCTTGTCCAACCGGATGCTTCGTCGCTCGGCCAAAGAGGGAACATCCACCCGAAGCAGCTTGTCTTTGGGCATGTCTGAAAGTGCATGTGTTGCTCCATGCGTGGTTTTGGTAATTAATGACAATCCTTATGGACTAATGTTTGCATTGAGATATTCTTTTAGATCTTGTCCATAGAAAAAGATTGGAGTTCATGTGTTGGACTCGAGAAGATTCATGTTGACCAAGGTTCCATCCAAGGGTTTATATGAAGAATGGTCACGTGAAGAGTTGAGCTTATTGCAAGCATGGCTTGGAAAAGAAGATTGAGTGAACTTCATGTTTATCTCCAAGCCATCATCTATATCAAGAGAAGAATATGAAGCGCAAGTGGATACATGAAGACAGAGCTTAGCGAGGCTCTCCCATAATGGAGTATGGGGGAGCATTTGGAGAAGTCTTCATCAAGCATGTACTAGCAAGCACAATCAAGAAAGGTGTTCCAACTTGAGAGAGTCAAGATCGTCATCATCTAGCTCAAGTGGAATGCGCAAGGCAAAGGTATGATCTTGATAGGGTTTCTATTTTACCGGTCTCGTGGTGTTAGTAGGAGATCGGGTTATAGGATAAACGGCGTACTATCAAGAGGGGCTCTCAGTGAGTAACTTGATCGCATCTTTGTGGAGAGCTCAAACCTTTGCATACTTTGGCATATCATCTTTCTTGGTTCTTATTTGGCTTTTATCCATGTGAGAATTTAGAGCTTGTGTTCATCTCCATACCAAGCTCTAGTTCATCAAAAACGGATTTCATTTGGATATCTAGTGGTGTTTTTGATGTTGGAGGTTTTACCGGTTCGTCTCTTGTAGAGAGGTCAAACTCTCCTCTTGTGGTATCCTCCTCACATGATGGACTATGATGTGTATATGCATGATATTGTAGTGCTTGTGATTATCTTCGAAGCAAGCCCAAGATCATTGAAAACGAAGTCCGGATGGAAAACTTGTTGCGTTCTCGGTGTTTGAAATATTACCGGTCCTCCTCGAGCAAGCCCAACCTCGTTGGTTTCATCTCGTTTGGAGCTTCCTTGCAAAAGTTATTGCATTTCAGGTTTTGCAGTTCTGCTGTTTTGGCTAGGCCGGAGTTTCCGGCCTGAGGGTCCGGAGTTTCCGGCCCTTCGAGTTTTGGAGCAAAGAGCTCCACTCGGCGGCAGTCGCTGCATCGAGGCCGGAGTTGGTCCGGAGTTTCCCCGGAGTTTCCGCCCTCAGTGGCCAGAGTTTCCGGTCCATCTGGTTTTTTCTGCGAAGAGAGCATCGCGGCGGCAGCCGCTGATTTGGGGCCGGAGTACCCCCGGAGTCAGTCCGGAGTTTCCGCTCAGGCCGGAGTTTCCGGCCTCCCAGACCGGAAACTCCGGTCTAAGTGGTCTGCAACGGCTCTTTTTCTGGGAGGGGTATAAATACCCCTCCACCTACCTTCAGCCACTTAGCTCTTCCAAGCACGTTTTTTTCCCTCTCTCTCCTCCATTGTTGACCTTGGAAAGCTTGCCCCTCTCCCATTTCCTCCCATGATTCTTGCATATCTTTGAGGGATTTGATAGAGGAGATCTAGATCTACATTTCCACCAATCCATCTCTCCTCTAAGTGAAGGGAACCTAGTAGATCTTGATCTTGGAGTTCTTGGTGTTTCTCCTACTTTATTCTTCCTCTCTTCTCCCCCCATAAGCATTAGTTGCTTGTGGTGGGATTCGAGAGTGAAGGATTTGAGTCTTGTGCTCTTGCCTTTTGCATTTGGTGCATCGGTGTGCTCTCCACGAGGATTCGTGGAAGTTGAAAGCTTGTGAACTTGTTACTCTTGGGTCTTTGGACCCTAGACGCCCGTGTGGTGGTTGAGACCCTTGTGTGGTCACTTGTAGCTGTTCGGGAGCCCCCAATCCCGTTGTGGGTTGTGCCCCGGATCGTTGTTGAAAGGCTCTGGATTTCCGCCTCGAAGGATTCCGATAGTGGAAGGTGAACCAAATCTTTGTGGTGCGGTTCATCGGAGAAGAAGGTGAAACCTTTGTGGTTGTTGAACCATTCACTACTAGATATCGCAATATAGCCGAGGGTCACTTTACTGTCGGCTATTTGAGCTTACCGTCGGATATGTTTATAAGCGACGGTGCACCGTTGGCTATCTCCCGTCGGCGATGCTCGGTCGGCCATTACACTTATATCCGACGGTACGGTCGGGTAATATATTGCCCCACGGTCATTAACTGACAGGGAACCGTCGGTCATTTTCTGGCCACTGGTGGTCCCGCGGACACTCGGCAACACTTGTAGCTGACGTTGTTCGGTCGGTTATATCTGTTCCGACGGTAGCTTTGCCCCGTCGGACATCTTGATCAGCGATGGTTTGTTGCCCCGTCGGTATTAGTTATAGCTGACCGGAGAACCAGCCCGTCAGTTAGGACAATACCCAGTTGTGCAGGCAATCCATCGGGCTTCTTATAAATGAGATGGAAATGTATAATTCCACTATCGGGGATTTCTTTCACCAAGGGGTGACGTACGAGAGGAAAATGCAATTCATAAACTCCATATTTAGGAATTATAGCATTTCAGAAACAACGCAGCCACACATGACTCAATAATATATAATATATCTCAGAGTGACAACATATAATTTTTCGAGTGACCTCACAAACAGTATGATTCATCTAGAAAATGTTGAATACAAATGGAATCAGTAATCAAGATCGAAATGGTTCAAACATTCTGCATGTGCTAATTTCGAAGAACTTCAGAACATCGCTCTGTTGCCATCAATAATCTTCAGTCTTCAGCCATCATCATCACCCTCACCATAACCGTAGCCTTCATCATCTCCCCTGTTGTCATAGATGCTCCATCCGATACTCTTGCCGCCTCACAAGGATATAGTTAGCATATACCGATCTTTGGATAAGTTTACAAGCTAGAGAATCTGCATCAAACTAACCTTTTCAGACTCATGTTGACTGTCAGAGTCTCTTCTCGTTTCACATCCGACTTTATCAGAGTCTCTTCTCGTTTCACATCCGACTTTAGAATCTGATGTGGCCTGTATATAACACAAAACATGCATTACTCTATAGTTTTATTGTTGTGAGCCTACCACTAAGATATCTAAAACTTACCAACGTCATAGAAGCACTAGTTACTTGATGGAAAAATACAGAAAGGTACTGGTGTATATGTTCAAATAGATCACAATGCTGAGAATGTACTAAATTATCATGCACCTAAAATGACTCCAGGAATAGCGTATTCACAACTTCCAGATATCAATAGTGCCAGTTCTACTACACTTCTTCATTTCAGTGTACATAAATGTGAAAAAAGTCAGAAGAGCAAACACAAGTACAGAAACCATGCTTTAATAAACCCCAGTACGTGGCAATAATAGTATCAGTGTTTTGCTTTGCTGTTAATTTAGTTAAAATACATGTATCATCAACCTATCTAATCAAGATCAAGGAAGTTGTACAGAACAAAGGTATTCACACGAGTAGGAATATAAAGATGGACATAATCTAGTCTGCAGCTAGTACATGGATAATCAAAACAAATTAAGTAGCTTTGTGGATGGCGGTGGACAAAACAAAGAATTCTAAGTTCTAGTACCCACCGACCTATTTCAGAATTCTCGAAGCATCTACGGAAACCATTATTATAGGTGGATGTACTTACCCAAAATTCTTCCACAATTTTGGAAGCTGCCGTTAGAACTTAGAACTCCTGCACCAGGAGACCACTTGTAGTCCTCCCAACACAACACTGGTTTTCGATCACCAGCTGAACCAATTGGCTCCGGTTACATCTGGCATACTAATGGACCTTGCACTGTTGATGGTTCATGAGCAGTGTAAGGGTGCTTTTTCCATAGACTGTTACGAATACAGAATAAAGAAAGTTAGCATATGAATATTGCTCCAACAAGAACTAAACCATTTGAAATACTTAATACGAACATTCCCCTAAGGAACTATAAGGGGCCGATCAATTTCCTCCAGTCTATCACCAGCTTGTGTCTTAGTTCTAGGAGCTCTAACCCTTTTAGTTTGCTCAGCTGATTCAGATGATCTGTTGTTGTTTCCCACAGAGGCACTAGATCGAAGACGATCTGTTCGACCTGGTTATTGATGAGGTAGGCCTATGACTCAGGCGGGCAGACATGGTTACAAAATTCATGCTATTTATATATGAAATTGACAACTAAACCAGTTCACATGCATGCGAGCGAGAACGAAATGAAACATTCTGTAAATAAATTATCTTCATGTCCATGTGTCTCACAAACCTAATTCGCCCCAAACTTGGTCGACGAAAAAAATGAAAATCAATATCACTCGCGCAACCGTCCCGAAATAAAAATTCATCAAACAATTTATCTAGAGCTGCACAAAACGAATTGCAATCAATAAACATTGAACAACCAGCACACAGAAAAGCACATAGTCATATTTCGGCCAGGGTCAATGTGAGAGACAGAGACAGGGAAAGAGGGAAGTTTCGGGAAAGAGGGGGAGAAGAGAGGGATACCTTGGTGCCCCACTGTGATTGCTGCGTGCGGATTGGTCGGCCATTGAAGAGCTTCGGGGCACCCGTCGTGGAGCAAGTAGAAGAGCAAGGCCCTAGATCTGTTCTGGAGAACGAAGACGAGGAAGAGTTTGTTTTGGAAGGAAATCAAGAGAATGCGGCAGTTTAGGACGTAGTTGGGGTCGTGGTGCGGCGGCGCGCGCGATTATTTCGGTGGGCGCGCCACGAAGTCTGCGTTAAATCGCCCAAAATAAGCGCGGTAGGTTCAAAATAAGCGCGTCCAATACGGGCTCTATGGCGCTACTGAAATCATTCTTCATTCGCAAAAAAAAAAAACATTCTTCATTAAAAAAAAAATCATTCGTCAGAATTATTTTGCATCAAATACTCTACAATTACTCCAAAAAAGGAAATCAAAAGATAGAAAGGCTGGCACGCCGCACGGGCAGCAAACAAGATTGGGTACGGACCTGGCAATTGATGTAGGCTCGTGGCGCGTTTGGACGGCGTCGAGGAAGTCGCCCTGCTTCCGACGCGATTCAACAGAGTAGGAGAGCGTGGAGGAGATGCTCCGATGAATCTGGCCACTGCCGTGAGTGAGAGTGAGGATGGGGAATCGATGCATCTGGCCACTTCCGCTAGTGAGAGTTAGGAGGGGAATTGAAGGTGAGGGGGCACGTACTCGTTCTTCTGGTCTCAAAGGGACACAACACACAATCACACATGGACATTAGTAACCCTGTAAGTGGTAATGGGAGGCCCACGGCGCCGTGGGCCGAACCCAGTTAATTTGCGTTATTGGACACCCACGGGTAGACAAAAAAAATAGTCGGGCTAAATAGGGTAATCCACCACCGCCGCCACGCCGCCGCGGGGATCCATGGCGATGTCGTCGCCACGCCCTGCCTCCATGGCGACGGCGGCGAGCTCTGCCTCCATGGCCGGGGAAACTGCCGCGCCGCCGCGCCGCTCCCCCGTCCTCCCTGTCCGCTCCCCCGTCCTCCCTTTCCGATCCCCCGTCCTCCCTGTCCAATCCCTTTCTCCGGCTGTCGGCGGCGGCATGGCGGAGCAAGGTATCCAGGCGGCTGGCCATGCGGAGCAAGAACTGGTGGGCGGTGAGGTGCTCAGGTCGCCGGCTTCGTCCAAGAAACAGCGGCCCAAGGTAATCCCCCAATCCTCTCTAGATCTTCGTTCAAAGTCTCGGCATGTTGGAGCACCGCTCACTTGTTTACTGTAGGGCACTAGCTTAGCGCTGTAGTCACGGTCACGGTAGGGTTCTTTGTGAGATTGCTTGTTCCTGGAGATCCAGACCAAGCTACAAGCTGGAACTCTGAACTAAAGGAAAGCCTGTTGACATCTAGGTAGATTGAAACGCATGTGCAGTTTCAGAAAAACACGGCAGCTACACTCGATTTTTGTTTGCTTAGGCGATGGTCTCCGGTCAAAGTGTATCAGGTCAGCTCCTCTATGCATGCGTGCAGCAAGCTAGCGAGGCTGCTCAACATACTCTTACTAGTACTCAACGTACAACACGCCGCAACTGAATCAAATGCGTCTTATCTCAATCAAACTGCAACTGGACAGTAATGACGTTGATAGATGTATGTAAGGTGTAGTGTTTGGTCGTCATGAGTGGATGTTTGGTGTTACATTTCTGCTACTATATGTGTGCCTATTGCTCTGGTTGTCCGTTATGTGTATGACCATGGCTAAGATTATGTTTACTATTTCATTGTATGCAGGTTGCAAGAAGAAATTCACAAGAAACGTCTCAGCTAGCGGGCAGCAAAAGGCCACTTTCACATACGAGTGGTAGCTCAAGCTTAAGAGCTACCAAGGCTGCAAAACTTATCAATGCCAAGGTAAGAACTTGTTCTTCTTAATTAAAGTTCTAGGACCATGAGATGCTATGCTAATGTAGTCCTCTTATTGTAAATGCAGGTTGAGATTACACAGCTGAAAGAGAAATCTAAAACAGCTCCAATCAAGTGTAGGTCTCCTGGGATAAATATGATTGCCAGAAATAGGTCTCAATCACATGCAAGGTCTTCACCGGCCACTCCAAGAGGTACTCCAAAATCTCCATCATTGGGAGATCTGTCGCCTGCTGCACCACATGGTATAAATAACATTTGTCATCTGTTCTCAAATACGACCAATAGTACTTCTGTAGCTAACAACACATGGAAATTTTGCACTTGTAGGCTCCATACGCAGACCACGCAGGTTGACCTCTGTCATATGGAATGATGCTGATCCCATATACATTGATGGATTGTTAGTGGAAGGAATGTGCAAACACTGCAAGGAGGTATTTCCAGCCTCAAAAGTCTCAGGTTCCAGCCAACTGGGTAGACATTTAAAGGTATGTGAGGTGAAATGTGCAATGGATGGGGCTTTAGAACAGATTAGAACTTCTGATGAGATAGACCCGAACTGGAAATTTGACCAAGAAGCTGCAAGAGCTCGCCTGGTAAATTTAGTTGTCATGCATGTCTTGCCATTCACCTTCGTTGAGTATGCTGGTTTTAGGAAATTCTGTGAGTCACTGAATCCTTGGTTCAAGTCGGTTAATAGAGTAACTTTACAAAATGATTGCATGGATACTTACTATCGGTCCAGAGATGTAAATCAAGAGTTCTTCAAGAATCTCAATTCTAGAGTATCACTAACTGGTGATATGTGGACTTCAAACCAGAAACTTGGGTATCTTTGTATCACATGTCATTGGATCAATAATAAATGGAAAATTAGGCATAGAATTATAAGGTTTTGCCTTATTGAGACACCCCATGATGCATGGAATATTTATATTGTGGTTCTAAAAACCCTTCGTGATTGGAACATCGAGGACAAGCTGTTTAGCTTCACAATGGATAATGCTGAAGTGAACACAAAAATGCTTAAGCATCTGAGGAAAAATTTAGATGATAGAAAGCTGCTCCACTATGAAGGGCGTCTATTGCACGTTCGTTGTGCTGCCCATGTGCTAAATTTAATAGTGCAAGATGGTCTGAAAGCGATGATGACTGTTATTGACAACATTAGAGATTCTGTTAAGTACATTAAGAGCTCTCAGTACAGGAAAAAACAGTTTGTTGAAGTGGTTTCACAAGAAGGAATACCTTTAGGGAAAAAACCTAAACTAGATGTTTCTACTCGCTGGAACTCCACATGTCGCATGCTGGAGACAACGATACCCTATAGGAATGCCTTTGAGACCTTGAAACAGGAGCCTAGTTATACGTTTTGTCCTTCGCATGAGGAGTGGAAAATGTCTGAAGACATTTGTGGGCTATTAAAGGTGTTCCGTCGTGCCACCGATGTCATTTCTGGATCAAACTATGCAACCTCTAACTTGTATTTCCTTGAGATATGGAATGTCAAAGTTGTCTTGGAAGAACAAGCAAAGAGTAAGAATGACACAGTCAAGATCATGGTGAAAGAGATGCAAAAGAAATTCAACAAATACTTCACAGAGTCATATTTGACTAACTGCATTCCAGTGATACTCGATCCAAGATTCAAAATGGATCATGTTGAGTTTCGATTGAAGAAATATTTTGGAGGTAATGCGGATAAATACTTGAAAGAAGTGCAGGAAGCAATTGAAGTCCTTTTTAAGGAGTATGCTGCTAAATATGAAGATAAGGATGCTGTCTTGGCAGGAGAAGGAACATCTGATGATGTAGTGGTGTTGGCTGATAGTGCCCTGTCGGACTGGGATGAGCATGTGAAGCTTAAGAAGTCTAAAAGTTGCAATGAGCTGCAGAGATATCTAGAAGAAGATTTCCATCCTCGTACAGCCGATTTTGACATCCTTAACTGGTGGGCCGTGAACTCTGCACGATATCCTGTACTTGGCAGCATTGCTCGTGATGTGCTAGCCTTCCCTGCGTCATCGGTTGCCTCTGAGTCTGCCTTTAGCATATGCGGGAGAGTGATTACTGATCATAGGAGCAGCCTATCAGCTGAGACCGTGGAGGCTTTGATGTGTTTGGAAGATTGGATAGCGCATGCCAAGTGAAGGTACATCACTTGTTTCTGGTTATGTTTTACCCATACTTTTATTCATCCTGCCGGCTCTGTTCTATCTCATATTTCATCTAAAACTGCTTGTTATGTCTGTCAAGTTTCAGCTCTTCATTTTTTCTTGTCTTGCACACTGTACTTTTGTAGTGATTAACTAAAGGTCATGACAGCAAACTGGTATGCCTCTGTTTATTGTGTGCCATGTTCTGTTTTATTTCACATGTCGTCATGCGTAGTAAAATGAGTCTGTGTTCAAGTCTTTGAACTCTTCAGGTTCTTATTCGCTGTCATTTAAACATGACCAACTTAATTTAAAATCAATGCTTGCAAACATGAAACTGAATATTCTTTTGTTTGCAGGCAACCTTTGACTGCTTGATGAAGACCTATGGATTCCTCACCCCTGATTTCTGGAGGGAGACCACCTTCACCAAGGCACCCTACCAGGAGTTCACCGACCTGTTGGCGAAGCCCACCAAGGCCCTTATGCTTGATGCACCAGCTGAGAAGATAGAAGCTTAGGATGTCTGCGTAAAGAGTGTCACTAGCTGGGATTCGTCTAATGCACTTTGCTTTATTATTATAGTTGAGAACTGGGTGGCATCTTTGAATTGTGCTGCGTTTGGATGTCTCTGTTTGCTCTGAAGTTTTGGATTATGGTACAATGTTGCTCTTAATCATATCAATGGATGCTACATAATTATGTCTATCCTGCTTTTGTGGCGTCGTCTGCCCAGGTGGGTTTATCTGGGACTCACGGCAGCCCAACTAGCTGGTGGGTATAGGTGGAAACAAAGCCATGTCCCATTACGCTAAATGGGCTAAGGTGGGGCGATGGTGGGCCTCCGCTAGCGTGCCCACTTACAGGGTGAGACATTAGTACACGTATAAATTTGCCCATGCGCCTTTTTTAAAGACTAACCACGTGTACATTCAACTGACCAAAAATGTAGCTACCGACTAGGGTATTGTCTCGTATAACCGACGGTTAGCATTTTACTGTCGGTAATTTGAATATATAGCCGAGAGTTGTGTTTCAACCGTCGACTATTTTGCGCAATACCCGACCGTGATAAATTTACCGTCGGATATTACTACGAACCGTAGGCTATTACTCATTAATGCCCGAGTGATGTTTCATCCCCGTCGGGTATCTAATACCCCGTCGGCTATAATTGTTAATATCCGACCGTTCGACTTAAACCGTCGGTAATGTACGACACCGTCGGTCATTATGGTAATAGCCGACCGGCCGTCGGTTATAAGAATTCACCGTCGGAAATATGGGGATTTCTAGTAGTGATTGTATTGGTTCTCACCTCTCCAACGAGACGTACTCTCCTAAAAAGGAGGAACTCGGGAATACATCCTCGTCTCCGCGTGCCTCGGTTATTTCTATACCCGAGCCTTTTACTTATGCACTTTACATTGTGATAGCATTCGTGCTTGAGTTATTCTATATTGCTATCACCTTGTTGCTTGTCTTGCTTAGCATAAGTTGTTGGTGCACATAGGTGAGCCTAGTTTATTTAGATTGTTGGCTTGTTAATTTAAACACATAGTTTTATTCCGCAATTATCAAGACTAAACCGGAAAAGTTTTAAATCGCCTATTCACCCCCCCTCTAGGCGACATCATTGTCCTTTCAATGTCGGCAATCTCTCGGCAGAGCTCCTCCATCGAAAAAGGCAAGGTCTTCTCCTGTGGCTCAATCGCGTCAAACTGAGCCATCACCTTCGCGATCTTCTCCTCCGGGCTAGGGGCATCAAAACCCCTCAACGCCTCCAATGCCAAAGGCCTCTCCACTCGAGGATGCTGCATCGGGGGCCCCTGCATCACCGGGGAGACTTGCTCCGAGGTAGCAATAGGCGTGGTGGTGGATTCCAGGGCAAGCGCCGACGCTGAAGAGCTCACCCCCCTAGGAGTAGCAACCAAAGCGCACGACCCCGCCGTCAGCGCAATCAGCATTGCCCCCGGTACACAGAGGTGGTGTTGGCTCCACCTGCACCACAGCTGGCGGCAAGGAGAGCCTCTCCAAAGCTCCCTCTGCCCGCTCCAACAGACTCCGAAGACGCGTCAACAAGCCCTGCACATACTCCTCCATCTTGCTCTGGGACGTAGTCATCTCTTGAAGCTGGGGCTCAATCAACCCACGCAGCTCGTCCCGCAAACTCGTTGCGTCAAGAGAAGCGACCAGACTAGCCGACCCAGGGTTGGTCATCGGCTGCACACGAGTTGGGGGAGCAGCAACCGAAGCCCATGACCGTTCCAGAGGACGACGCAGACCAGCGGAAGGCGACACGGCAGCAGCAGGCGACCTGGGGCAGAGGGTGGCCTGGCTGGGCTTCTAGTGCTGCCAGCAGTCTCGCTCCCGGTGGCCGGAGGGGTCACAGGCGAGGCACCGTATCATGTCGTGGCAGTCTGCCACCCGATGATCGGGTGCCAAGCAGCGGAAGCACCGACCCCGCACATTCCGCCTGAAGGCCATGGCACGATCTTCACCTCCCTGAGGAGAAGAGCTGGGCGGCAGCTTCGGAGATGTACGCCGCTTGTTGCAGACCAACTGCCAACCCACCGCAACGCCATCCACCTCTGTCCCAACAGCCAACGCCTCCAGCGGGGACACGGACTCGGGCGCCACCTCCACATCCACCTCCTCCACGCCGGGTAGGGAGCAGAGGTCACCGTCAACAACTAATCGGAGGAGCGGCCGCGGCGGATCCTGGAGTATCGAGCCTCTCATATGCCCCCTGTTGTTCAGGATTAAGCTCGCCCTCAGGCTTGCCTTTGGTGGCGGCATAGCAGTTACTGTTTTGGAACCAGTAAACTGCTCTCATGCGCCACCGTTTATAAAGCACCCCTTTGAAGGGAAATGGCTTCGTTGACGCGAGAAAGCCAGACGATGCAAATTGCCTATAATCAGGTTTTTGGATTGTTGAAAATATAAGCAATTTAGCAATTGATTTCATCCGCGAAAATAGTAAACAATTTATGACTAGAATAATCAGAATTAAACTAATCATGCGATCTACTAAAACAGTAGATAAACAGAATAAATCTACATCATATACTACTAGCAGAAATTGTAGTAGTAACTCGAAGAGGAAGATCAGGAGATCATACAGTGTGGCAGCAGCGGCAGCGGAAGCAGAAGCGGTAGCGTTGGCGTTCACGTTGTCACCCATGTCGTCGATGAAGAGCCTGCCGATGTCGTGGAAGAAATCGTCGTTGGGGAAGAACTCGAAGCCAGTAGTCGCGTGAGTGCGCTCCCCAAAAATCTGATCGCCCCTCTCCCATACATGATCACAAGAGGCGGGGTTCCGGAGGCCTACTGTCCCTTTAATCGGTGCACGCCGGAAGACGGGATGGAGAAGACTTGGAAGACGGCGGCGCAATGTTCTGGAACTGGAACGACGAGCAACCATGTGTTGCACGTAGTGGCGTCTAGGGTTCTCCCAGCGAGTATATATAGCGCAGGTCGGGTAGGACATGGGCGCAGCCGCACGATCAAGTCGGTAACAGCCCCACGATCCAAAGGAATCGGAAACGGCAAAACAATTAACGCGTCCGTTAATTATTAATCAATGACTCAATAAATTTTCCTGGACTGCAAAAATATAACTCGGCTCGGCGAGATTCCCGCGGCGCGGCGCGACGCGACATGTCGTGACGTGACGAGACAAGCGAGCGGCGGCGGCGGAGGAGGAGGAGTGCGCGGGAGAGAGCCTTCTGTTCTCACAAGCACACCAAGTAACACAACACTCCACCTTATAAAGTGGTGCAACTCTCTCCCAACTAGTAATGTGGGACTAAACTTTAGTCCCCAAACCAGCCATATAAATGGCCATGAGATTTTCGGAATTTAATTGGGCCATGGGCTAAACCTGGGCAAAAGCCCACAAAATTCCAACAACCCTCATTAGTATCTTCTCTGTGTGAACAACCTAGTGTTGTTTCTTTTGCCATTCAAATTCGACTACATAGACTAGGAGTCTAGAACCCTTCTGTATGGAATTTATGTATCAAATTAAAACAACCTTTCTGCTTTTAAGGACCATATTGTCAATGCGTACTGTGTTTAGCCAGCATGTATCACATGGTGACGTGCAAAACACATTTAGTTATATTTCTGTCTGAAGAAAAGGGTTGAGCAAGACTAACTAGACCAGTGTCGAGATGCTCGTATTGTACTTAGATGATCGCGCGATCTGCAATTAACTTACTTTACATGTTGTAATATATTTAGTGTGATATTCTATCGCTCATCTGCTGTATTGCATGTGTTCCATATCATCTAATGTTATTGACACAATTGATAGAATACATGACTTTGTGTATGATGCTTGTCCAACAAGGTGGAACCACCTGTTTTTAAGGTGCCCTGTTTCCATGTATTGAAAAACATTTAAAAAATATGACACATATTTGATAATAAACATTGTGATCAAATCTATTCATGTGAGATTGTGATATAAACTTCTGCATTATATGATCTCATGGCCTCTTTTGAGTATTCTAGTGCTTTCTTGATGCCAATGGAAACTAAATTCGAAGGCCCTTCTGTTTTGCTGAGGTAGGTGCATCTCGTACCCCATCATTTGGTAGCTTGTTTATTTGTCTGACACTGTCTGGAAGTTGATTGCTCTTTTATTTTGTGCAGGAAGAATTGACAAGAATCTCAGGTAAAAATTGGTGCTCATGGCTTTGTTTTGGAGGGCATTCTTTCTTCTAGCAGAAGGATAAGCTAGCTAGAGTATGGACAAATAGATGTTAGATTAAATAGACGCCCATGAAGAGTTGACGGGACTAAATTGCAGCGGTCGGATTTTTTTTCGAGCAACCGTCGGAATATGCCTTTCAAGGAATTTGGACCAGAGTTGCTGTAAGAGTTAACTGTTGGTGCCGAACCCCCTTTGTGCTGATCTAGTGGATTCAATCTTGTGTGAAGCTGGCCTCTGGATGATTGCTGGCATGAGGGCTCTCAGGCGTATTCCGCTGCGGCTCAGGATTCGCTGACTTTGAAATCCCTGACTTGGAGGTCATTGACATGTGGGTCCCACCTACAACGACCCCACATGTCGGTGACCCAAAGTCACCTGACTTTGAGCCTTCTAAAGTCAGCCAATCTGCGCCCATTCCGCTGCATGCATGCTCCCCTGATGCTTTGCTGTAAAACTTGGTTAGCTTAGCGTGTAGTTTCCGACTTTCCGTTACCCTATTTTTAGCTTCAGTTTTTTCTTTGCCATTGTTTCTTTATTTTGAGAAAGGTTCGGTGTCTTTGTACTTTGTTGCAAGTTTGCAACTTGATTCTTGGCACAATCGGGTCTGCGTCAGGGTGTAAATGAATTGCTTGTACTCCTCAAACAAAAGTAGAAATTGTGACGTGACTTCTTGGAGAATGCTGATGAGTTGCCCGTTGGTCTGGATGATTTTTTGCTCATGAGATGTGTGATCTCTGTCTATATTTATTCTGTCGTAATAAGTAGGTTTCAGGCGTAAGGGCACATGTTACAGTGAGTTTTTTTTGTGGCAGGAAATTGCAGTTTCCACCAGGCTCAGGCACATTTCGTTGCTCAAACCACCAGGTCACTCTCCACCAGTTACACATATAATCTGTTGCAACCCAGGTTAAATAGCCTATTATCACTGTTGTAGGGACATCCCTGTCAGCGAGAATGGATTTCAGCGGCAAAATCCCATGCATAGCACGCCAGCAAAATAATTAACTTTCGCTGGGACATTTAGTTTTCACAAAATCTTCCATATCGGGTTGTCCATAGCAGTCCCTTATACTAGAGCCCGACAAGTATGTGCATTGTACTTATGCTTCCACTCGATATGATACGCTGAACGTACTGAAACAACACTCGATCTCTTGCCATGCCACAAACGAAGTCATCAAACACATTCAGATTCAGAGGAATTTGTAATATTTGGTTGACATCTAGAGGATTAAAGAGGTTTGTCAACAAGTTAATATCGCACTGAACAGTAGTCGGGTCAATCAAGTCACTAACTCTTGTCAATAGAATAGCCCCTCTCGGTGTGATTACTTTCCGGTCCGAGCTGCTAGGAACTCATGGATCTTGCCAAATATCAATCAACTCACCGGTCCCAACACGCCATATATAACCTCGTTTAAAAGTTTGGATGCCAGCCACGATGCTTTGCCATGTGAAGGAGGACCCAACTTTAGGCCCAGCCTTCAAAATGTTTCCATCCTGGGTTGAAGGAGTGGAGATCCCTAAAACCCACCCCTCTTTGTCTTTTCGGAAAACACAATTTCCACCCTGCATGTCGGTGCATTTTCCTTCCCTGATCATAATCACCCCACCAAAATTGCGAGATTGCGTCTGTGATTTTTTACAAACGCTCTTTCAAAACTTGAAAAACAGCCATTGTGTATACCAGAATTGATTGCGCGACAGCTTTAAGCGAAATTTTCTTCACTCCAATGGATATGAGCTTCTCGTTCCACCCGCTAATACGTTGGATAGTTCTCTCATAAAAGTGCATGAAGCAGTCACTTCTGTCCGCCCCCAGTAGAGTTGGGAGCCCCAAGTACTTGTCCGACAGACTTCTGTATTTATATGTAGGATCTCACACATGTCCACTCTTGTGTCTACATCTGTGTTGGGACTAAAAAATATGCTTAACTTCTCCACACTCACCAGTTGTCTTGAGTTTGCACAATAGTCATCGATAACTCGTTGCAATGAGGTTGCATTACTCATATCCGCCTTCAAAAGAATCAAAGAATCATCAACAAATAATAAGTATGAAACTAACGGTGCATTTCTACACACCTTTATCCCTTCAATACCACCAACCTCCTCTTCACGCAACAAACTACTCGATAAAACCTTCAGCACACATAACAAAAACAAATACGGGGAGAGTGATAAAACCTTCAGCACATAACAAAAACAAACTACTCAACACATCTTGATGAAGTGCAGTTTATAAGAGAATGCCGCCAGTGTCAGCATCAGCATTACAGATCCCACGAATGGCAGTAGTTGCCACATTCAATGTCCACTTGAAAATCTAGGCCTGCACTGAGAGCTAAGCCCAACCTGACGAGACTGGGCTGACACAAAAGTTAGTAGTACAAACACAAGCAGGCCCAGCACCGCGAGCGAAATCTCCCAAATCCCCCAAATCCATCATTCCCTCCCACCCTCACGCGCGTTCGTACCGCCGCCTCCGCGCGCCCACACTCGCCGGCAGCACGCGCCCCTCGCCGCGCCTCCCCCGTCGGTTTCCGCGTTTCCTTCCTTAACGGCGGCCGGATGCCGAAACCGGTAACACGGGGCGCGCGCCGTCCTATAAGAATGCCCCACCGTTTCCCTAGCCCTAGCCAGCGCCTCCACCAACCCTCAGCCGCCGGTCCCCGAAACCCTAGCCCACTTCGGCGGATAGATCCCGAAGCTCGTCCGTCCACCTCCACCAGCCCACAGAGATGGCCGCCCCGAACCCTGCCACCTTCGCCGCCGAACCGAACTACCAGGCCGCCGTCGCCGCGTCGGCGGGGATGTCCGAAGCTCTTGGGGCGCCGCCACCGCCGCAAGGACCGCTTGTGATGGAAACGGTCCAGCAGCCGCAAGGTGCGCCTGTGATGGACATGGATCTGCCAATGACGGCGCTGCAGCCCCCACATGCCGAAGCCACGATGGGGCCACCCATGACGGCGACGCGGCTCCTACAGGCCGTAGAGATGATAGCGCGGCTGCCTTTGCCCACTGCCGCCCCCGACTTCTTTGGTTTGTGCCCACTGCTCAACGTTCTGCTTCTGCTAGATACTTCATTGGATTTTTCAATATGGAGATACTTAATTAGATAGTAGATGTTGTTGCTTTGCGTAGATGAATGGAACCGTATCGACTTGTGTGGATATATGCTTATGGTCATAGGTTGTAGCTTATAGAATTCTTTGTTTGGTGATTTTGAATAGGCTTAGGCTTCCGGTTATGTAAAAGTATAGGAAAATTTAAGGGACAAATTAACGGTAGTAGATGTGGTAGGTTAGCATGGATGAATGGAACTGTATCAGATTGTTTGGATGCTATGGTCATAAGTCGTAGCTTATACAATTGCTTGTTTGGTGATTTTGCATAGGCTTAGGCTTTCGGTCATTGTAAAAGTATAGGTTGAAGCGAGCAGCTTAGCCATATCTTTGACATTTTTTCTTTGCCCCATTGCTTTTCTGGGAAGCTTAATAGTTGACCCTGTGATTGTGGAGCTACTCTATTTGAGATACTGTTAATTGTTAAATTGTAGTTGTTTTTAAGAATTACTGCATCAGGTTGGTAGGCTAAGTGTTCAGGTTTGTTAATGGGAATCTAGAACAAAGCTATCAGCATTGCAGATTGTTTTGTCCTTAGCATAAGTTTTACTGCTGAAGATTGGATGTAATCCTAGGAATAGTAATAGGTATAGGATGGAGTTCCTTGACATTTTTTTACGGTGTTGGTCTGTAGCATTTTGACCTTTAGGTCTAGTGCTCTTAGCTTAGGGTTTGCATGCTGCTACGTAGTATGGCGCCCTAAATATCATGCAGCAATTAGTAGTTTAATAAACCTGGTTCCTGTTTCCTCTTAGTACCCTCTGTCCCTCCCAATATTCTGTTGAGAGCATGACTGATTGCCATTTGGGCATCAGTTGGATATTTTTTGTAGTAATTGGGCTACATGATAGGTTAAATAACTCACCATCTCCTCAGTTGACTAGTAATTTTCTTGTCTCGAAAAAACCCTTACATTTATCTCTCAGTAGTATGAATATCTGTTAATGAGTGTTATGAGAAATCAGCGTCTATCTCTATTTCAACTTCATAGGTCATCATTAGCAAACGATACTAGAGCATTGATATGCTTTGCCATTTTCTCGAACCACTTACTCTATAAGCCTTTGCACAATGGGTATAGTAAGATTTCCTTCCCCCCCCTCCTGATTTTCTTTTCTTGTGTCAGCTCCACATTTTAGTTTCTGTTACCCTATTTCCTTTTATACTAGTATATCTTTTTAAATTGAACATCTGAAATAATGATTTCAGCCATCATTTTACATGCCACTGAGTGTCTTTAAGAACTGTATGCCAATTAACACGTGTCGTGCTATTTACTGTTTGCACTCTTATTGCAGACATGCCTTCTGGACAAGAGATGATTGGTTGTCAGCAGGAATTAGCTGGATTTAGTGAATCAATAGAACTGCCTTACGGGCCTTACACCCACAATGAGGTAACACAATAATTACTTGTTCCTCATTAAGACTAGCAGTATTGTCAGTAAATGTGCATTACTCGATTATTTAACTTGGCCTGGTGCATCTTTGCAGATGCCTTCTGTTGGTTTTAATGAGCCCTCTCTTCCCTCAAATGCATCAAATACCTTATATGTCGAAGGTCTCCCTTCCAACTGTACTAGACGGGAACTTAAACGTATCCTTTTATGCACTTGATTCTCTTTCTATTATTATTCTGGGGTTATTTATCAGTTTTTCATGTGAACTATAGTTTATGTTTATGTTCTTACCAATCTGTCTGTTGCATTTTTGCTTTCACCATTTAGTGCTTCAGCTCCTTGACTCTTGCTTCTCTAGATTTATTTCGCCGTTTTACCGGGTTCTGTGAATTAAGGCTGGTCAATGGAGGATTTGATAATATGCATGTAATTGCTCTTGTTGAGTTTAACACTCCTGTCCAAGCCTGTTCTGCCATGGAGTCTATGCAAGGTGAATGTAACATCTTGTTCATCCCTAGACCTCTTCGGAGGATGTAACAGACTCTACCTTTCCAATTTAATGAAACGCAAATGTCTTTTGCGTTTCCTCTAAAAAACATCTTGTCAGCCCAAGTCGTATCTCTTATATTCTAGTATTCCATTTAATACTTATGTCACCAATTCTTTGCTGAACTGTGTTGTGTACATCCTTTGCATCAGTGTCATTGTTTGCCTAAGTTGTATCTCGTACATAAGTTATGGGTAGTTGTCAATACTTGTGGACCGTGTTATTGTTTGTTCCCTTACGTTTTATGTTCTTACTGAGCTAGAGTTTGCACCCAGAATACATCCATTTGCCTTATTGTGTTCTTCTATGTTTACTTCCAATAGGTTATGTATTTACTATTTTTTATGTATCATACATCTTTCCTTATATAAGTATATTCATTTGACATCCAGCATATTCTAGTTTTAACTTGAATGTTGCGGCAAGTGTCCCATACGTTTCACTGTGTTCCGTAGATGATCAATTCAGACTTTCCACAGTTAGCCTTATCCCTTTTTGTATGTCTCACTATCGTACTATATTACATATTTTCAAATATGTCAGTGTTGTAGCATCATGTTGACACTTCTTGGGTGCTTATTTTTGCAGGTTACTTGTTTGACACTGATGACCTATACTCGCCCAGTTTGCACATCCTATTCTGTCCTTCTGATCCAAGGTTAGGTGATGGACCCTCGTGGTAGGCATTAAATCGTGTGGGTCTGGTTTCTTATATATAAATCGGAAACCTTCAGTTTGCATCATCCTTTCTTCTGTTACCTCAGGAGCAAAAGTGGACAACTTGATTGTTCTCAGGCTTTACCCAATACACTGTGATGAGCCTATGTTGGATCTGGAATCGATAATTAAGTTACCTGTTGTATGAGATGCTCTAGTGTATGTCTACTATAACTTACCATGTTGGGTGATCCATACAATACAATTTTGTGACAATGGATCATACGTTTTTGAGCACTTCAAAGGTTTCTTATTGCCAATGTTTAACAAAAGAAAAGGTTTCTTTTTGGTTGGCGTATTATGTCGAATATAGTATTTTTGCTGATTACCGAAGGGCCTTGACATGTCATGTGCATGTATTCTACTTTTTTTAAGGTCGTTGTCTTGAAGATAAACGAAGTTATGTTTTGTTGTGTGTGATTGGGTTACCGAGGCAAGATAGGTCGTGTTCAGTTCATACTCATTTAGGCACCTAGCCCACTTTTCATGCTCTTAGTTAATATTACCACAAGCCTATAACTGTGTCCTCCACACTTTGGCCAACCAAATAACCATATGGCATGAGTAATGAAGCATATTGCCCTAGGCAGCTAGGCTGGACCCTTCTAATTCTCTGCTCTGGTTATGTCATGCTCTTATTTCAACATAAACTTAAGACTGTTTGGTAATCTATTTATTTAGTGTGAATAAGATATCTGTATAATGATTAATGACTGCCCACAGTTAAAACTTAGCAGCTTTGAAGACCTGCGGATTTTAATACATACGAATTTAATTTGCAGTGATAAACAATAGAACCCTCATTAGTATTGGTATGTTATCGTCTCAGTGGGAACAACTGCTTCGTGTTGTTTATTTTGCCATTCAAATTCGATTGCATAGATAGATAATAGATATATAGACGAGGAGTCTATGACCCTTCTGCATGGAATTTCTGGATCAAATTTAAACAACCTTTCTAGTTTTAAGGACCATGCTGTCCTGTAATTCGGATGGCTCAATGAGTACCATATTTAGCCGGCATATATCACATGGCGATGTGCAAAACACATTTAGTTATATTTCTGGCTGAAGAGAAGGGTCGGGCAACCCTAACTAGACCAGTGTCGAGATGTGCGTATTGTACTTAAATGATAGCTTGATCTGCAATTAACTTACTTTGCATGCTGTTATATATTTACTGTGATGCTATCACTCATCTGCTTTATTGCCGGTGTTCCATATCATCTAATGTTATTGAAGAAATCTCTAGAATAAATGACTTTGTGTATGATGCTTGTCCAACAAGGTGGAAGGACCTCTTTTTAAGGTGCAGTGTTGCCATGCATTGAAAAAAGATGACACACATTTGATAATAAACATAGTGCTCAAATCTATTCATGTGAGATTGTGAAATAAACTTCTGCCTTATATGATCTCATCGCCTTTGTGTTTTGTGTTGATTCACCAATTTTCCGGTGACGAGTACTCAGTTGCTTTCTTGATGCCAATGGCAACTAAGTTCCAAAGCCCTTCTGTTTTGCTGAGGTAGGTGCATCCCGTACCCTGCATTTGGTAGCTTGTCTATTTGTTTGAAAGTTGAATGTTCTTTTATTTTGTGCAGGAAGAATGATACATGAATCTCATGTTAAAATCGGTGCTGGTGCTTTGTTTCGGAGGGCATTCCAGATGAGACTGGGCTCATACCCACCAGCCCAAGCAGTACAAACTCAAGCATGCCCTACACCGCGAGCGAAATCTCCCAAATCCCCACCCTCACGCGCGTTCATACTACCGCCTCCGAGCGCCCACACCCACCAGCAGCGGCAGCACGCGCCCCTCGTCGCGCCTCCCCCGTCAGTTTCCGCGTTTCCTTCCTTCAACGGCGACCGGATGCCGAAACCGGCAACACGGGGAGCGCCTCTTCGTATAAGAATGCCTGGTTCACCTAGTGCTAGCCCGCGCCTCCACCGACCCTCAGCCGCCGATCCCTGAAATCCTAGCACACTTCGGGGGATAGATCCGGTAGCTCGTCCGCCCACCTCCACTAGCCGACAGAGATGGCCGGCCCCCAACCCACCCTGCCACGCTCGCCGACAATCCAATCCAACCGGTCTACCCAGACCTGCTGTGGCGCTGCCAACCCACCAAGAAGCTTTGATGGCGCCGCCACCGCCGAAACCCGTAAGGAGCGCCTGTGATGGAAATAGTCAAGCAGCTGGAAGGTGCGCCTATCATGGAGATGGTCCTGCCAATGACGGCGCTGCAGCCACCACAGGCCGAAGCCATGATGGGGCCACCCAGGACGGCGACACAGCTCCTACAAGCTGTAGAGATGATAGCGCGGCTGCCTTTGCCCACTGCCGCCCCACGACTTCTTCAGTTTGTGCTCACTGCCTAATGTTTTGTTAGGAAATTTGTAGGGAAACCAGTAGTAGATGTGGTAGCTTAGCATAGATGAATGGAACTGTATGAGGCTGTGTGTATGATCATAGGTTGTACCTTATACAATTGTTTGTTTGGGGATTTTGCATCGGCTTTCAGTTTTGTAAAAGTACAGCATGAAGCGAGCAGCATAGCCATATCTTCGGTTGCCCCATTTCTTTTCAGGGAAGCTTAATAGTCAAACCCTGCAGTTGTGGAGCTACTGTATTTGAGATACTTTTAATTGCAAATTGTAGTTATTTTTAAGCATTACTGCATCATGTTGGTAGAATAAATGTTCAGGTTTGTTAATGGGAATCTAAAACAGAAGCTATCAGCGACGCAGATTGTTTTATCCTTAGCTAAGTTTTCTTGTTGAAGATTGGAAGTAATCCTAGAAAAAGTAATAGTTATAGGATGAGGTTAGTTGATTGATTGATTCTTTTTACGGGTTGGCCTATAGCATTTTCACCTTTGGGTCTAGTCTCTAGTGTTGCCTAGCTTTGCTTTGTTAATTAAAAACATTAGCACACAGCTGTCAACACATATTTCTGGCTACCATTGTTCTAAAGAGCTTTGAAATGGATGTTTTATGACCAGATATATTATAAATTTTAAAAGTTGGAATTGGTCGATAGTGCTTACGTGAATCCTGTTTATCTAGCTTAGGGTTTTGCAGGCTGCTACGTCGTATGGCGCCATAACTTTCATGTACTCCCTCCTTCCAAATTACTTGACGTGGGTTTGTCTAAATACGGATGTATCTAGACACTAAACAAGTATAGTTACATCCGTATTTACACAAACTCAAGTCAAGTAATTTGGAACGGAGGGAGTAGCAATTAGTAGTTTAATAAAGTCGGCTCGTTTCCCTTTAGCAACCTCTCAATATTTATTGAGAGCATGACTGATTGCCATTTGGGCATCAGTTGGATATTTGTGGTTCTCATTGAGCTACATGATAGGTTAAATACTCACCATCTTCTCAGTATATTTTTCTCAACTAAATATGGCCCTTACATTTATCAGTCCGTATGAATAGTTTCTAATGAGTATTACGAGAAATCGACGTGCATATCTGTATTTCAACTTCATAGGTCATCCTTGTTAGCGAGATATTTGTATATTGTAGTTTCCCTATTAGTTAGGGGGCTCCCTGCATATTTACACCTGTACATGTACTATATATTGTGGCCTTTGGCCCCCGTGGAATACAAGTCGCTTATTCCTAACATGGTATCAGAGCGGGTTAGGGTTTCCGCACGCGCGACTCGTGCGTTCTTTTTCCTCTCCCGAGCTCTTCCTGTCGTCCGCCCGCATCCGTTCGTCTCCAGAGCGGTTTAAGGTCCACAGCCGTTCGTCTCCATCTGGCCGCCGTCGTCGTCCTCTCTCCGGCCGCCGCTGCTCCTCTCTCCGGGCCGCTGCTCTCTCTCCTCGGGCTGCTCTCTCCTCGGGCCGCTGCTCTCTCTCTCCGCTCTCCGGACGCTGCAGTTTCGGGCCGCCGCCGCTCGCCGATCTCGGGCCGCCGCCGTTCGCCGATCTCCGGCCGCCGCCGCTCGCCGATCTCCGGCCGCCGCCGCCGGTTGCCCGTCTCCGGCTGCCGCTGGTCACCCGTCTCCGGCTGCTCCCGTTCCTGCTGGTTCCGCGTCTACGCTACGGCTGGAAGTAGCGCGTCTCCGCTGCGCGTCTCGTGCGTGGCTGTTCTCGCTCGATCCAATCGAGCGTTGACCGATCGTTCCTGTGTAAAAAAAAAAAGGTCAAAAAAAAAAAGATGTCTGCATCGTCGGGCTATGTCGCGATTCCTCGCTGCTCGGTGATCTTTGATGGCACGAATTATCCTGATTTCGCTGCCTTTATGCGCATTCATATGCGTGGTCTTCGTCTCTGGGGTGTGCTTTCCGGCGATGTCTCGTGTCCGCCGTGCCCCATTGCTCCTACTGCTCCTATTCCGCCGACGCCACCAGTCCTTGCTGCCGATGCTACTCAGGCTGCAAAGGATGCAGCTAAGAGTGCGGATGATGTCGCCATTGCTGCGTATGACCGGCAGGTCAAGGAGCATTCTGACGCCCTTGAGACCTACCGGTTGGATCTGACTGCTTACACCCAGTGGATTGATGATGATGCTCGTGCTGCGGCTGTTCTCACCGCCAGTGTTCTACCGCAGTTTGCCTCTGAGTTTATGGGCCTCAGTACTGTCGCTGACATGTGGGCTCACCTTCGTCAGCGTCATCAGCCGTCCGGGGATGCTCTATATCTGTCTGTGGTTCGTCAGGAGCATGATCTTCAGCAGGGTGACTCTACCATTGATCAGTTCTACACGCAGAGTGCTGCTATCTGGCGTCAGCTCGACTCTCTTCGCACTGCAGTGTGTAGTGCCTGCCCATGTTGTCAGACTGTGCGTTCCGACTTGGAGTTCCAGCGCGTCTATGAGTTCTTGTCTCGGCTCCGTAAAGAGTTTGAGCCCCGACGTGCTCAGTTGCTTGCTCGTGGTCGTGTCCCTATCTCGGAGGTGCTGTCTGAGCTTCGTGCTGAGGAGACTCGTCTTCGTGGCGTTGGGTTGCTTGAGGTTCCGTCTGTGCTTGCTGCTCGTGGTCCTCCTTCGTCGCCTGCTTCATCGACTCCTTCGCGGTCCACTGCTCCGCCACTTTTACCCACTCCTCAGGGTCAGGGCCTGGGTCGTGGCCAGGGTCGTGGCACTCGTTCACGCTCTCACTGCACCTACTGTGATCTACGTCAGCAGAAGGCGTCTGCTTCTCCTGGGACTCGTGCTTCCTCTAGCTCGTCAGGGTCTTCTACAGCCGGCTTCACCGACCAGGACATTATGCGGCTCAAGCGGATGCTCACCGCTTCAGGTTCTTCTTCGACAGGTACTGCTGGCTCTGTGACTGATTCTTCAGGCACTCCGCGACCACCACCTTCTACACAGTCAGGTACATCCTCGTGGGTTCTGGATTCTGGAGCTTCTTTTCATATGACTTCTGATTCTTCTACTCTATCCTCTCTTCGACCTCTTGATTCTCCTCTTAGTGTTCTCACTGCTGATGGTACTCCTCTCTCTGTTTCTAGTCGGGGCACTCTTTCTACGTCTTCTTTTTTTGTTCCTGATATTTCTCATGTTCCTCGTCTTACCATGAACCTGTTTTCTGCCGGCCAGCTTACTGACTCTGGTTGTCGCGTCATTCTTGACGCCGATTCTTGTTCTATTCAGGATCGTCGTACATAGGCTCTGGTTGGAGCTGGCCCTCGCCGCCGTGATTCTCAGAGGCTTTGGGATATAGACTGGCTTCGTGTTCCTTCCGCTGCTACGTCGCCTGCCAGTTCTTCTGCTGTCGTCGCCTCTGTCACCGGCTCTTTTCAGCAGTGGCATCATCGTCTTGGTCATCTTTGTGGTTCTCGTCTATCGTCATTAGTACATCGTGGTCTTCTGGGGCCTGTCTCAGGAGATGTTTCTTTACAGTGTCAGTGACATGGGTATGCCTATCGGGTACTACCATGAGGGTACCTGGTGCACGTATCGACTAGGCCCAACTATCAGAGCCTACATGAAGCCCATGAAGGGAGGCCCACGAAGATGAAGTATCCTCAAGTTTGGCGAAGCAATAGTCGGTTTAGAGTTTCCTTACTTGTAAATCGAGTCGGTTACGAACACCCGGACCCAGCCTATTATTTAAGGACTGGGAGGGCCATCGAACCAGACAACGAACCACCAGAGCCACAAACCCTAGCGAGATCGACATCTCGCCGGGATCCTTGTAACCATCATATTCACAAATCAATAACAGACAGGCAGGACGTAGGGGTGTTACCTCCACACGAGGGCCCTGAACCTGGGTAAAATCTTTGCCCTGCTTGTCAGCCGACGATACTTCCAGCTCTACCACGTTCTCTCCCCCATATTCATAACCTAGGGACCTTAACCATGGGTCTTGATGAGTCTACCCCTCGTCAAGTGGCGCCGTCTGTGGGAAAGAATAGCGCTGGACTCGAAGTTTCGCCGGTCCCAACAGCAAACGGCAAATCGCCGATCACACCAGCAAACGGCAACTCGCCGATCTCATCTGCAAACGGCAACTCGCCGGCCATGTCAGCAAACAGCAACTCGCCGATCCAGGCGACACACGGCGACTCGCCGATCCACTCGAAAAGCGGCAGCCTGCCCGCTTCACCCGCAAAAAGCGCATCTGCTCTTCCAATGAATTTCAATCCGCACTCGCCAGAGCTTCAGGAGGCGTTTTCTGGCCTTGAATCAGGTTTGACTTAACTGTTGGAGCATTCAATTTTTTCGTAAACAATCTTGGCACGCAGGACTCGACAGATCCGCAACAACTGGCGCTGGGCACTCGAGGCTCCGTCGACTGCTCTCGCCCCATCGTCGATTCCTGAAGCCTGCTCGCCCGCAACAACCATGTCGACCGGCGAGCTCGATAGGTTCATGATGACGGAACTCCAAGGCGAGGAAGCAGAATCAGCATACAACACAAGCAACATCGACTTCAACCTACCACTCGACGAGAGTTTCGACTGCGGGATCTCCCTCGATGACTTCTACGAGCCCGCGATTCATAACGACAAAACGTCGACTCGGAGATCTTCACCAACACCAACCTCGACTCAGAAATCCGTAATGGCTTCGCCAACACCGAGATGAGCATAGGTGATGAGCACATCGACAACGAGATTCGCCTCGAAGATCTACTCGATGAACACACTGGCTCTGACATGAGCCTCGATGGCGACGTCGAGTCCATGACTGGAATCGACAGCACATACACCTGTCCTCGGGTCACGCCCCATCAGGTCTACGTGGCCTTCACCGCAGAATCATCCGCAGACGCTGCCGCTCGCAGGCCTGCACAATTCCCATGCACGGTAACCATGCCAGATGGGGTCACAACCTTGACAATCACGGAGGAGATGGCAGCAAAAGCAGATAAAGTCATAAAGGAGTGCACTATGATGCCGCCAAACTCCACCCAGAGGAGATGTTGACCTTCCAGTACTTCAACTGGCAGGAGTCAATTCGACTGCAAAACTACCGAGCGACGCTCGAGGAGCGCAAAAGGCAAGCCAGCCTCTCGAGTGCCCGACGAAGGGAGCAATCCCTCGGGTCCACACAGCAACCAACCCCTCGACCTAGGTCGCGGTTGGCAAGCCTTCCAGAACATGAAAGGGTAGCAATCACCCGTAACCTGTCGTTCATGACAGAGGACGCTAACGGAATCCCAGTACCCAAAACTGCTGCGGGTGCATTATTCTCCGTAGGTGCTTACCTCAAGGCAATACAACCTCCGGCGAATGACCCTAACGCAGCCCTGCATCGCCAACAACTCAAATCGCTAGCTCTAGCGGCACAGGCTATGCAGCCAGAAGACAAAACTCCAGCAAGGATCGCGATCGCGACATAGTCGACTCACGACACGCAGCACATCATCGCAGTGGTCGCAGCCACCACTCGGATGAAGGAAGGAGAAGCACGCGCCGGCACAGGTCCAGCAGAGCAGATCTCGAAGATCCTATAGCAGCGATTCATACTCTGATCGCGAACCAGAGCCATGCGGAGCATTGTGCTTCACTCGACGCATCCGTGAGACGCGGATGCCCAAACGGTTCAAGTTGACAGGCGAGCAACCCAAGTACAACGGTCGCCAAGAACCTTCTGGGTGGCTAGAAGATTACAGACTCGCCGTGGCATGCCAGCGGGCACGAACACCACGGCGATGCAGTACATACGACTTATGCTCGAAGGAACTGCCCGCGACTGGCTCAAATCACTCCCTCCATCATCATATGACTCGTGGGATGATTTCCGCAGAGACTTCATCAAAAACTTCGAGCCTCTGTGTGAGCGCCCGAAGACATTCGAGGAATTAAGGACATGTACTCAACGATCAGACGAGTCGCTGAGATCATACATACGGCGGTGGACCGAAATACGCAATTCGGTTGGCAAAGTGTCAGAAGACAGGGCCATGGATGCCTTCATACAAGGTCTCGCCAGGAAGGACTTCAAAGAGGCACTTGGTCGTGAAAAGCCAACCTCCCTGGCTGACCTCATCAAAGTTGCGACTGAGTGGGCAGATGGAGAGGATTCTGTACGCAGATCCCGTGCTTCCCCACACGCGACAACTACGAAAGCGGCAGTCGAAGCCGCAGAGATTCATACAGAGAAGATCGCAGGCGTAAACGTCCAGACGTCCTTACGACGATAACAGACCCGAGTTCATGGCGGCTGGATACACACAGCCAAAGGAGGACCAAGATAGAAGCAATCGACGCTCGGATGATCGACGGACAGTCGAGATCGCGAGCAGCGGAGCGATAGCTACAAAAGGCAAGAATGGCGCAAACGTAGCGACGCAAAACCCGAGCGGTCATTCGAGGAAAAGATGGACGACTGGTGCAGATTCCACCTCTTCAAGGGGGACGACGGAAAACTACGCTCCAATCACACCCTAAGGAACTGCAGGGAATTCGACCAAATGGCGACTGACTATGTGATACGACTCAAGAGGAATGGCCCAGCACCTGCTCAGCCCATGCCTGCACCCGTACCACAGCCGAACGCTGTGCCCGCTCTCATGGCGCCACAGCCGCCACCGCAACCCCACCACAGCCTGCTCCAGGCGCAAATCTCGCAGGTGCCATACAACCTGTACTACGGGCGGAAGATGATCAATATCCACAGCCCCACGGGCAGATGTACATGATACAAAAGGGTCGCCCCTCTAACAGGCAGCAAAAACTAATCACTCGACAGGTGAACATGGCTGTCATGGCACCTCCAGCCGTGCCGAATTTCTGAAGGGATCGGAAACCATCATAAGCTTCAGTCGAGAGGATCATCCCCCAGCTGTAGTTCGACCAGGGCATGCGGCTCTGGTACTCGACGCGCAAATAGGAGGCTACGCCATGACCAAGGTCTTCATGGATGGAGGCAGCGGCATAAACATCATCTTCGCGGACACACTCCGCAAAATGAACAGGTCAGTCGAAAACCTCCCAAAATCTTCAAATACCTTCCACGGTATCGTTCCTGGCAAAGCAATTAGCCCAGAAGGCACCGTACAACTCGACGTTACGTTCGGGGACGTAAGCCACTTCAGGACAGAGTCGATTGAGTTCGAGGTCGTCGACTGGAAATCACAATACCATGCTATTCTTGGTCGCCCGACGTTTGCTCGATTCATGGCGGTGCCACACTATGCGTACCTCACGCTGAAGATGCCAGGACCAAAGGGAGTCATCACTGTCCGTGGAAACTTTCAAAGGTCCGATGCTTGCGACCGCGAGTTCAGCAAAATCTCCGAGATGTTCGGGGTGGAGGAATCACTCGCTGACTTAGCGATTACCAACGACCGCACACTCCTTCCAGAGCATAAGAAGTTGGCAGTCGACAGATCCTTCAATGCTACAAATGACACAAGGTCGCATCAGGTGCACCCGACCGATCCGTCCAAGACAGTCAACATATCTTCGAGCCTGCCTATCGCATAGGAAGGCGCGCTCGTCGAATTCCTCCGTGAGAACTGGGAAATATTTGCGTGGTGTCCAGCCGACATGCCAGGTATTCCCAGGGAATTCGCCGAGCACTCTCTCCAATTGTTTCCAGATGCAAAGCCAGTCAAGCAAACGATGCGTCGAATCTCCGGCCCAAAGCGAACCGCAGTCGAATCTGAAGTCGACCGGTTACTCGCAGCAGGATTCATTAGGGAAATCAAGAAATCACAATGGGTGGCCAACCCTGTACTCGTAGAAAAGAAGCATACAGACATCCTTCGGATGTGCGTGGATTTCACAGCGCTGAACAAGTGCTGTCCAAAGGATCACTTCCCGCTACCCGATCGACCAGATCGTCGACTCCACCGCCGGATGCGCACGACTCTCCTTTCTGGATGCTTACTCAGGTTATCACCAGATAAGGATGAAGCAAGAAGACGAAGAAAAAACGGCGTTCATAACCCCACTCGGGGTCTACTGCTACACAACTATGCCCTTTGGGCTCAAAAACGCGGGTGCAACATACCAGCGCATGATGCAGGACTGCCTCAAAAAGCAAATTGGACGCAACGTCCAGGTCTACGTGATGACATTGTCATTACCACAAGGGAAGAACGCACACTACTCGACGATTTGAGGGAGACGTTCGCAAACCTCAAACGCTTCCATATCAAGCTCAATCCTAAGAAGTGCACGTTCGGCGTTCCAGCCGGGCAGCTCTTAGGGTACCTAGTCTCTGCTCGTGGAATCGAAGCAGACCCGGAGAAAATACAGGCCATCCTCACATGCAAAGGCCTTCAAAGCTTCATGATGTGCAGAAACTAGCAGGACGAGTAGCGCGCTCAGTCGATTCATCAGCAAACTGGGTGAAAAGGCTCTACCATTCTATCGACTGATGAAGAAGGCGGACAAGTTCGAGTGGACGCCAGAAGCTGAAGCAGCCTTCACAGATCTCAAGCGGATCCTCACAAGCCCTCCAATCCTCGTCGCACCTAAGGAACGGGAACCACTCTACCTGTATGTCTCGGCTACAAACAGGGTGGTGAGCACCGTACTGGTAGTCGAACGCATGGAGGAGGGGCACATCCAAAGCATACAACGTCCAGTCTACTACCTGAGCGAGGTTCTCTCCATATCAAAACAGCGGTACCCGCACTATCAAAAGCTGGCATACGCTGTATTCATGTCCTCAAGGAAGCTGACACACTACTTCACCGAGCATCCGATTACCGTGGTAAGCAACTCAGCAATCGGTGATATACTCACAAACCCCAATGCAACGGGTCGAGTGGCAAAATGGCTCATCGAGCTGGCTCCAAGAGATATCAAGTACGAGCACCCGAAGGCTATCAAAGCACAAGTCCTACCCGACTTCACAACCGAGTGGATAGAAGCCCAATTACCTGGAGCACCAGACGTGGCCAATTCCTGGACCATGTACTTCGATGGGTCCAAGAAACATGAAGGCGCAGGCGCAGGCGTCGTCCTCATATCACCAAAAGGGGACAAGCTACGTTATGTTTTGCAGATGGGATTCAAGCTACCCTCCAATAACGAGGCTGAATACGAGGCTCTGATCCATGGCATGCGGATGGCAAAAGCACTCGGGTGCACTCGACTGATGATCTACGGCGACTCCAACCTCGTGGTGCAGCAAACAATGAAGGCCTGCGACGCAATCGCGGACAACATGATCGCTTATCGCGATCTGTACAACACACTAGAGGCAGCTTCGAGGGCTGCGAGTTGAGGCACATAGGAAGGGAAAGCAACGAAGAAGCAGACATGCTAGCCAATCTTGGCTCAACTGGCGCACAAATTCCACCTGGTGTCTTCCTCGAGCGTATTGAACACAGATCTATCAAGGAGAAACGAGAGCCTCCTCCGTCGACTACGCCACCCAAAAGCAAAATGCCTAGCACAGAGGACCCCCCTGTCGAGGTATTTCTCATTGAGCCAACCTGGACTCAACCTTTTCTGGCTTACATACTCCGTAGCGAGCTACCAGATGACATAACCGAGTCCCGACGCGTGACTCGAAGATCAAAAGCATACACCGTTATCAACGGCGAGTTATACAAGCGCAGCATATCAGGTATGTTCCAAAGATGCATCGCACTCGAAGATGGCCAAGCCATACTTCGAGACATTCATGCAGGTACCTGTGGGCATCACGCCAGCAGTCGATCACTCGTAGCCAAAGCCTTTCGCGCAGGGTTTTACTGGCCTACAGCACTCAAAGACGCGGAGGACATAGTCAAAAGGTGCGTCGGCTGCCAGAAATTCGCAACAAGGCCGCACGCACCCGCATCGGCGTTGAAGACTATACCGCTGGCCTGGCCTTTCGCCCAATGGGGGCTCGATATGGTTGGGCCACTCAAAAAATCATCGCATGGCGGGCATACTCACCTACTGGTGGCAGTCGACAAGTTCACAAAGTGGATCGAGGCGGTCCCCATCACAAATTCGACTGCTACTACGGCAGTCAACTTCATAAAGAGCATCATCTATCGCTTCGGTGTCCCAAACAGTATCATCACTGATAACGGCACAAACTTCACGGCTGAGGAGTTCAAAACCTTTTGCAAAGAGCAGGACATTACGCTCAACTACGCATCCGTGGCGCATCCGCAATCCAATGGCCAAGTCGAAAAGGCCAATGGGCTTGTGACGAGTGGGATCAAGAAGCGCCTCCTGGTGCCACTCAAAAGAGCTGCAGGTGCTTGGGTCGAAGAACTACCGTCTGTGCTATGGAGCCTACGCACAACTCCCAACACTTCTACGCAGTTCACCCCATTCTTCATGGTCTACGGTGCAGAGGCGATTCTGCCATCAGACGTAAGGTTCAACGCACCACGAGTTGAAGCATACAATGAAGAAGACGCAGAAGAGGCACTCGAAGACGCAGTCGACTTGCTTGATGAGGCGCGCGACACGGCCTTAGCCCGCACAGCTGTTTACCAGCAGGACCTTCGCAACTACCACAGCCGTCGACTGCGCACCAGGTCCTTCGTCGTTGGCGACCTGGTTCTTCGACTGAAGCAAAAGAAGGTGCACAAGCTCGCTTCCCCATGGGAGGGCCCTTCATCATCACGGAGGTCCTTGGTGGAGGTGCATATCGACTGAAGCACGCGAAGACAGGCGAACCCTCTCACAATCCGTGGAACGTTGCGCATCTGCGCCGTTTCTACGCATAAAGTGCTCGCAGTCATACAATGTAATAGGCTATATGTCGGATGGCTGCAGGTTTCAGACGCGCTCTTTTCCTTACCAGGGTACCTAAGGGGACTGGAAGGTTTTTAATGAGGCGGCCTGCAGCCTAACATTCAAAAGAGGAATAAAATCAATGTTCCTTCGACTCCTTTGTGGCTACCACCTGCATAATTCATACCTTAACCGCACCCGAGACCCCGGGGGCTGCGTAACAAGGATCCGAACAAAGAACATAAAAACTTTGCAGCCGCACTCGAATACTCGGGGGCTGCATAGTCATCGGTTCATAACCAATACATATTTCACAAACCCCGCTCGATTACTCGGGGGCTGCACAGTCATCGGTTCATAACCAATACATATTTCACAAACCCCGCTCGAATACTCGGGGGCTGCACAGTCATCGGTTCATAACCAATACATATTTCACAAACCCCGCTCGATTGACTCGGGGGCTCGGCAAAGAATCAAAGTATACAAACTATACAATATACAAAGAGTCAAAAATTACACTCGGGGGCTGCCCCCTATACAAAAATTGCACTCGCAAACCATTCTAATCCTCAGGCTCGTCTTTTACGGGCAGCTCGGGGCCGCAAAGTTGTTCGCGAGTGCACTCGATCAGTGTCTCCGCAGCTTGGATCGTGTCATCCAAGTCTTTTTGTTCGAGAACCTCTCCGGCTGCAGGTGTCCGCAACACCAACCTTGGTTTTCGACTACGCATATACGCCATCGCAGCGTTGGCTCCAATTACAAGTCTTTGAGACAGCAACTCTCGAATGGGATTTGTTTGGCGGAAGATGTTCAACACAGCACGAATCCCTTGTGGTTGTGGCCCCGAAGGAAAAAGAGTCTCGTTCAGACGAATAAACGATGCCCGGCATAATTCCAGCAGCTCAGCACTTCGCCAGACTCGATCCTTCAGGGTGGCAAGTATGCGGGCATGGTACCTATCAAGCCAAAAGTGTTGACGCCCAGTTGTAGGGTCGTCAACCACGCTATCCAGGCGTCCTTCCACGCGAATCTGTTCAGCCTGGAAGTTGTCGACAAAGCCTACAAATACGGGCGCACCAGTTAGATCAAAAGGACAAAAGCTACACAAAGAGCTTGTAAAACAAAGCAAGATTCGAACTTACACTCGAGTTGCCTGTTCACAAGCTCCATCTCCCCGAGAACATAATCCTCGCGTTGGGTGGCCAACGCGGGTCTGGCCCTCAATCGACTCAGCTCAGCCTGGGCGTCCTTCAGATCTTGCTCCATTCTCAAATATTTAGCCTTCATATACTCCATCACCTTGGCGTCATTTGCCACCTGACCCTGGGATCGGGTGGTGGTTGGAGCCTGCGAGGAACCAGTCGCGGCAGCAGGCTCTCGTGACTGTTCAAAGAGCATAATCACAAACACAAAGTTTGTAAGACTCGCGTCATAAGCATACAACTCTCCAAATGAAAGACATTGGCAAAAGAAAGTTTGCATAAACAAGGTAGCAAAAACAAAGCGCAGACTCGCGCAGTTCAGAAGGTATCATTACAAGGCATAAAAAAGCAAAAGGGTACAGCTACCCTAGGCCTAAGATTTCGATTTCCTAAGCAGACGATTGGCAGTGTCGAGTGCCCGGCGCTCCATGGTGTTCATGAAAACTTCAGCCAGTCGCGCGGCTGCTCCGCTCACCCCCTTCAGCGAAATGGGCTTCCCGTCTGGCTTCTGAGGGAACGCAGACAGTGCTGCCTCATAGTCGCAATCTATCCCATGTCCCATAAGAAGCTTGATGGTGGACTCGGATCCGCGTACCGTGTTGGCGCGAGCAAAACCCGCCATGGTGGACGTCCCGGGGCCAAACACGTTGGCAAAGTCATCCACCGTCGACGGCACCACGCCAGTAGGGAACACCACTTGGTATACAGCACCAAGTGTGCTCGTTGATTTGGCGAGTGCTTCTTTCGCCTGGTTGCACAGAGCGCCTAAGCCGCCCACAGCCTGTTCCAGCGAAAGATCGTCACTCGCCACGTCTGCAGAGGCCGGTGCGCCAACAGCTTCTGCACAATTCAAAACAGGCATAAGTACGACACTCGACAAGCTATATAGTCATATCAAAAGGAGATAAAGATTACTCACCTCCCATGGCCTGCGCGAGTGCTGCGAGCTGGTCAGCATATTCTCGCTCGCGTGCGGCAGCTGAGTTGGTGGCGGCAGTCAGCTCTTTCTTCGATTCTTCGCGCTGCGCGGCGAGTGCGTCTTCCAGCTCCTTCTTCTCGCCTGGCCCAGCAAAAATTACGTGTATTCAATACTCGACAAAATCAGGCATTGCGAAAAGAAGTTGGGCGAAACAAAAGCAAAAAGGAGAACTCACGACTGAGCCGCTCGAGCTCGGCGCGCATGGTGTCCCTCTCCTGCTCCACCTGGACATAAGCCTTGGCAGAACCTGCCAAGGTGTGGTAGAAGGGCTGCGAGCACACGGATTCAGCAAAAATCGAAAAATTCTCACAGACCTACAACTAAAGGGTCAAGCAAAAAAGTTACTCACGTGGTTCATCCACGGCTCGGGAGCCGCGACCGATGTCCCGACATCTGGAGTTGCCGCCTTGGCTGTTTCAACAACAGCGTCAGTGGCCATGGGCTGGGCAGCCTCGTTCCAGTCGGTGCAGACTTCGAGTGCTCCACGGCTGGAACGTTCTCGACTGGAGGAGTCCCAGGCTGGTTGTTTTCAGCACTGTGAGCAACACAACAAAACAAAGGGATGGTCAGCACAAAAACATGACACCACAAACATTTTCATATCATACTCAAAAACATACATACCTGTGCTCCTCATCTTCCTCGTCTTCGGAGTCGCCAAAAATTGGTCCTCCAAAGGCTGGGGCACCACTCGACTGAAGCGGAAGAGTCGAGCTTGTTGAGCACGCACGCAAAGGAGCGGCTTGGAAAACAGGAGGTGAATCTGAGTCCTCGTCATCCTCCAAGACTTGCTCCTTCGCGGGCGAACTGGCAGCAGAAGGCGCCTTCTTGGCCAGTCGACGCCGCTTTGGCTGCGCGATATCGACTTCTTGGTCAGAAGGAGCCTTGTCTTCAGATTGGACTTCTTCTGCTGCTTCTTCCTCGGCATCCTCTACACGTGAAGTGGTGGCGGAAGGGATGGGCGACTGATCCCCTTTCGGGTCCACCACCTGTGCCTGTGTTTCTTCAGTCTCGCCATTTTCAGGCAGAGGAGGAAGGGAGGCAGCAGTCGAGTGACCCTGCATAGCACACATCACAAATTGCAAAGTCAGAATCAAAAATCGCGTATCACAAAACATGCGGATGGCAAACTCTTCATTACAAGCAGGCTATAACACATACATACCTCAAGCAAAGGGTTCTCCAACCCATATGGTGCAACAGGGCAGTCGACGTTGCAAGTGTCTCCTGTCGTCAAATTGGTGATGTGACGCACATGCGTCAGCAGCTCACTCCTTGAAAGCTCCTCTGCGGTCATTCGGGTGATGTCACCCGCGCCTTCATACTCCCACATGGGGTGCGCTCGGGCACGGATGGGCCACACCCGCCTCTTCACAAAGGTGGCGATCAAATGAATGCCTGTGACCTTGTCCAGCAGTCCGTCGATTCGAGTCAGCAAAGGGCGTGCTTCCTCCATTTCTTCGGCTGAGAGCTGGTGGTCCCACGCCTTGGTCCTGACGTAAGCTGCAGTCGAGAAGGTGGCGACTCCTTCTTGCTCGACACTCGCATAAAACCACCCTTTCCTCCAGCCTTGCGCGGAGTCGACGGTCTTCAGGCGGAAATAGCGGGTGTCGCTGCGCACCTGGATGCCGCAGCCGCCCACGGGGTAGGTGCGACCACCTCCTCTGTTGGGTCGCACCATGAATATGGTCTTCCATAGCGCCCAGCTGGGTGCGACGCCAAGGAAACACTCGCATAGCGTGATAAACACGCAATATGCATAATACCGTTCGGGGTGAGATCGTGGATCTGCACCCCGTAGGCATAAAGGAGGCCACGAACAAAGTCGTGGAGGGGAAGCGAGAAGCCCCTAGATACAAACTCCGCAAAGCAAACGCGCTCGTTGGCGCGTGGTTCGGGGCATACCTCCTTAGGCGAGGGAGCGCGGACGGCGAGTTGCTCCGAGGGAGGCAGATATCCCTGCTCGCGGAGCTTGAGCAGATGGGCGTCCTTGACGGTGGACTTCGCCCAGTCCCCGCTGCCCTTCTTCAGTGCGGCGGATGCAGATGTACCCGCCGCGGCCTTCTTGCCCTTGGTCGCATCGGTCGCGGCGGCGGCAGCAGCACCACGCTTCGCACCTCCACCTTTCGCCATTGCTAAAGTGGAGGAGGTGTGGGGCAAAGAACTTGGGCGCAGAGCAATGGAGGGGCAGCGCGAGGAAGGAGGCGAGGGGCGGCGCAGGGGGCAAATGGCAAGTAAAAAAAATTTGCCAGCGCCGTCCCCCCTATTTACCACAGAGCGCAAAAACGATCGTAGCCGTTAAAACAAATCCATACGCTCCGCGCGAAATCTGGCCATACACGTGGCCACGGAGAGCAACCGTCGCCGGCCACTCCGCCCACTACGCACGAGAATCCAGGAAGCCATCATCACGCCCCGTGAAAATAGGGCCTGAACGGTCAAATCAAGTCCACGCGGCGTTATCCCTGGTCAGCTCTGCAAAAACGGGCCCACAGAACAGGGTCACGTCTTATCAAAGCCTCTCCAGGCACGCCATCGTTTGTCAGAGATAGCAGTCGCAAAATGCGTCATTGCTGACGTTGTTCTCTCTTTCACAACTGGCATAAAAGTCACTCGATGATATCTTCGGGTGGTCTCTCGCATAAGTTTCGGTTGGTTTTTTAGCAAAAGTCATAAAGGCTAGTCGAAATTCTTTCGACTGCAGCATCATACTCCCATCGGGAGCGTATCAAAAAATTTCTTTGACTAAAATGTGCAGGGTAAAAGAATTTGAGATTATCCTCCATTGCAAGCAATAAAGCACAATCTCGGGGGCTACTCCCATCGGGAGCGCTGTCGCGCACCCGATAGAATAATGGCAAAAGTACAGTCGACGGAACATTCGACTAAGTTCATAAGCAAAATCACACTCAAAATATTCCCGAGTTGATCCGACGATCCTTGGATGCTGCATGCATAAGTGCAAAGGTAAGACCCGCCGATCAGTCGAGCTGGGCTAAGGACCGCTCCAGCAGCGTTATCCTTAAATGTTCCATGTCAGCAGACATGATGAAAATCCCCGACGGACGCGTTGGGTAGATTCAAAATTATACTGCAGTTCGATTCAGTAAGACCTCAACGGCCGTTTCGAGTCTGTCCAGTTTGTTCCAGATTCGAGTCCGGGGACTCGAGTTTGATTGAAAGCTAGTATGGTTTTGCCACAAATGGTAGTTAACCGGCCCCGATCCGTCGTGTGTGCCGGGCCTGCTAAGCTAATATCCCTTGATTATCATAAGCAAAAACTCATAGTCGATGAAAACACTCGGCATTGCTAACATGTGCTATTTCATAAGAATTCTAAATGCAGATGTAAAAAGTATATATAATGTGCATGATGTATGAGTCCATGCCCGACTCTTCGAATCAGACAAGTACTCGGGGGCTACTGACATGGGTATGCCTATCGGGTACACTACCATGAGGGTACCTGGTGCACGTATCGACTAGGCCCACTATCAGAGCCTACATGAAGCCCATGAAGGGAGGCCCACGAAGATGAAGTATCCTTCAAGTTTGGCGAAGCAATAGTCGGTTTAGAGTTTCCTTACTTGTAAATCGAGTCGGTTACGAACACCCGGGACCCAGCCTATTATTTAAGGACTGGGAGGGCCATCGAACCAGACAACGAACCACCAGAGCCATAAACCCTAGCGAGATCGACATCTCGCCGGGATCCTTGTAACCATCATATTCACAAATCAATAACAGACAGGCAGGACGTAGGGGTGTTACCTCCACACGAGGGCCCTGAACCTGGGTAAAATCTTTGCCCTGCTTGTCAGCTGACGATACTTCCAGCTCTACCACGTTCTCTCCCCCATATTCATAACCTAGGGACCTTAACCATGGGTCTTGATGAGTCTACCCCTCGTCAGTCAGGGTTGTAGGCTAGGCAAACAGATTCAGTTACCCTATCCTACTAGTGCGTCTGTATCTCAGCGTCCTTTCGACTTAGTTCATTCTGATGTTTGGGGTCCGGCTCCTTTCGCTTCGAAAGGGGGCCATCGATATCATATCATATTTATAGATGATTTTTCTCGTTACACTTGGCTGTATTTTATGTCTTCTCGTAGTGAGGTTCTCTCCATATATAAGCGTTTTGCGCCATGGTTCTTACTCAGTTCTCTACACCTATTCGTGTGTTTCGTGCTGACTCTGCTGGTGAGTATATCTCCAAGCATTTGCGTGGTGTTCTTGCTGAGCAGGGCAGTCTCGCTCAGTTCTCCTGTCCCGGTGCGCATGCTCAAAATGGCGTGGCTGAGCGTAAGCATCGCCATCTTCTTGAGACTGCTCGTGCGATGATGATTGCCTCTTCTCTTCCGCCCCATTTCTGGGCTGAGGCCGTTTCTACCTCGGCCTATCTGATTAATATCCAGCCTTCTGCCGCCCTTCAGGGTGCCATTCCTCTCGAGAGACTCTACGATCGTTCTCCTGACTATTCTATGCTTCGTTTGTTTGGTTGCGTTTGCTATGTTCTTCTTGCTCCTCGTGAACGCACCAAACTAACCGCTCAGTCTGTTGAGTGTGTTTTTCTCGGATATAGTGATGAGCATAAGGGCTACCGTTGTTGGGATCCCGTGGCTCGCCGGATGCGTATTTCCTGGGATGTGACGTTTGACGAGTCTCGTCCTTACTATCCGCGCTCGACCTCCTCGACCTCTACTGTGGAGGATCTATCTTTTCTTACTTTTCCTGATTCTCCTCCCGATATCCCTCATATTTCTTCTCCTCCCTCTGATCCGGTGCCATCTACTTCGATGCCTTCTTCTCCTCCTTCGTCGCCACCTTCTTCACCCTCCCCGTCCCGTCTCCGCCTCCGTCTTCTTCTGTTGCTCCTTCTCATCCTACTTTTCCTTTCTATTATACTCGCGTCCACGTGTTGTGACCGAGTCATCTGATGCACCCTCTACGTCCGGTGCACCGTCTCAGCCGACTTATTCTCTTCGTTCTCGGCCTTGTCCTTCACCTGATTTCTATAATCCCGCTACCTACAGTGTTTCGGTTGTCCCGGTGCCGACTACGTATTGTGAGGCTGTTGTTCATCCTGAATGGCAGCTTGCCATGGCTGAGGAGATTGCTGCGCTTGAGCGCACTAGTACGTGGGAGATCGTCCCTCTTCCTCCTCGTGTTCGTCCTATCACCTGTAAGTGGGTCTATAAGGTTAAGACACGCTCTGATGGGACTCTTGAGCGTTACAAAGCTCGTCTGGTCGCTCGTGGCTTTCAGCAGGAGCATGGCCGTGATTATGATGAGAATTTTGCTCCAGTGGCTCACATGACCACTGTTCGGACTCTTCTTGCCGTGGCATCTGTTCGCCATTGGTCTGTGTCTCAGCTTGATGTTAAGAATGCCTTTCTTAATGGTGAGTTGCGTGAGGAGGTTTATATGCAACCACCACCTGGGTATTCGGTTACAGATGGCATGGTCTGCCGTCTTCGTCGCTCTCTCTATGGCCTTAAGCAAGCCCCTTGTGCATGGTTTGAGCGCTTTGCTTCTGTGGTCACCGCTGCTGGTTTCTCTCCGAGTGCTCATGATCCTGCGTTGTTTGTTCACTGTTCTCCTCGTGGTCGCACTCTTCTTCTTCTTTATGTTGATGCCATGATCATCACTGGTGACGACCCAGAGTATATTGCCTTTGTCAAGGCACGTCTGAGTGAGCAGTTTCTTATGTCGGATCTTGGTCCGCTTCGTTACTTTCTTGGGATTGAGGTTTCGTCCACCGCTGATGGTTTCTTTATATCCCAAGAACGGTATATTCATGATCTTCTTTCTCGTGCCGCTCTTACTGATGAGCATACTGTTGAGACTCCCATGGAGCTCAATATTTCTCTCCGTGCGTCTGATGGCGATCCTCTCTCTGATCCAACTCGTTATCGACATCTTGTCGGGAGTCTCGTCTATCTGGCTGTTACTCGCCCTGATATTTCTTATCCTGTCCATATTCTGAGTCAGTTTGTTTCTGCTCCCACTTCGGTTCACTATAGTCACCTTCTTCGTGTTCTACGCTATCTTCGTGGAACGATCTCGTTTTGTCTCTTCTTTCCTCGTTCTAGCTCGTTACAGCTTCAGTCCTACTCCGATGCTACTTTGGCTAGTGATCCTTTGGATCGCCGCTCACTTTCTGCTTACTGTGTTTTTCTTGGTGGTTCTCTCATTGCCTGGAAGACAAAGAAGCAGACCGCAGTTTCCCGTTCGAGTGCAGAAGCTGAGTTGGGAGCTATGGCTCTTTTGACTGCTGAGGTGACTTGGTTACGGTGGTTACTTGCAGATTTTGGTGTCTCTGTTACGACACCCACAACTCTATTGTCAGACAGTACAGGTGCTATTAGCATTGCACGTGACCCAGTGAAGCATGAGCTTACTAAGCATATTGGCGTTGATGCTTCTTTCGTCCGTGCTAGTGTGCAGGATCATATTATTGCGCTCCAGTATGTGCCTTCAGAGTTACAGTTGGCGGATTTTTTCACGAAGGCCCAGACTAGAGCACAGCATAGCTTTTTCCTCTCCAAACTCAGTGTTGTGGATCCACCATGAGTTTGAGGGGGGGTGTTAGCGAGATATTTGTATATTGTAGTTTCCCTATTAGTTAGGGGGCTCCCTGCATATTTACACCTGTACATGTACTATATATTGTGGCCTTTGGCCCCCGTGGAATACAAGTCGCTTATTCCTAACAATCCTTAGCAAATGATACTGTAACATTGATATGCTTGCCATTTTCTCGAACAACTTATTTTAAGCCTTTTCACCATTGGCTACAGTAAGATTTTCTCCCCCTCCAAATGTTCTTTTCTTGATGTGTGTTAGCTCCACATTTTAGTTTCTGTTATCCTGTTTCCTTTTATACCCAACTTGAAAATGTAAAAATAGTGATTTTAATCATAATAGGTTATGTGTGGCTGAGTGTCTTTTAGAACTGTATGCCAAGTAACGTGTGCATAATAATTTAGTGTTTACACTCTTATTGCAGAGCTGGATTTAGTGAATCAATAGAATGCCTTTTGGGCCTTACATACGCAACGAGGCAACAGAATAATTACTTGTTCCTAGAAGTTTTGTTACTAAATGTGAAGTGCTCGATTATTTAACTTGACATGGTGAATCTTTACAGATGCTTTCTATTGATTTTCATGAGCGCTGTCTTCCCTCAAATGCATCAAACACCCTATATGTTGAAGGTCTCCCTTCCAACTGTACCAGAACGGAACTTACACGTATCCTTTTATGCACATGATTCTCTTTCTTATTATTTTTAGTTTATTTTTCTTTTTTTTCATAAGTGAACTATATTTTATGTTTATGTTCTTACCAATCTATGTATCTGTTATGTTTTTGTTTTCACCATTTGGTGCTTTAGTCCTTGACTCTTGCTGCTCTAGATTTATTTCGTCTTTTTACAGGGTTCTCTGAAGTAAGTCTGGTCAATGGAGGATTTGATAATACACATTTAATTGCTCTTGTTGAGTTTAACACTCCGATCCAACCGTTTTCTGTCATGGAGTATCTGCAAGGTGAATGTAACATCATTGTCACCCCAAGTCATGTTTCTTACATTCTAGTATTCCATTTAGTACTTATGTTACCAATTCTTGCTGAGCTGTGTTTTGTATATCCGCATCAGTGTGATTGTCTGCCTAAGTTGTGTATCATACATAAGTTGCAGGTAGTTGTCTATACTTGTGGTGTTGTTTGTTCACACAAGTTTCCTGTTCTTACTGAGCTAGAATTTGCATGCAGAATACATATCCATTTGCCCTATTGTCTTCTGCTATGTTTCACGTCCTATAGGTTATGTACTTGCTATAATTAATGTATCACACATCTTTCCTTATAATTAATGTTGCGACAAGTGTCTCATACCTTTCACTTTGTTCCGTTGATGATCAGTTTCAGACTTTCTACAGTTAGTAATATCCCTTTTTGTATGCCTCATCGTATCGTACTGCATTACATACTTTCAAATATCGTATCGTACTGCATTACATACTTTCAAATATGTCAGTGTTGTAGCATTAAGTTGACACTTATCTGGTGCTTATTTTTGTAGGTTACTTGTTTGACACAAATGACCTATACTCGCACAGATTGCACCTCCAGTTCTCTCCTAGTGCAAGGTTTAGTGATGGACCCTTGTGGTAAGCGTTAAATCGCATGGGTCTAGGTTCCTTATATATAAATCGGAAACCTTCAGTTTGCATGTTTCTTGCTTCTTTTACGTCATGAGCGAGAGTGGACAACTTGATTGTTCTCACTTATCAAGTTTTACCTGATACACTATGATGAGCCAATGTTGGAATTGCAATCGATATATTAAGTTACCTGTTGTATGAGATGCTCTAGTTTAAGTCTACTATGACTTATCATGTATCTGCGTGACCCATACAATACAAGTATGTGACAGTGGGCATGGTTTTTGAGTCGCTGATATATCGCTGATAAATCGCCAAAGTCGTTTTCTCAAAATGACGGCGACTCGTGACTAATCAGGCGACTTGGGCAATTATCAGCGACTTTTGGCGATTATACAGCGAGTCGCAGGGGTTGGCGACTCACTTTGAGTCGCCACTCAAAAACCATGACAGTGGGTCAAACATTTCTGAGCACATAAAAGGTTTCTTATTACAAATGTTTAACAAAAGAAAAGGTTTCTGTTTGGTTGGTCTATTACGTCAAACATAGTATTTTTGCTGATTACCCCAAGGGCCATGACATGTCATGTGTTTGTATTCTACTATTCTTTAAGGTGGTTACGTTGAAGATAACCGATGTTGTGCTTTGTTGTGTGTTATTATGTTATTGAGGCAAGATCGGTTGTGTACGGTTCATACTCATTTAGGCATATAGCCCACAAATCCACAACAATGTCCCCCACACTTTGGCCATCCAAATAACCAAATGCCATGAGTAATGAAGCATATAATGGATCTTTCCATTTTATGGCTTGACCTTGACGTTGTTAACCCGAGTCTTGTGATCCTTTGTGATCAGTAGAAACATCATTGTGCTAGTTAATGTAGGTTGAGAGAAATGGCTGGGGATCCTCTTGATGTTCACTGACATGGAACAAGCCTACACAGTATTATCTCGTGTAACTTTAATAGCCAAGTACATATGACAGATGTACTCAAATCTCTTGCAGTGTAGGTTTTTTATGTTCACCAAGTTTTATGACCTATATGATTGCTGGATCCTGGATTTTTGTTCAATGATCAGCTTATTCCAACATGCTCTGGTGCATTATAGTATTAGACAGTTTAATGTTAGCTGTTGGATTCTTTCTGCAATGAAGCCGATCCCTATAATTCTCTGCTCTAGTCATGCCATGCTCTTATTTCAACATAAAGTAAAGATCGTTTGGTAATCTATTTATTTTGTGATATCATACAGTAGTCTGTCTATATAATGATTGATGAATGCCCACAGTTAACTAAGCAGTTTTGAAGACCTGCTGATTTTTAGTATGTACTGAATTGCATCTTTTAGTTTTCGGTGATAAACAATATTTACCTCATTAATATTGGTATGATATCTTCTCAGTCGGAACAGCCACTTAGTGTTGTTTCTTTTGCCATTCAAATTTGACTATATAGACTAGGAGTCTAGGACCCTTCTGTATGGAATTTTTTTATCAAATTAAAACAACCTTTCTGTTCGGTTAGCTCAGTGTGCACCGTGTTGAGCCAGCATATACCACATGGTGACCTGAGAAACGCGTTTAGTTATATTTCTGGCTGAAGAAAAGGGTTGATCAAAACTAACTAGACCAGTGTCGAGATGCTCGTATTGTACTTAAATGGTAGCGGGATCTGCAATTAACTTACTTTACATGCTGTAATATATTTACTGTGATTCTATCACTCATCTGTTGTATTGCCTGTGTTCCATATCATCTAATGTTATTGAAGCAATTGCTAGAACAAATGACTGTGTATGATGCTTGTCCAACAAGGTGGAAGCACCTCTTTTTAAGGTGCAGTGTTTCCATGTATTGAAAAGCATTTTTTTTAAAGATGGCACGTATTTGATAATAAACATTGTGCTCAAATCTATTCATATGAGATTGTCATATACACTTTTGCCTTATATGATTTCATGGCCCTTTGGTGAGTATTCTACTATTTTTTTTATGCAAATGGAAACTAAATTGCAAGGCCCTTCTGTCTTGCTGAGGTAGGTGCATCACCATCCTGTACCCTTCATTTCGGTAGCTTGTCTATTTGTCTGACATTGTCTGGAAGTTGATTCCTCTTTTATTTTGTGCAGGAAGAATCATACATGAATGATGAATCTCGTGTAAAAATGGGTGTTCATGGCTTTGTTTTGGACGGCATTATTTCTTCTGGCAGAAGGAGAAGCTCTAGAGTACAGCGGTTGATTTTTTTCCGCAGCAATTGTTGGAATTTGCCTGTCAAGAAATTTGGACCAGAGTTGCTGTAGGAATTAACTGTTGGTGGCCGAACCCCCCTGCACAGCTCAGCGGGTTCAATCTTGTGTGAAGCTCGATTCTGGATGATTGCTGGCATGAGGGCTCCCAGGCGTATGCCGCTGCATTCATGCTCCCATGATCCTTTGCTGTAAAACTTGGTTAGCTTGGCGTGTAGTTGCCGTTACCCTATGTTTTAGCTTCATCTTTTTTTCTTTTTCTTTGCCTTAGTTCTTGGTGTCCTTGTGCTTTGCTGCAGTTTGTAACTTGATTTTTGGCACAGTCGCGTCTTCATCATGGTGTAAATGAATTGCATTTAGTCCTAAAAAAAGTAGAAATTGTAACATGACTTCTCAGAAAATGCTGATGAGTTGTTCGTTGGTCTGGAAGGTTTTTCATGCATGTGAGATCTCAAGTCTATTTATTCTGTTGTAATAAGTGGGTTTCAGGCATAAGGGCACATGTTACAGTGAGCTTCTTTTCTGTGGTGAGGCTTAAGTTGGCTGGTTTCAAGGCCGCACGGGGACATGTTTTATACAAATGTACAGTGTGTCTTATCGATGACTATCTCGCTTTGCGGAGTTTTATTTCTTGGTTGGAGTCCCATCTGAACCTTTCCAGCCTTTCCTCTAGAAAAATTGCTTGTATAGTTGTATTCACTCAGAATTTGACAGAGCGGATTGGGATGTGATGTGAAAGCTTGGCGACTTTTTTTCCTAGACGGCCAATCTTCTTGCTGGACATTTGGGAGTTATGAACTTATGATGAACTTTACAGTACATGGGTGCATCTACGGTAAGCAAACAGTTCTGTGCAAAGCTTACGGTTGTTGATCGAATAAATCTTCTTCCCGTATCAGGTCCGTTCCGATGCAAAAGCTTGCACGAACAAGGCATCGTCTAGTTTAATGTTAAGCTTGCACGAACAATCTTTTTGTAATTTTCTTTTCTTCGCTGGACCTTCTTGTAATTTGTTTTGGGCACTCTGAATATTTGGATCGGACCCTTCCTCAAAAAAAAAGGAGTAGCAATGGTGGCGAGCTTAATTGTTACGAGCATTGATTGCACGTACGTACAGTTGTACACTATGGATGAACTGTCTCTGTAAGTACGTTGGTACTCCGTACATAACTCCTGCATCACTTTATCGGACTGTAAAGAAAAGCTACTGAGTATCAGGATTTGAGTGCGGCACGAGCTGCAATTCTTCTTGGATTGTTGCTCTGCTGCTTGCCCCGCATCTGCTGCTTGCCTTTCCTTGCTGTTCTGGTGTTTCAATTTCAGATGTGTAGAAACAACATAGAAGCAACGACAGCAAGGCCTTACACAGAGACAAGCCAATTACCAAATTGAGATTGTAACCGATGTAAATTGAGTGTATGCTCCAATGAGAAGTGTGACTGAATGTTAAATTCAGATTGGATTCATCTGATTCCTGTGGAGTTTAGTGAATAGTGTGAGTGAATGTTATGTTTAGGTTGTACATTAATTTGAATTAGTGAAGTTTTGTGTACTGTTGTGATCAAAGATTGTCAATTTGGAGTATAAGTGGTGTTATTAACTAAAGAGAAATAACACTGATGTTGTCAATTTCAGAGCATGTCCTTCCAGGAACAATATTGATTACTTGACTGCTGAATGTACAGCCCGCATACAAAAATTACAGGTGCATTTGACAAAAGAGAGGCAAACCTCTCTGGCATGTATGGCAAAAGGGATCGAATGGAACTGAATTAAATAGCAACCATGACTAAACATGATCTGATTAACCCAAAACAGAACTACTTCACCACAACCCAGTAAAAATGTCATCTGTGATTGGTCCCCGGAAATAAAAGAGAGAAGCAAGCTAGTTTTAAACAATTATGATCTCTAGATTTGTGAACTAAATATGTGAGCAAGATTACCATCAATAGGTGAGTGTAACTGATATTGTCCTTGTAATCTTCAGATTCCTTCAATTTTCCAAGACTAACACTGTCATTTGCTTCTTCTGGTCTATTTTAAGATTCATGTGGACTTGGCAATCAGTTCTAGTTTCAGCTCGAGGGCACTTTGTTAAATGATCTCTTTTGCCTTGTGATCGATGACCCTCTTTAATTTTGTCTTGTAATTTTTCTGTACAAACAAATCTCGAGAGCTAACTTGAAAATCTACTGAAGCTATGTAACTTTTCTGTACTATCTCACTGTTACATCAGCGGAATAACTCAAACCGTATATATGATCACCTAAGTACAGCAGCCTTTTTCAACCTTCCAAACCAAGCACCATCCGCCCCCATCCTGGCGCCTACGGGATCATTTTTTTTTTCAAATTGAATAACTGGGGAAAGAAAATTACCTATTGTAATCAGGATCAACGTGCGCTGTGTCAACCTCATCTTCCATTGCCTCTTCCATAAAAGCCGGATGTTTGATCAAGATCGAGCAGCTACTTGCATGAGAAAAAAAGGAAGTCGATGAAGTTTCTGAAGGTTGGAGTTCGTAGAGAAACAGAGAAAAACACAAATCGACGAGCAGAGCAGCGCTTCCCCGCAGACTCCAGACGATCTCCTTCTGATCGCGCGCCAATTTCTTCCAATCTCGCGCCTCGCGCGCATTCCACAGACTGGGCCGCTTATTTCTGCGGTTTTGCTAATTCTCAATCGCACGATGTCATCAGTTGCAAGTGGAGTTGCAACTGATTCGGACCACTTGATTTGCTTCGTGATTCGTGCATCAGTTACAAGTCAACTTGCAACTGGGATTTGATGACGTCACGCGATTGAGAAATAAGGTTATTTCTCATTCGACTGAGTTGCAAGTGGACTTGCAACTGCTTCAGACCGTTTGATTTACTTCGTGATTCGTGCTAATCATGAGTTGCAACTTGACTTGCAACTGAGTTTGATGACGTCGTGCGAATGAGAAATAAGCTATTTCTCATTCGATTGAGAGTTAGAGAGACCCTTATTTCTGTTGCCAACCCAGCGAGCGAGGAGCTTCACGCTTGTCGTCGCATCGAACGGATCACACACAACTACGTCCCTCCACAGACTGGGCCGCATCGGCCGTTTATTTCTGTTGCCAACCCAGCGAGCGAGGGAGGGGAAAGCCAAGGAAGGAAGGAGCCAAGGAGGTGAGGAGGAATGGCGGCGGCGAACTGGTATGAGGAGCAGCGCAGGAGGCAGGTGGAGGAGAACAAGCGCAAGCTGGATGAGCTGCGGCTGCTCACTCTCTCCGCCGCCGTCCGCCAGGCCGCCGCCCCGGTCAGATCGGTCTTCCTCCGTCTATGAGATTAGTTTGTTTACGAACACGAACGGACCCCCTCGGCCCCCGCGTCACTCTCGCGAGGGCGACACGGGAGGCGACGAAAACCCTAACCGCCGCCATCCCTCACACCCTCCTCCCCGCCCCTCGCCGCTGTCGGAGAGAGCTGCCGTGCAAAGCTGCGTGGCCCTCAAGGATAGCGGCGGCGGGGATCTCTCTGGTGCTGCTCGTTTGGCTGGCGTGTGGGGTGGCACACCCGTCCCGAGATCTAGAAGCTACAGTGGGCGTCCAGGGCGGCGGCGGCGCTGGTCCGGCAGACTCCGGCAGGAGGCGGCGCCCGTGTGCCTCAGCGGAAGGGTCTTGGCCAGGCGTGCCGAGGCGGGGAGCCATGTACAGGGTGGGCATGGTGAGGAGGTTCGGTGGGAGAGACGGGTGGCTCCGGCAGGGGCCTGCCGCTCGTCGCCGGCGTCGGGAGCTGCTCCGGCCGTGCACGGGAGAATCCCGCTCCGCCCCTCTATCCCTTGCCTGGCCCTCAGATCCAGCGCGATTCCTTCGGTGTTGACCGACGCCAGGCTCGATATGGACAAGCAACCTCGTTGGGTCCTTGTGGTGGCGCCGCAGTTGGTGGTTCTCGGTACTGCACGTCTGCACTGTCATCCTCGCAATGTTTGGCCACTGTTTGGCTTCGCTTGGTCGGTACGGGGGAGTCCGGTCGGTTGGATTGACGGCGGCCGAACGGAAGTGCTTCGGATGGTGTGGGTGCTGCTTCGTCTTCGTCGGTGTGCTGGTGGTGAGTGACTTCGGAAGACGGGAACCGTGCACGCGCAGTCATGGGTGACTCGCTGCCATCGGGGCTGGAGCAGGGTCTCCCAGGTCCTCCTCCTCCATGTTTGCTCCTAGCTGAGGCGACCGCAGGACGAGCATGTCCTCCTCTCTCGGATTCCGTTGATCCTGCGAGGAAAAGGTTCCTACTTCTGTCTCCTTCGTGTTTCTCCGGTTGTGTGGTTGTATCGCAGAGGTTTTGCCAGCTGAATGGACGTTGTGGTTGATGTGTGGTTAAAGTCGGCGGCTTGGGCGAAAGCCCTACCCGGTTTGGCCGGTGCCGATGATGGTGACGCCCTCGGAGGCCTCTTCGATGAGTCTCAACTTTCTCCCCATCATGGTTGAATGTCTCTAGTTGAAAACCTAGACTCTCAATGGGTCGAGCAACAGCGTCACCTCGGTGTCGTTTTCCTTCTTGGAGGCGTTGCCTCTTGAGACCTCGACCTACATCGTTCTCTTGGTTACCCTCTGCTGGTCACCGTGTGGACGGAGGCTGCACCTGTGAAGACAGTTTGGTGGGGATTCCGGGCGCGATCTGCCGGCGACTTTTTTTGTTCTTCAGACTTCAGTTGATCGAGACGAAGACCTCAAGCGCCTAACTGCACTATCTTAGCTTGTTGTAGTTGTGCTCGTCTTTTTTTTGGATGTCGTTTTTCTCTTTGTGTTTTTATTGCAAGCTGGTAACCCCAGCGTTGATCGGTGTTGTAATCTGAACCTTGTGGCTTTATTAATTTAAAGCTGGGCTCCAGGAGCCTTTTATCTAAAAAAAGGGCATGCCTTCTTCTCTGTGCCATTGTCTCGCTGCTTACCCTGTCTGTCTGGTTTGCAGGCCAAGCCGCGGAATTCGAGGCCGTGGAATCTGAAGCTGGACGTCCCGATCCGACGGTCCGGCCGCATCGCCGACCTCCCACAGCAGCCAGATTACCGCACTGGAAAGACACATCGCAATACCGCATCGCCAGCCTTCATCAAGGCCGAAGAGCTCAAGGGCCAGTTGGGCTCCGACCACCCCACCTTCATCAAGCCAATGTCCCACGATTCTGCCAAAAGTAATCAGCTGGTATGGCGAAAACATTGTACGCAGTAATGTACTCCCTCCGTTTTTAAATATAAGATGTTTTAGATGTTTTACATGTTGTCTAGATGCATAGTAATATGAGTAAACATACATACTAAACCGTGTCTAAATACATTTACATACATGTGAAGGTGGATGGCAGTATCTCCCGGCGCACTTCAGGCAGTATCTCCCGGCGCATCGTGAGATGATGGTTTTGGTCGATGAGATGAATAACGAGTTCCACGTGTCGTACGGTATCTGCGGTCGGGATAGCTACGTTACCCGGTGGAGAGCGTTTGCTGCTGACCACAAGCTCGTTGGCGGTGACTGCTTGGTGTTCCAGCTCATTGAGAGGAAAAAGTTTAAGGTGAGGTTCAACCTGTTCCCCGCACCATTTTAGATGGGTGTTTCAGAAAAGAAAAAGTTTCTCTCCGTAGCATGATCGGAAAGAGATTTAAGCACGGTGTCCAGCAATAGTAGATAACTCGATTCGTATCGAATTTCTGTGGTATTTTTTGGGTTCCAAATGAAGCCTTGTGATTATGCAAATTTGTGAAACTTGCTACTGTGCTCTTTTTGGCCTGTAATAAAAAAAGGAGAAACCTTGTAATATGGAGTTGTCCTTTTTGTCGCTGTAGCTAAAGGTTTGCAAGTCTGTAAGTCTTTTATGTTGCTGTAGCCTGGATGGCTTGGTCGAGGTTAGCAATAATTAGTAGGGAGCAGTAGCTGTAGAGTACAAAAGCTTAGAGGGAGGTTGTTGAACATATCTATGTACTTATGTTTATCGGTTTCGTTTTATGAATGAAATCGGGGGTGATGCCCCTCAGTTCTAAAAAAAAAACTTTGTTGGTTCTTATATCGACGGAAGATTCCATTGACGAAAAGGATTTTTGCAGGCGATGTCTCAAAAACTAAATCGTAATAAAAATCACTAGTGTCACTTATACTTTCCTAAAAACTAGAGTGACTATACAAAGTTTGATTTCAATTAATGCAAGTGTACTTGTAATGGAAGATGTTGAAATTGTAATAACAATATTTATTTATTTTGGAGAATACAATACAAAGTTATTCTACATAATCTAATTAATGTTGTTAAGGAGTTATGAAAAAGTAATAAAGTTTAGGACAAATAAGTGAAAACTTTTGTAGAAAAAAAAATACGTGATGGATCACAACTTTGTTTGTTCTTATATGGACGGAAGATTCCGTTGACGAAAAGATTTTTGCAGGTGATATCTCAAAAGCTAAATCGTAATGAAAATAACTAGTGTCACTCTTATACTGTCCTAAAAACTAGAGTGACGATATACAAAGCGTGATTTCAATTAGTGTAAGTGTACTTGTAATGAAAGATGTTGAAATCGTAATAACAATATTTATTTAATTTGGAGAATACAATACAAAGTTATTCTACATAATCTAATGTTGTTAAAGAGTTATGAAAAAGTAATAAAGTTTACAGAAATCCATTTTGGTGCCCGAGCTCACCTGCACCTGATATCATATCCCCACAATCTCATCAAGATCTGTATCCACGGTCCCTTCATATCATTTCTACCATGGTAAAATCAGACTCGTGGGGTCGTGGCCCACTGTTTGTGTACAGTTATTAAATGACGCAGATGGAGTCAAATCCATCCCGGTACAGATGGTGAATAACTGAATGGACCGGGAGGACATCGAGGCTGAAGCCGCCATCGACGCGACCGACGACCTCATTTCCAGCGCCTCGCAGTCCTCTACTCCTCTTAAAACCTCCAGCCCAAGTCCGTGGTTACGAGCCGCACGCACATCGACAGCGCCGTCGCCCTTCCGAGCCGCTCCTCGCGGCGATGCGCCGTGTCTTCCCTCGCGGGGAGCGCACTGAGCTCCCGGCGAACCCGGCCTAATCGAGAGCGCAGTTAACTTCGTCCACCGCGTGGACCAGGTATGCGACGCCATCGAAGAGGTGGTGGTGCGGGGAGACGAGACAGGCCGCCGGCCGCGTGCGCCGGCGTCCGCGCTGGGAGCCTTGTACGAGATGGAGGCCGAACTGCCGAAGCGATGCGCTTCAAGGGCCCGCTCGACGAGGCCCTGTTTGGACTCCAAAACCTATTAGAGACGCTTATTCTCAGGCTCAAGCACGCCGCGCCCGAGTACGACGCCGGCGACACGACGGAGGAGTATGAGCTCGACGCGGACTATGAGCTGGACGCCGCCCGCGAGGACGGCGTCCTCGCCAATACGCTCGCCGGCGACGACTGCCTGGTGTCCTGGACATCTACGTCAAGCCGCGGTACAGGAGAGCAGCCAAGGCGATGATGGGGCTGGACCCGGCGCACACGGCGGAGGCCATCGACGACATGAGTGGGACTCTAAAGTCCTCCATGGCTGTTGGAGCGTGCACTTCCACCGTCATGTTGCCATCGCTTACGTACCCACGGTGCACCAGCCGTGCGCGTGTGCTCGCGAACCTCCTGACGTTGGTCTGGCGCGAGTGCTTCGCCAACATCGCCGCGCGCATCGTGGCCACCTTCTTCGGCTTCTCCGACAGCGTTGTCGCGGCCGCGCGGGAGGCAAAGGCTGTTCTGTTAGCACTAATCTCCATTTTGCGTCTAGCTAGGTGTGTTCCTGTAGTTCCGGTAAAGACTGATGAGCACCGAGTCTCCCTTGGTCCTCCCTATGCACGGTGGACTCGCTGGAACTTGAAATACAGACGCATGATTAGGAGGGGCAAAACGTGGAACAGCGTCATAGCACACACAAACACAAGAAACAGAGAATGAACATACGCAAGAGATTCAGCGGGTCTTCGCTGTCCGACAGCCGGAATCTAAGAACGCGCCTTGTAAATCCCATAACAGAACCCCTCAAACACATGTAAATCAAGACAGGATAGGTAATCAAGACCACTAATCCCTGTCATCATGTCCCTACGGGACAAAAAAACTTCCCATGCACAAGGTTGGAGTTTGGAGTAAAAAAAACTTCCCCGTTTCAATCCGTCTGGTCCGACCGTCAAACCTGGACCACCGGGTCATAAATGTGCTCTACAGTATAGACTGGCCGATGACATTCACCGCAGCCCCCTGTTTTTACTGCAACCAAGCACATGCCGACAAAGACCAGGAACACAATCTCGAAGGTATTTCCACGCTCCAGATTTCGTGAGTAGGTGTGCTCGGGCGCCAAATTGCCTCCCTCTAAAGTTTAGTACAAATAAGTGAAAACTTGTGTGCAAACAAGTAGATAATCAAATCACAAAAAAAATAAGTTTTTGAGGTTTTAAGGAAATCAAAATATAATGACTAAAGGAGCGGACTACCCGGCGGTGCCGCACTAAAACAAAGCTCTGCGGAGGTCAACGCGTCAGAGTGATCGCGCGAGCGTGAGCTGTTTCCCATATTAACCAAATCGTTCCCAAGCTAAAAATGTGAACCACCGTCCACCTAACCAAAACCTGACATGAACTATAACATATATTACCTTCTTCCTCCTCAAGACAGTTGCCCCTCCATCGCGCGGGTAGTTATGGAGGACGACCAGAAACTGAAACAAGAGAACAACATGATATGACACATAAACGTTGTAAATCACTGGAAAACAAATCTTCGGTGAAAAATGTGTGTATTTCCTGGCTGCCAAACCATCTATATCATCCACCGGGTTGCAAAAACCGTCAAAACATTTCAGCTGAACATATATAGGACGTACTAGTACTAAATTAAGAGACCAGACACCGTTCGCATTTAGTGTGATGTCATGTACATGTTGCCGTGGACACAGGACATGGAGATGTGAAGGAACGCCCGCTCCAAGCAAGCCAAGGCTCCCCCTCCCCTGGCTTTCGAACACTGCAAGAAAAGCAAGAGGCAACGCACACAAAACACAGGGGCACACGTCTAAAGCAGAACACGCAAAGAAAAGAAGGCCACGCACACACACAAAGACCCTTTGTGCATCAGTCCTTCTCTCCAAAAGCAGGACACCTACGCGCACAAAGTAAAACCTAAAAAACACCGCGCGCGTACGTCCCATGCCACCAAGTTGCCGCCATAGAGAAGAGCCATGCCCTGCACATCCCCCTGCTATCTAGCAAAGCCACCTCCCTGCCAAGCCAAGTATAGGTCCTAGCTAGCGAGTAGATACTAAGATTTGGAGACACTTTCCTTCACACAGTACACACATCATATCAAGAAGGACCAGAGGCAAGGATCAACCAAGAAGCTAGCAGGGAAAACAAGGTGATCAAGAAGGGAAGAACTGATTAGAAGCTATGGTGTCTCGAGGGAAGGAGGAGGAGGCGGCTGCCGGGTGGGAAGGGGAGAAGGAGGGGGAGATCGACTACGTGTTCAAGGTGGTGGTGGTGGGCGACTCGGCGGTGGGAAAGACGCAGCTGCTGGGGCGGTTCGCAAAGGACGAGTTCTTCCTCGACTCCAAGTCCACCATCGGCGTCGAGTTCCAGACCCGCACCCTCACCCTCCACCGCAAGCGGGTCAAGGCGCAGATCTGGGACACCGCCGGGCAGGAGAGGTACGTAGCTAGCCACGGCGTACTCTTTCCAGTTATTAGTTCCTCTCCCGTCTCCGGCCAGGCAGGCGGGCGCCATGTCCGCCCAGCTCTGTTCAAAATATCCAGTAGTCCGCTTCTCTTCTCTACGGCTTGATCCAGCTTCCCAGCGAACAATACGGCGCTTTGCTGCAACCACATATGTTGTTTGTGATCCATGGCACGCGAACAAGCGAACAACGGCACGCGATCCTCCTTTTTCTGATATGAAACTCGACTCTCGTCCCAGCTTGCCCGGCGCCGTACACGGCACTTGTCGCCAACTCAAGACGAACGCTTGCGTAGTTAATTAGGTGCATACATTACTTTTGAAGCATAGGTACTTAGGTAGTGTTAAATTCGGTTTCAGTCTTTCAGAGCGATGCATATATACAACCAATATTATTAGATTGTTCCAAAGCTTGATCACAAGATCGACTTTGCTTTTTCCACACTGAGGACAAGAGTTTGCTCAGTTTCGTACGTGTATCCCGTATCTGTCCGCGTTTCTCCACCACCCACATGATTGATTTGGATTGGTACATAGGGCCGGCCAAGTACGATTACATTTTTGGAGCTCTTGCTTCCGGATTAGGCAATCGATGGTGCCGGTCCACCTCATCCACCCTTGTATGTATTAAGCCGATGATCGCTAATTTTTGAGGTTTAAGATGATCGCTAATGGGATCAGTACTACGTACTCATCAAGAAGAAGATAAGATGAGGCTAGCTGCCGAGTGGTAGCCAACTTTCGTCAAGCAGGGTGAAAGCTACGCCCGCATTGAAATGCGACAGCCACATGTCGATTCTGGTGCTGCTAAGGACGATTCTTCGGACCACTAAGCACGCCGTCCTCTGAAAGTGATCCCTGGAAACGAAAAATCTGCCTTTTCCTCCTTTCTAGGAATGGACTTCAAAATCTTTAGCGTAGTGGACTGGTCATGCGTGCCCAATTTGCGTCCAGATTGAGACCTGTTTTTACGGACGTAGCGAATTTTTAGATTAAATGGACAGGTTTTACATGACGATTGACTTGTGTTTAGATGTTGCACTCTATATAGTGTATTTTTAGAACACGGGTACATTTGTTCTTACCCTTTTGGAGTTTAGCAAAACCCATATTCTTAATTTTTGAAAAAGTTACAAAAACATTCACACATGTTGGTATCCAGCTGGTAGAAACTTGCCACTGAATTTTGAACCAATAAATTATGACCATCACTAGTGCAAAAATAAAAATTAGTTATCGTACAAGAAAATATACTCCCTCCGGTCCAAAAAGAATGTCGCCAGGTACGTGTAAACTTATACGTACCCAGTTCATTATGCACGACAGTTAAAACGGATCGGAGGTAGTAGTAAAATTACGCAAAAAACTCACAATGGTAAAAATGCTGAATTATTTTTTGAAACTTATGAGGGTAATTTTCTACCTGGTTTCACATATGTGAAATTTTTATAAGTTTTCAAAAACTATTTTCTTTGTATGCCAAGTTTAAAAAAGAGATAAAATGTATCCATGTCTATACAAACATGCTGCTAAATATTATTCTCTCTGTTTTAATGTAGGTCTCTTTTAAAACATATTTGTTATTACACAACTTTGCTCATTACTTTTTGCACGAATATTGAAGTTGAAAAAATATAAATATTACCATAAAACATTATATACGGAAAATATAATACCATTTTAGCCAAAAAAATAACGTACTTTTGTTAATTGATGTTCAATTGTGGAATTTGTTTTAGTGTTTTTAGGAGTAGTATACATGGTCAAAGAAACTAGTTTACTTTTAGACCAAGTCGACTTTTGGTTTGAGAACTTTGAAATTATCTCAAACAAAGCTTATGAAAAAATAATTTGGACACTTTCATGGTTTCAAAGAGGTTTATGCTATCTACAAACTCCGCTTCAGAAAAAACAAGACATACAAATTTAGTCAAAAGTCAAATCTTACTAAGTCTGACCAAATATATACAAGACAATATCAATATTCACAATATTACCCCTGAAAATATTGTTTTTATGTTCCGTACGTTGCAACACGCTGCAACCACATATGTTGTTTGTAACACACACATCGGCATACATACAACTGCAATGATTCTGGATGTCCGTTGCGAAGGGTTGAACTTATGTTTCAAAATGTTTTTTTTTGTCAGAAGTGAAGGGTTTCTTAGTTTTAGAGTTCTTTTAGGACCTCCTGGTCCTGGGAGTTTTAAGTAGGATGCAAACTGAAATTAGGAAAGTTCAGGGTCCAACAGTGGACTTTATTCGTACCATTCGTATGTTCCAACCCAATGACTGATATGCGCGGCTCCAAGGCATTTCTTCACAAATTAATTTTAGCACTTTGATAGTAAGATGAAACATGAAGTGTTCAACTGAATTTTTTTCTTCACACAAGAAAAGGTGTTCAACTGACGGTATAACTGTGCTGCGTGGGAGCAGGTACCGTGCGGTGACGAGCGCCTACTACCGAGGCGCGCTGGGCGCCATGGTCGTGTACGATGTGACCCGGCGCGCGACGTTCGACCACGTGGCCCGTTGGGTGGAGGAGCTCCGCGCCCACGCCGACGGCTCCACCGTGGTCTCCCTCGTCGGCAACAAGGCCGACCTCGCGCTGTCGGGCCACCGGGAGCGCGAGGTGCCCACCGACGAGGCCGCGCAGCTGGCGGAGGAGCAGGGACTTTTCTTCTCCGAGGCGTCGGCGCTCACGGGGACAACGTCGAGCGTGCCTTCCTGGCGCTCCTCGAGGAGGTCTTCGCCGTCGTCTCCCGCCGCGCGCTCCAGCTCGACGAGGCGCGGCGGGCGCGCCATGGCGGCGATGGAGGTGGCGGTGGTGAGGTGCTGTCGCTGAAGGGGACCAAGGTGGACTTGCATGACCCCATCATGGAGACCAGCGCCTTGAAGAAGAGCCCCTCCTCCCAGTGCGCCTGCTCCTGACCGACGACTAGCCGCCGTTGGTTTCTGGTGTTCGTCTTGATGGTGTTGCGAGACACTGTAAGTCTGTAACTAATTGTAAAGATTAACAATTGTCTAAAGCAAAAAGAATTAAGACATTACTCCTTGCATTGCTGACAGACTGACAGTGTGGTCTGACATTGATTGAGTAGGGGAAGCTTATCTTTCCTCCAAAGCCGGTTCAATTCAGTCTACATATTACACCTTTGCATTTTGTTTCCGTCGCAAAAAAAGAAGGGGAAAATCCTGGGCACTTTTGACCATACAACTCACTGAACTCTAGCTATGAACAACAATGTCGATGCAACTACTAGGCTCACAGGCAACTAATAGGCTCACAGGTCCTTTCCTGCTCAGTCTTCTTCCTCTGCTTCAGACGGTAGGTCTTCCTTGAACCATTGGTAGAGTCCTCCCTCCAGATGGAACACGTTCTTGTAGCCGTCTAGGACCAGCAGGTATGCTGCTATCAGAGACCTGCCAGAGTCAGAGCACAATCAGGCCCCAGAGATCACAAGTGGACGTGTGATTATCCACAGAAAAACAATGCAGAGTTGTAGAGAAGAAGATATTGCCAAGAATTCCACTACCGTTTTCTTGTTCTAAAAGTTGCAATTAAAGAAACAGAAAATGGTCTGAGGATTCTATTCAAACTACTGGCATGAAAGCAGCATAGAAATCCTCCAAACGCCATCATGATTTTGCATGAATTGTTATACATTTTAAGTTCGTAGCTTTGTAGATGGAAGAAATTAACACTGCTGGCTCTCAACTATGTCTTACCAACATGAAAAAAGTAATATGTACTCCACTGAAACGAACGAGTGAATGGACATATCATGAAACCTCAATGGTCAGACATATCATGAAATTGGAGCATGCCGGAAATGGGGGAAGAAGGTGTAAACTAGTACTTTCTGAGATTAACTGCCACTCTACAAGTACTAGTATCCCCTTCAATTTTCCTGCATATGGATGTGCAGTATGGTATGGATTGGAACGTCTTCGGCTGACGAAGTATGCTCAACGTAAGCACAATACTAAATTTGGTTCATTATTAGACATACTCAGAAGATTTTGCAGAGAGGGTGTTTCTAACATCCATCCCTAGAAAAAAAAAATCCAGAACACTTTATAAGACACCAGTGAATGTGAGACACTGAATTCCCACCGGGATTCGAACCCGAATCGTCTCGAAGATGCCACCACACTCCTACCACTGGGCCAAGATCCCATCCACGGATAAAAAAAAATTCATGTTGGCTAATTTTATTGCTAGAGTAATTGAACCAGTTATAGTTGTAAATATCATTCCCCTTAATATCTCAAAGAATCATCTAAGTTTTTTCACAGATAATATGTTAGCAATATTATAGATAATCAGTCAAGACCAGCTGACCACCATATGATAACGCTAGAACATGTCAGATCTACAGTATTGAAAGTAAGAAACAAGCTGAAACAAAACCCACGGTAGAAATAAAGAAGACCTCATTTTCTGATGCAAGAAAATTGCGTAAGCAGTTCAGCACCTTCATGACAATTACAAAAGGTCCAACAATCCTTGTAAACAAAATATGTTTAGCAAAAAATAATACTTGGGCAACATAATATACCTAGATTGCTTCCCATCAGGTAGATTCTGTGTTGGCTTCATTGTTCCTCCTGCTGAACATGCTACAATTATCTTTGCATCTTTACCAAGTTTTTCTTCAACACCTGCACAAAGATGGCATCTGCATCTGATTGCTGGTACATATATAAATGGTGAGGAAGCAGAAAACAGAAGCGCAGAACTTGCTACCCTACTTTTTATGAACTCAGGGTTCTCTTCTGTTCCAGCAAATATGCCAAAGAATGCAAATGCTGCCCGCCTTGCAATATCCCATGCTGTCCACTCCTTTATTAATCTGTATATTTGTACGTTAACGGCACCAGGCGGGTGAGCCTGCATAAAAATAAAATCCATAACTATTGTGCCACTGCCCCAGACTGAATATGACATTCCATTCCATTATATGAAGCACCACATAGTATATTGAAACAAGGTTTTACAATTTCTTACACATCATTAGGAAGGATTCGATCACATATAGGCTTTTAGGTATTCCCAAGCTTATTTTTAAAATTTATGTTCATATATTGTAACATATGTTCTATGTTCGGTTATTGTAGAATTGTATTCAAAATAGTATTGTCAATTCAGTACATGATCACGGACAAATATGAAGTTTGCTCCAGTCAGTGTTTCTGACTGATCAGTGGCACATAAAAATATTACTGAAAATGTTAAAGTAAGTGATTTCCCTAAGCCTAAGAGCCTGAAACAGCAACTGCAAGATACCTGTTTAAACTCTGCTTCTGGTCTGACATCAAGAATTACAAAGTTGTTTTCCTTTTGAAGGCGCAGTGCCTCCTTCACATCAACACTACGTACCTGCAAAACCAAACAACAGAAACACCTCTAATGTAAATGACGGCTGCTACGCATAGAAGGTTCACCTTGAGTCGACAGTAAATTAAGCCAATTAACATATGAATCAACATGAATAGATAGATAAGTCCCCACAAATGTCAATACAGAGCCTAATTCGCACAAAATTTATAGTTTTTCTACGCATACATCTGTTACTTGGATCCCCTTCATAAAAAGTAAGCTTAAGATTTTGGAGCCAACTTCATATGTATTAAACGGAAGAATGGTTAATAGAAAAAATGATTGTTATTACCCGCTTCTCTAATAGGAGTTGCCGTTTGATCTTCCATTCTTCCTCAGCTGCAAAAAATAAAAGGGAACATGCCAAGATAATATCATGCACAACAAAAAAATTAACAGTTCCATATATCAAATAAAAAGAAGCAAACATATCCAAATTACCTGGAGATTTCGCAGTCTTAGTGGCAGCGCATGTTATCCGCAGCGAGCGCACGCCATGCGTCCTGTAATGTTTTGCAGACTCTAATGGGCGCCAAGAATGACTAGATGTGAAGTCTGAGCAGGAGGATATCCTTGACGAGCAAGGAAGATTGGTTTTCACTATGGAGCTAGCTGCAATCATCGTGGTCATGAGATAGAGAAGAAAACACACGGGAGAGAACCAGAAGAGAGCTCAGCCTCTAACTGCTAAGGCTGCATCCTGTTACTGGAAGGAGATATTTTTGGATATGGAAGAAGTGTCCAAAGGACCTAAATGGTTCTGGATGGGATGTGCCAGCATATCTGAACCAGTGGTTGTGGTTGAGCAAGTGCTGAGATTGACAATCTGAAATCTGGCTGTGTAGCTTGCCCTGACCCCACAAAAGCAAGTTACCAACAATCTTTTTTCAGATAAACTTACCACTGTTTTTCTCTTACCATAAGTAATTTCTGGTGTTTGGATGACACGGATAAGATGAAACAAAAGATACAGCAGCTTTCAGTAAATTCAACTCTTTATTAACTACCCGGTGACCACTGACCACCTACAAATGGGAACACTAAGGTTCCCAGACAGATTGCTTCCTGAAAACGAAATCACGGGCTCAAGTTTCAATTCAGAACACACACACAGAGAAAAACAACCATCAGTTCCCCTCTCAGCTTCACCTTGGCTACGCTCAGCGCTCACTCACTCACTCCAGTACCCATCTTCCTTCTTGTCCTCCTCCTCACTGTCCTCTTCACCGATCTCCATTGACGCTTCCTTGAACCGTTTGACATCCTCTAATGCCGCATTCCGGAATAACCCAATGTCCACTGCTCCGGTCACCATATTGTAACCCCTCAGCTTGAGCTGCTCCGGTGGGTCGTTGGCCGTGGTAAACCCACCCAAGTAAGCGGCGTTGGTCTCTAGCGCTGCATCCTTCTTCTTCCTGGCCTCCAGCACCTTCTTCTCGGCCTCCCTCATCGTCGCTCGCACCTTCCTGTTCCTGGGATCCCACAAATAACCCAAGCTGGCTGACAGGTCAAGCGGTCCCGTGTGGACGACGTCGACCCCATCGATGGCGGCGATGGCTTCGACCTCCGCAAGACCGGCGGCGGTCTCGACCTGGCAGATTATGAGGGTGTCGTCCTCGCAGCGGGAGAGGTATGAGTCGTCGAGGCCGTAGGCAGATGCACGGATGCTGGGGTAGGCGGCGCCACGGACGCCGCGGGGTGGGTACCGGCAGTATGCGATGGCCTCCGCGGCGGCGGCGGGGGACTCGACGGCGGGGAGCATGATGCCCGCGGGGCCGAGGTCGAGCACCTTCTTCGCCCAGACGGGGCAGGCCTCCGCGAGGCGGAGGACGGCGGGGGTCCGGGCGGCGTCGAGGGCGCGGAGGCAGGCGAGGGCCTCCGTGATACCGCCAGGGCCGTGCTCCATGTCAACGATCACGTAGTCGTAGCCGGCGAGTCCCGCGATCTCGGCGAGGGTCGGGTCGAAGGTGAGGAGGAAGAGGCCGTAGAGAGTGTCGCCGGCGGCGAGGCGGGATTTGAGGCAGGGGACCGGCGCGAGAAAGTCGGAGACCGCGGCAGCGGAGGCGGAGATAGCGCTGGCGACGCGTCGGGGGAGGACGGAGAGGCGGGGTGGGGTTCTGGGTTTGGGTTTCAGCGCGAGGAGGTGGTGGGAGTGGGACGTGGCGACGGTGGCAGAGGCGGCCATGTTGGCGTCTCCGGTGGCCGATCGACGGCGGCAGCTTGCGGGTAGCTGGCGATCTGCGACTGCCGGTCAACGGCGGCGGCAGTGTGGGAAGCGTGGATCTGGTATTCTGGTGTGGCGCGCGGGTAGGACCGAATATTTAGAATTTGTTTTTGTGAAAGCCCATAATGCAGAACACAGCCCATTTGGCTATCGTCTCCTCTCCTCCTAGCGGCGAAACCTATACGTCGACCTGGTCGACGTTAACCAGGCGTCGCACGCCCCGCGCGTGGAGGGGCCTGGCCCAGTTCCTGGTATTTCGTCCGTCGTCATTCATCGCTCTCTCCTCGTTCGTTTTTTTTTTGGTTTCCATTGTTGTTTTTTCTTCTTTTTCGTTATTTCTTTGTTTCTTTTTCTTTTTCGTTTTTCTTTTTTTGCTGTTTCTTTTTTATTTCTTCTTTTCTGTTTTATTTTTATATATTATTTAAAATTTAAATCTTTTCTGCAAAACATTCAAATTAAAAAAATGTTTAGATTTGAAAATTGTTTGTATTCAAAATTGTTCAAAATTGAAAATTGTTTAGATTTAAAAAATCTTTCAAAAATAATTTCTGTTCATATAGTTTTTTATGTTCATTTTTTCAAAATCGTTTTAAAAACAATTTATGTTCATATAGTTTTTTATATAGTTTTCCTGTTTATTTTTCGTTATCCTTTTCTTTGATGTTTCTTTTTTTTATTTCTTATTTTCAGTTTTCTTGTTAGATAATATTTCTTTATTTTGAATTTTCATTTTTAGAAAATGTTCAAATTATAAAAATGTTCATATTTGAAAATTGTTCATGTATAACAATTGTTCAAAAATAATTCCGTTCATAGAATTTTTTCAGTTCACTTTATAAAAAATTGTTCAAGCATAATTTTCGTTCTTAGACTTTTTCTGTTCACTTTTTAAAATCGTTCAAATAAGATTTCGTTCACGGCTTTTTTTGTTCACTTTTCGAAAATCGTTCAAAAATAATTTCCGTTCACAGAATTTTTCTGTTCGCCTTTTAAAATCGTTCAAAAATAGTTTCCGTTCAAATACCTATTTTTTTCACTTTTGAAAATCGTTCAAAAATAATTTTCGTTCAGAGACTTTTTCTGATCGTCTTTTAAAATCGTTCAAAAATAGTTTTCGTTCAAATAACTATTTTGTCCACTTTTTGAAAATCGTTCAAAAATAATTTCTGTTCATAGACTTTTTATGTTCGCCTTTTAAAATCGTTCAAAAATATTTTCCGTTCAAATACCTATTTTGTTCATATTTCAAAAATTGTTCAAAAATAATTTTCGTTCATAGAGTTTTTTTTTCACTTTTCAAAAATCGTTCAAAAATAATTTCAGTTCATTGACTTTTCTGTTCACTTTTTAAAATCGTTCAAAGATCGATTTCATTCACCGGCCTTTTCGGTTAACTTTCAAAATCGTTCAAAAATATTTTTCGTTCAAATACCTATTTTGTTATTTTTTTAGAATTGTTTATAAATAGATTTTTGGACCACCGGTTCACTTGCCGGTTTAATAAAAGTAAAATAGGGGAGACATATTAATGATCTGTGAAAAAAGTTAATGTATATATAAAATAAATGTAGCAGTTAGACACAAACAGGGCTGGTGCAAAGTGGCCAGCGCAAGGTTGCATCGCGAGGCGAAGCCGAGGTCGCGGGATCGAATCCTGTCTTCGCGAATTAATTTTTCCGCGCGGCAACGCTATTTATGCGCGTAGAAGCCTATTCTGGGCCGGCCCAATAGAGCGAGGCGGGGTATGCGGAGGGTGTGCGACGCGACGCTCCCGTCGCACGGGTCGAAGCATAGGCGATCCCCTCCTAGCGGTCGTCGACCGGAACACGGCGACCAGAGCACGACATCGATCCCTGATCCCGGCGGCTGCCGCCGGCCCCTCGCCTCCTTCCCACCCACCCCCCGTCACCAAATTCTCTCCGTTTCCCTTCCAGCCCTCGCCGGCCGGAGACGCGCTGCAGGCTCGGCCGCTCGGCCACCGCACAAGCACGGGCTAGTGCGAAAAGAAAAATTGGAGTGTGCCCACCCTCCAGCTCCAGTTCATTCCTAGGTCTGCCACTGTCCAAGACCGCGACAGGGGAGGAAGCATGAGGAGGCGGCCGGGGATCGCTGGGTTACCGAACGCGGCGGCGACTCGCGTACGTGCACTTCTCTACTGATGGCGCGTGGTTTTCTATCCCTTTGGATCCTGACATGCGACTGTGTTTGAGAACTTCCAGGACAAATTCCGGCTGGTCGGGGGAAAATGTGGCCAAGGTCAGGACGGATGTCATGCAGGAGCAGCTCGCGACCTTCAGGTCGCAGCTCGAAGAATTCGCTCGCAAGCATAAGGTGATTCTCTGCTCCTGTATTTTAGTTGCGTGCGTGCAGTGGAGGGGCGAAATTGCTGATGATACTTCCACTAAATTGACATGATCCTAGTTAGTTTTTCTGTTCTGTCTGTATTTACTTGGATGCAAGAATAATGATATCGATCTTGGGGGTTAGGTTGTATCAGATGTGCTATGTATTAGATTCTTATAATCAGAAATGGAATGGCTATTTTTGGCAAACTTGAAAACAGTGTAGCTACTGCTTCTATGTGAATTAAAGTTGTCAGTCCAAAATTTGATGAAGGAACCTAACTACTACCTCCAATCCGGATTAACTGTCGTGGAGAGCAGTAGTACAAAATGGGTGTACGGGTTGCGACAATTATTCCGGATCAGAGGGAGTAGCTTTTAAGTGCATGGCCCAGCATATACCCAAAATTGAGCAGGATTCATCGGGTCTGGAAAATGAAGCAAACATAATATGCTGTCGGTACAAGCTTTTCTTTTTGTATGTTTGAAATAACTCAAAAATAATCCGATGTGATTAATATTTTATTTATTAATAATCTGATCTGAGTGTTTTGCCTCCACTTTACTCTTTTCTAAAGGATTAAAGTGCTAAGCGCAACTAAGCACACACTTAAGCGCTAGGCGTTTTGCCCTCTCAGAGCCTAGGCGCTTAACGGGCGCATAGGAGCGCTTAATTTAACCATAGAAAAGATTTTTTTAAAGCCATTTTTTCCACCAAGGCACAGCCTTATCAAATGAGCATCCAGGAAATTGTATTGTGGCTATAGAAAGCTACATGTTACCTTTATGGATTATAGTCACATTATGGTTTAGGCCAAATTTTGATACAATCTTAGCTGCCTCATTTGTCGATTACTATAAAACTGCAGTCATGGTAAGATCTTGGTTTATTCAAATTGCTAGGACTCCCAAGCACCATTATAGTGTCATATATTACCTCTGGCCTTGGCCAATTGAGCAGTAATCAGTTTTCACCCCTTTCAAACCAAGTAAAACCTAGTCTTATGCCAAAACACCTGTCTGGATGTTGCACATCATTTCGTATCATTTGGCATTATGTATCAATTGATTGCCAATTTTATGATAGCTGATTGTTGTAGATCTCACTCTTCTCATGGCATCTAATACTATTGTGGCTGTATTTGCATTATTATTATCCCCGTGTGCTACAACAGATAAGAGTAGATTTCAAATGGCAAAGCATATTTCAGTAACCTCTGCTAATGTTATGTATGCATCGTGCTAGTGCAGAGTGACATCCGTAAAAATTCAGTATTTAGACAGCAGTTTCATGAAATGTGTGCCAAAGTTGGAGTAGATCCACTGGCATCTAATAAAGGAGTTTGGGCGGAGCTCCTAGGGATTGGTGACTTCTATTATGAATTGGGTTAGTATACTTTAAGTTCCCTTTTAATATTCTCTGGATCTTTGTATCTCTTGTACCATGTGTGCTCTCCATAACATCCATGTATACTGTGGCAGGTGTTCAAATCGTTGACATATGCATAGCAACCAGATCGCTTAATGGTGGTTTGATCGACTTGCTAGAACTTCGCAAACTTCTCTGCCAGAAGAGAAAAACTGATCTTGGATCACTATCAGCAGATGACTGTTTACGTGCTATAAGTAAGCTAAAGGTAAGTTTTGTACGCTTGTATTGTTGAATCACATGTTTGGATTTTAGTATTGATTCTTCACATCATTGTACTGTTCACATTTTAGTTACTGGACAATTCTATAGCTCAGTACACTGTTAGTTGATGCACTTGGGATAAATTGCTGGTTCCCTATTTGTGAACCTGCAGGTCCTTGGTAGTGGTTTTGAAGTATTTTCTGTTGGGAAGAAAAAACTTGTGCGATCAGTTCCAACTGAATTGAATAAAGATCACAATGGGATACTTGAGCTAGCTCAGGTTTGTGCTTTTGACACAATTTTGCAGTACAAGCTTTTTCAGTTACGAGTTAAGACAGTCTTGGTTTGGTAGAAGCTTTCATTCTTTCAAGTTACGAACCTGCATAAAGTGTAATCTATACCATAATACTCTAGTTGTAACATCATTCACATGCAGTCCAAAGGCTATGTCACCTTAGAACAAGTTGAGAAGGAGTTCTCATGGGCAAGTGGCCGTGCAGTCGATGCCCTTGAAACTTTACTGAAGGTAAATAACTCCTCTGAGTTTCCTCTTTAAGGTAGCAATCTACATGGTCCATTCTCGTGCCGAAGGGAAAGAAATTCAGTTTTGAGTGATGAACTCTTCTATATTCACACTTGACCATGACTGACACTGGGATTTTGTGGAGCCATATGCATGCCTGTGGACACGAGACACTTTCGTGCCCAGATTAGAATTTGCCATTAAATTCTTCCCATGTGTATAACATTGTCGATTTCTACCAATGAAACTTTGCTGCACAACCAGGAGGGACTTGCGATGATCGACGATGGACACAGGGACGGCAAGCGTAGATATTGGTTTCCGTGCGTCACCCTCAGTTCCGATGCTACTGGTGGTTCTGAAGGGAAGTCATAACATGTTCTGTATCAATTCCATCCCACTGTTGTAATCTTTCACTTAGTGTTCATGAGAGCTGGAACTGTCAGTGCTACTGGAGCATTACATTTTCGGCTGAACCTGTGTAAGAAGTAAGGAAGAACATTATGCTTGTAGTACCTGCAAATTTAAATCGTGTTATTCTTGCTTTAGAATTTTGGTGGGTTCTCTCTCAAGTTAATGACAATGTGTAGTCTGACGAATTTTGTATTTTGTGAAATCTTTCACATGTGTTCATGATAGCTGGAATAGTCAGCGCTACTGAACAGTCAGATAAACTTACTACTGCTGTTCTCTTACCATGAGTAATTTCTGGTGTTTGACTCGTACACAAATTTGTAGCTTTTCTGAATATGCAAAATAAGATGAAACAAAATGACACAACAGCATTACAGTAAACCCAACACCTCATTAAATCGCCAGTTACCACCTACAGCTGGAACACAAAAGGTTCCCAAACAGATTGCTTTACGAAAACCAAATCATCAACTAAACGAGAGCACACTAAACAGCAGAAACTGAAGTCGCTGAAGTTTCAGTTCAGAGCACAAACAACAGAAACCATCACCAGTTCCCGAACGAGCTAAGCGCGGTGCTCACTCACTCACTCCAGTATCCATCTTCCTTCTCATCCTCCTCACCGTCCTCCTCTTCGCCGATCTCCATCGACGCCTCCTTGAACCGCTTGACATCCTCCAACGCCGCCTTCCGGAACAACCCAATGTCCACCGCGCCGGCAACCATATGGTACCCCTGAGCTTGAGCTGCTCCGGCGGGTCGTTGGGCATGGCAAAGCCACCCAAGTAAGCAGCCGCGCTGGTCTCCTTCTTCCTGGTGTCCAGCACCTTCTTCTCTGCCTCCCTGAGCGCCGCCCGCACCTTCCTGTTCCCGGGATCCCACAGGTACCCCATGCTGGCCGACAGGTCGAGCGGGCCCATCTGGACGACGTCGACGCCCTCCACGGCGGCGATGGCGTCGACCTCCGCGACGCCAGCGGCGGTCTCGACCTGGCAGATGACGAGTGTGTCGTCCTCGCAGCGGGACACGTAGGAGTCGTCGAGCCCGAACGCCGCCGCGCGCACGATCGGGTAGGCGGCGCCGCGGACACCGCGGGGCGGGTAGCGGCAGTAGGAGACGGCCGCCGCGGCGGCGGCCGGGGACTCGACGGCAGGGAGCATGATGCCCGCGGGGCCGAGGTCGAGCGCCTTCTTGGCCCAGACGGGGCAGGAGGACGGCAGGCGGAGGACTGCCGGGGTGCGGGCGGCGTCGAGGGCGCGGAGGCAGGCGAGGGCGTCATGGATGCCGCCGGGCCCGTGCTCCATGTCGACCACCACGTAGTCGTAGCCGGCGAGCGCGGCGAGCTCCGCGAGGGTCGGGGAGAAGGAGAGGAGGAAGAGGCCGTACAGGGTGTCGCCGGCCGCCAGGCGGGACTTGAGGGTGGGGACCGGGGCGAGGAAGTCGGAGGCCGTGGCGGAGATGGCGCTGGCGGCGCGGGAGGGCTTGCGGGGGAGGAGGGAGAGGCGGTGCGGGGTTCTGGGTCTGGGTTTGGGCGCGAGGAGGTGGTGGGAGAGGGACGTGGCGGCGGCGGCGGCGGCGGCGGCCATGTGGGTCTCGGCGGTGGTCGATTGGTGGCGCCGGGTTGCTGGTGGTTGGGGGATCTGGGAGACTGGGACTGATGAGTCCGGCGGCGGCGGCGGCCGGGAAGCGTCGAGACTGGAACTGTGCGAGTGGCGAGTGTCGTGTCACTTCACTTCTCACGTGTCGCGTGGGATCTGGCTAGGCTGTATCCCCTGGGTCCGTGAGGCGCTCGCCGTTGGATGCTGGCAGTCATTTTCGCATCAACGGTACGCAGTAGTGCCCCATGGCATTTGCATCTTTTTTTTAGCGTGACAAAAGATTTGTCTTTTCATTGATATAGAAGAATAGAATTGACCAGTTTATAAGGAAAACCGGCCGAAAATCGATACAACAGGGAAACGCAACACACCGGTCCCAAGGCCGCGTTCCAAACGAGTCGGTGGCCAAAATGCCCAAGCGATCAAAGCCACCACCCACACAGCTCAACGCAACATGGCGGAGGCAAAATCCGGAGCGTCGCTCGCACTTTCCTGTTCCCGGGATCCCACAGGTACCCCATGCTGGTTGGCCGACAGGTCGAGTTGGCCCATTTGGACGACGTTGACGCCCTCGACGGTGGCGATGGCGCCGACCTCCGCGACGCCCGCGGCCGTCTCGACCTGGCAGATGACGAGCGTGTCGTCCTCGCACCGGGACACGTAGGAGTCGTCGAGCCTATACGCCGACGCGCGCACGATCGGGTACGTGGCGCCGCGGACGCCGCGGGGCAGGTACCGGCAGTAGGCGACGGCCTCCGCGGCGGCGGCGGGGGACTCGACAGCCGGGAGCATGAGGCCCGCGGGGCCGAGGTCGAGCGCCTTCTTGGCCCACACGGGGCAGGCAGCCGGGAGGCGGAGGACGGCGGGCGTGCGGGCGGTGTCGAGGGCGCGGAGGCAGGCGAGGGCGTCATGGATGCCATCGGGCCCGTGCTCCATGTCGACCACCACGTAGTCGTAGCCGGCGAGCGCGGCGAGCTCGGCGAGCGTCGAAGAGAAGGAAAGGAGGAAGAGGCCGTAGAGCGTGTCGCCCGCGGCCAGGCGGGACTTGAGAGTGGGGATCGGGGCGAGAAAGTCGGAGGCCGTGGCGGCGGTGGCGGTGGCGGCGCGGGGCGGCGGCCGACGGTGTGGGGAATGCGACTGTGCGAGTGACTAGTGTCGTGTCACTTCTCACCTGCCAAGACTGCCCGAGTGAGGCGCTCGCCGTTGGATTCTGGCGGTCATTTTGGCATCAACGGTACGCAGTAGTTCTGCCGCATAGCACTTGCATCTGACTAGCTCATTTGGACGAGGTAGAAGATTAATTACTGGTGGCTCGGGTTGATGCGCTTTACTGCATTTTTGGTGTAAATTACACCGTGTAATATGCACCGATTTATTATAATTATTAGTAAACACTAATAAAAGTAAAAATAATCCCAAATGAAAGCGCTCACATCTTCGCTCTCCATCGAGTCAGACAAAACTTGTTGTAATACATGTCGTTGTAGTCACAGTGAGACGGTAAGTCATCATGCTAAGACCAACACACTAGAGCAGCTTGCCCATGGATCGGAACAGGTAGACCTACAACCACAACAATAAACAAAAAACTGAATGGATCCGAGAAGATCAGTCGGATACAAAACTCTATGCATACTTCTTTACTTTCCAAACGCTTGACGCACCATCAGAGCGAGTATATGACGATAAGGATCTTATTCCCATTTTAGGATGTCACTGCCGCCACACCTGTAGAATATACTAAAACTACAATAAACGAGAATGGAAATCTTATCATGGGGTCGTAGTCCTCCACACCTCCAATAATTTCTCTTTTTTCACTTCCATTCGATAAAATAAAACTAACTATATAATATGACCTTTCTAACAAAGCTGTAATGATACAAAAGGCGTATACTTAGAGTAAGATTTACATAAAAACAATTAGGGTTAACTGTCAGCCTGATTATACCTAACGAGACGATGGTTCAAAAACCACCATGGAGAACGTTTGTGCGAACCTATCCAGTACCACCTAGCATTAGGTTTCAATAAGAGTAAAATGTATTCTTAGTTATCAAACTTGATGTCCAAACTGTTTTGGTCATCGCACTAAGTTATATGATTTACGAGCGATAAACCACTTTAAAGATATGTCTTTGACGGGATCTAGCGTTCCGCAAGTCAAAAAACCCGACTTGATGGCCGTTCTTGTTTTATTTCTCCTCTGGACCTCCGCTTTGCGCCTACAAAAACCCATGAATCATTACGGGACATCCGAGAACCCCTTTTTTCTTCCAACGCAAAACTAATAGAGAGGGGGACGCTTGACGGAGCAGCGCCGTGATCTAGGTTTAGGGTTTGCTGTTTAGTCCCAGGTGGCGAATGGCGAGATGTCTTCTTCCTTTTCTTGATGCCTTGCGTGGTTGCCCTCGGGCGGCGACCAAGGGCTAGAGAAGCTCCTACTTGACGTGGTTCCATGGTAGATGGCATGCCGGAGAAACAGATCTAAAGGTGTGTGCTTGAATAAGCCCGAGTTCATACGGTTGCCTTCAAATCTATTTTATCTCGAGCTAGCTGCTGGTGTGAAGGTGGCTGTCTCCTCGACCTGTCTTCTTCCTTGTGGTCAATATGGTGTTGGAGGCGAGGGGAAGGGGGCCGTAGGCTGGTTCGGTCTGAACGACATGCTCATCCTGATGGTGTTCACAAGCAGAGGACTCACGACGGCCATGCCCGCCTTGCCTCTTCTATCCATGTCAAACGACGACCCTCTTCGGCCACGAGTTGTGGGTCGTGCTTCCTCCGATGCAAAGGATCTTCTGCTCCAGCTTGGGCCTGCTGAGAGGTTTCGTTCGTCCCGGACACCGCCTCATCTGCCCTGGTTGTCGATCTCATCATCTAGTTGCGGTGGAGAAGGACCTTGAGGACTTGATCATATTTTGCAAACTTTTTTCTGAGGTGCTTGTTGTAACTGTGAAGGTCCCTATTGTAATTTCTATTATTTCGTTGGACCTTGATGTAATTTGTAAGCCCACCGATATGAAAGAGCACCTTCACGCCCTTCTGGGCCGTTTCTATTAAAAAAACTTGCCACCCGCCATAGTCGCCGGCCCAGCCCATCTTCCTTCGTTGACCGCTCGCCGTCGGCCGGTGTCCCGGGGAGAATTGATTATAACCCCCCTTGTTCTTGCGCCACAACAACATAAACCCCTTTCTTTGTCTCCCTCCCTTCTAGCTCCCCACTTCGGTTAATTTTTTGCTGATGCCCCCCCCCTTCGCGTTGTTAACTCCTTCTTAAGCTAATAACTAGAAATATTAGTCTAATTATACTATGAAATTACAAGTCTGCCCTTGTCTATTTCTAAGTCGCACGAACAGAGTCGCTAATGAGAGCTTCTTTCTGCTCGGCAGCTCGTCTTGTTCGTGACCTTGCCGTCGGGCCTCACCTCCGTCGCCGGTCGCCCCTGGCCGCTCGCCGCCGGGCCTCACCTCCCTCGCACCTGGAAGCCCCGCCGCCGGGCCTCACCTCCGTCACCCCGGCCGTCCGTTGCATCGCCTCGTCGCCGTCGCCCGTGGAAGCTCCGCCGCCAGGCATCGCCTCGCCTCGTCGGCTGTCGCCCTTGGAAGCTCTACCGTCGGGCCTCGCCTCCGTCAACCCTGGCCGCTCTGCCGCATCACTTCGCCGTCGGCCGCATATCCCTGCGCCATCGGCCGCTCTCCATTGTTGTCCCAAAGGTAAGGCAAGCACGGGTATTACTGTATATTCATGTCTCCCTTTGCTAGTTACATATTGACAAACTTGTTAAACATGCCAAGGGGGGCCATCAGCAACGAATTAACCGAAGTGGGGGGCTAGAAGGGAGGGAGGCAAATAAAGGGGCTTATGTTGCTGTGGCGCACGAACGGGGGGGGGGGGGGGGGGGGGGGGGGTTATAATCAATTCTCCCGGCGTCCCGTCCCGCCAACGGTCATCGCAGCTCGATCGCCCCTTCTATCGCCCTCGTCGGCATCCCCTCCGCACGCTCTGCTCCTCCCACCCCACCACGCCGGCCCGCGCTTAAGACCCAACAACATCCAACCTCCCACCTTCAGTTGGCCCGCCGCCTCCGTGACACCGGGCGGAAGAGCGCGACTGGGGGAGGAAGAATGAGGCGGCGGCCGGGGATTGCCGGCTTGCAGAACGCGGCGGCGTCTCGCGTACGTGCAATTCTCCATCACTAGTCAGCTTAGTAGACGTGTACACCTGGATCCTGAGATGTGTGTGTTTGGTGCTTGTAGGACAAATTCCGGCTGGTCGGGGAGAATGTGGCCAAGGTCAGGACGGATGTGATGCAGGAGCAGCTAGCCACCTTCATGTCGCAGCTCGAGGAATTCGCTCGCAAGCATAAGGTGATTCGCTCGCTGCTCCATGTATTTTTGGTTGGCATGCCTGAAGAAGTGGAGGTGGGAAAACTGCTAATGGTACGTAGACTGAATTGACATGATATAACTACTTCTCCGACCTACCTGTGGATACCAGGATCCGATAATAATGACATCGACCATGGGGTTAGATTGTGTCACTGTGCTTGTTTGTATTTGCTATCTGTTGGATTCTTAAAATCACAAATGGGATGGATATTTTTGGCAAACCTGATAAAACATCTAGTTACTGCTTTTATATGGAATTGAAGTTATCAACCAGACTTTGAAAAGGGGAACCTAACTAGTAGCTTTTAAGTGCATGGCCCAACAGCATATACCCAAAACTGAGTAATGTTCATCTAATTTGGTTTTAAGTACAGGACCCAACAACCATAATTTGTTGTTGTTAATTTCTTCTGTGCATGTGGAATAACTCAGATATACTACCATGTGACTAAATATTCTTTTACTGAGAAAGATGTCAACCGATAACACACATTTTGTTTTTTCACCGTGGCACAGCCTTATCAAATTAGCATCTTGAAAATTTTATTGTAGCTTTAGAAAACTATATGAAGCCTTATATGTAGTTTATGCCATGCTAGCAGTCTCATCTGTTGTTTTCTACAATTTTAATGACATTATTACCCTGGTAAGGGCTAGTTGATCAGCAAAACGGAGGAAAACCCCCTTATCAAACCAAGTAAAACCTAGTCTTATGCCAAAAACACCTGTATGGTCGCGTATCATCCTATGTGTCAATTGATTGCTAATTCTTGTGTTTGCTGAGAGTTCTAGATTTCACTCTTCTAATGGCATCTAGTTCTCTGTTATGATATTTACATTATTTTCCCCATGTGCTACAACATGTAAGGATAAATTTCTAATGGCAAAGCATATTTCAGTTACCTCGGCTAATGATATGTAAACAATGTATTATTGCAGAGTGACATCCGTAAAAATTCGGTCTTTAGACAGCAGTTTCATGAAATGTGTGCAAAAGTTGGAGTAGACCCACTGGCATCTAATAAATGAGTTTGGCAGAGCTCCTAGGGATTGGTGATTTCTACTATGAATTGGGTTAGTATAGTTTAAGTTAATATGATGTTATCTGGATCTTGTAAGTTTCTGTTGTACCTTGTGTGCTCTCCATAACATGCATGTCTACTGTCGCAGGTGTTCAAATCGTTGACATATGCATAGCAACCAGATCGCTTAATGGTGGTTTGATTGACTTGCTAGAACTACGCAAACTTCTCTGCCAGACGAGAAAAACTGATCTTGGATCATTATCGGCAGATGACTGTTTGCGTGCTATTAGTAAGCTGAAGGTAAGTTTTATAAGCTTGTATTGTTGTAATCACATGATTGAGTTTTAGAATTGATGTTTCACATCATTTTAATTGTTTGCATTTTAATTAGTGGACAATCCTTTTTTAGTTCAGTAACCTGTTAGTTGATTTACTTGGAAAGTTTCTGGTTCTTCTAATCCTCATTTGTGAACCTGTAGGTCCTTGGTAGTGGTTTTGAAGTATTTTCTGTGAAGAAGCTTGTGCAATCAGTTCCAACTGAATTGAATAAAGATAACAATGGGATACTTGAGCTAGCTCAGGTTTGTGCTTTACAGTACAATCTTTTCAGTTACAGCTAGACAGACTTGGTTTGATGGAAGCTTTCATTCTATGAAGTTGCGAACCCGCATGAACTGTAATCTATACCATAGTACTCTAGTTCTAACATCATTCACATGCAGTCAAAAGGCTATGTCACAATAGAACAAGTTGAGAAGGACTTCTCATGGGCAAGTGGCCGTGCAATCGGCGCCTTTGAAACCTTACTGAAGGTAAATTATTCATCTGCATTCCCCTTTAAGGTAGCAATCTACATGGTCCATTCTCGTGCCAAAAGAAAAGAAATTCAGTTTTGTGTGATGATCTCTCATATATTCTCACTTGACCAAGACCGACAGTGCGATTTTGTGGAGCCATATGCAGCCTGATGGCCTGTGGACACTTTTGTGCTCAATTAGAATTTGTGATTAAATTCTTCGCCACATGTATAACATCATTCATTCTAACCCATGAAACTTTGCTGCACAACCAGGAGGGACTTGCTATGATCGACGATGGAGACATAGACGGCAAGTGTAGATATTGGTTCTGATGTAGGTTGGTCCTGATTTTCACGCATTTGGGCGGAGGGAGCGTGAACACGAAGAACAAGGGATGAACACAAGAACACAAGAGGGGAAAACACCAAATCAAGGATAACTAGCAAGTAGCAACTCAGCAAGATTCAACTGGTAACAAGCCGAGGGTAGCCCCAATTCTCCTCTCCCAAGCAACCTTACTCATTAGAATTGTTTGTCCAATTGGTCAATCCAACCAACCCAATCTAGCACTCTAAGGGCATCTCCAGCCGTTCGGCCCCCCCAGGCGAAAAACGGCGCCTTTTTGGACGGCCTGGGGGAGCGCCGGCGCAATTCGACGCCCTGGGTTCGGCGTTTTCCCAGTCACCGAACCAGGACGCCCCCAGCCGGCCAATTTTCGGCCAAGTTTTCAACATACAAATCAACACTTTCGGCCAACTTTCGGCCAACTTTCGGCATACAAATCAACACACAAATAGTTCAACATACAAATCCACACACAAATAGTTCAACATACAAATCAATAGACAAATAGTTCAACAATGCAAGCAAATAGAACAAATAGGCGTCGGCATGGCCATTGCCTTTGCGCCTCCACAGGTGCTCCACCAGATCATTCTGCAGCTGTGTATGCACCGTCGAGTCTCGAATCTCCTGACGCATAGTCATGAAGTTTGCCCATGTTGCCGGCACCTGGTGATCCACATCTACAAGAGGACCCTGCCTGTAGTACTCAGTGTCAGCCACCGGCTCATCCCGCTCGCTCTCAATGATCATGTTGTGCAAGATCACACAACAGTTTATCACCTCAGACATGTTGGCCTTGGACCAGTCAGAGCTGGGTACCGGGACAACAGCGAATCGAGACTGCAGCGCACCAAATGCCCGCTCAACATCCTTCCTGCAAGCCTCCTGGCACTTGGAAAACCAAGCTTTCGCGCTTCCTGGCACAGGGTTGGAGATGCTCTTCACAAATGTTGACACTTCGGGTAGATGCCATCTGCAAGGTAGTAGCCCTTTGTGTACTGGTGCCCATTGATCTCATAGTTCCTGGAGGGCATGACCTTCAACAAGCTTGGCGAAGACATTCGAGCACTGCAACACATTGATGTCGTTGTGAGTTCCTGGCATACCAAAGAAGGAATGCCAAATCATAGATCATGTGTAGCCACGGCCTCAAGAATCACACTGCACTCTCCTTTGTAGACTTTGTACATCCCCTGCCATTCAAATGGACAGTTCTTCCATGCCCAATGCATGCAGTCCATGCTTCCAAGCATCCCTGGGAAGCCTCCTGCTTCATTGGTGGCCAGGATCGGGCAGTGTCATCCGCATTGGGCGATCGCAAGTATTTTGGCCCAAACACTGCCACCACTGCCCTGCAGTACCTGTTCAAGCTTTCAATGGCGCAAGACTCGGACATGCGCAGATAGTCATCCTGAGCGTCAACGGGAGCACCATATGCAAGCAATCTCATCGCCACCGTGCACTTCTGAATTGAGGTAACCCTACCGTGCCGGTGCAATCCGTCTTCAGCTTGAAGTAGGTGTCGAACTCCCGGATGGCATGCATGATGTCGAGGAAGAGTTGTCGTTTCATCCTGAAACGGCGCCGGAACACAGCCTCGTCCTGCGTGGGGTTCTCGGCGAAGTAGTCGGAGTAGAGGATGCAGTAGCCTTCGTAGCGCTGCCTCGGCTTGCTCTTGCGGCGGTCGGGCTTTGAGCCACCACGCCGCGGCTTCGCCTTGTCGAGCAGGCCGGCAAGGCAGGCGAGGACGAGCAGGTGCTCTTCATCGTCGATGTCGGCCTGGGCTTCCTCGTCGAGCAGTTCGGCGAGCAGCTCCTCGTCGTCGGAGTCCATGGCTCGGCGGCCAAATCGCCGAACACCAAGTAGGCAAGGTGGAGGCGAGCCTTTCCGAGGGCCTTCTTTGCGGCGAGACGACGGCGGGGGAGGAGGGGCGGCCGGCGGCGGAGGATTGGGCGAGATGGCGGCTTCCTAGCTAGTTGTATGCGGCGGAGGTGGGGAGGGGTGGTACGGCGGCGACATCGCGGCGACGCGGGGAGAGAGATGGGGAAAGAACACGGCGTGGGGGTGGGATATGCGCTATCACGCCGACAGCGCTGGCCCACGCGCGCTTTTCTCCCCCAAGCCGAACCCGGTGGGCTGGGTTTGGCCTGGGAACGTCGGCGCTAGTTTCCGCCGATCCGGCGCTTTTTGGGCTCCTGGGGGGCCGACTGGGCGAAAAACGGCGCTCCAGGCCAAAACGGCGCTAAAATCGGCCCTGGGGGGCGCTGGGGGGGACGGCTGGAGATGCCCTAAGAGGGAAGATTAGCAAGTAGAAAACTACAAGAGGAAGCCTTGGTATCCACGAAGGGATCTTCTCCACAAGTGGAGGCCTTGATTCATCTCCACAAGGGGAGGCCTTGATTCATCTCCATAGGAGGAAAGAGACACTTTGAGAAGAAGGAGCAAGCCTCTACTCTAATCCCAAATCATAGTCTAACCCTAACCTAGGGGAGAAGGCAGCTATTTATAGTTCTAGATGCGAAATATGGATGAGTGGCTAGGATTACATGGCTCAAGGGCCATCTCAGCACACAGGCTCGCGCAGGTCCGGTAGTACCGGCCATGGTTGGCCGGTAGTACGGCCGGGTCGGTAGTACCAGAATTAATTCCGGTAGTACCGCTTAGGGTGGCATCGGATCCAGTAGCATCTGGCGACTCGGCGGTAGTACCGGCCGTGCTGCGCCGGTAGTACCGGCCGGCACTTCTTAAGGATTTCCAGCTTCTTTTCCTTGGCTCACTCCGTGTCGACCTCCGTCACTTGGTGAGGTGTCCTCTTGACTCGATCCTTATCCATCTCATCATTGGTAGCATATCTTCATGGGGCTTGTACCTTAGCACACTAAGGTATCAGAATGAAGTAGCAAGCCATTCAAAGGAGTATCGAGATCACACATAGATAGGAGTGAATTCACCTTATCATGAGAGCTTTGACTCTTGCTCTTGTCATTGGGCCATTTGTGTGTTGGTGTTGTGTGCCTAGGTTGCACTACATCATCTCCCCCCCCTTGGAAAAGAGTCGTCCTCGACTCTTCGTCCTCATCATCACTTGGGTTTCCAAGGTAAGGCGAGATGTCGGCGACGTTGAAGGTGTCATGACGCCGTACTTGGACTTTGGTATGTCGATCTTGTATGCATTGTCGTTGATGCGCTTGAGAACCTTGAAAGGACCATCTCCTCTTGGCGCGAGCTTAGACTTTCTTCATCGGGGAAGCGGTCTTGCGTAGATGTAGCCAAACAAGGTCTCCTTCTTCAAAGATCATGGGGCGCTTGTTCTTGTTCATCTTCGTAGCATGGTCTTCTTGTGCTTCTCAAGCGTGGCCCTTGTGTCTTCATGTAGTTTCTTCATGTAAGCGGCGCGCTTGTCGAAGTCCATGTTACTTGTTCTCGGAGTGGAAGTGGTAGCATGTCTAGCGCGGTGTAGGGGTTGGAGCCATAGACGACCTCGAAGGGTGTTCTCTTTGTTGCGGTGTAGTGCTCGATTGTAGGCGAACTCGGCGTGTGGGATGCACTCTTCCCAATTCTTCAAGTTAGGCTTGATCAACACACGAAGGAGTGTGGATAGGCTTCGGTTCACCACTTCGGTTTGGCCATCGGTTTGAGGGTGGTATGCGGTGGAGAATAGTTGCTTGATTCCCATCTTGGCCATCAAAGTCTTCCAAAAATAGCTCACGAACTTGTCACGATCCGACACAATGGTCTTGGGCACTCCATGAAGACGGACGATTTCCCTGAAAAACAAAGTAGCAATGTGTGAAGCATCGTCGTCTTGTTGCAAGGTATAAAGTGTGCCATTTTAGAGAAGCGATCAATGACGACAAAGATGGAATCCTTGTTTGTTTTAGTGCGTGGGAGTCCTAAGACAAAATCCATAGCTATATCGGACCATGGGTGATGTGGAATAGGCAAAGGTGTGTAAACCATGAGAGTTTAGAGTAGACTTAGCTTTGAGACATGTTGAACATCGTCGCACCAAGCGGTTCCACATCCGGTACATCTTGGCCAATAGTAGTTGTGGAGAGCATGCAAAGGTCTTGTCACGTCCAAAGTGACCCAGACGCCTCCATGAGATTCCTTCAAAAGGACCAAACGAAGCGAAGACTCGGGTATACATAGTTTGTTAGCCTTAAACAAGAAACCTTTGTGCAAATAGAAATCACCAATTCCTTTGTGCTCCGAACATTGAGCGAAAATGTCTCCAAAGAAAGCATCGGTAGCATACAACTCTTTATCTCATCCAAACCCAAGACACTAATGTCAAGACGTGTAAGTAGGTTGGCCTTGCGGGATAGAGCATCCGCGACCACATTGTCTTTACCTTTCTTGTATTTGATTACAAAGTGAAAGACTCAATGAACTCAACCCACTTAGCATGTCTTTTGTTCAAATTTGTTTGACTTTTCAAATATTTCAAGGATTCATGGTCGGAATGAATGACAAATTCCTTAGGACGAAGGTAATGTTGCCACACATCCAAAACACGAACCAAAGCAAATAACTCTTTGTCATAAATGGGGTAATTCAAGCGAGCTCCATCTAGTTTCTCACTATGGTATGCGATGGGTCTACCATTTTGCATAAGCACTCCACCAATGCCCAATCCACTTGCATCGCATTCAATCTCAAATGTCTTAGAGAAATCCGGAAGGGCAAGGAGTGGTGCTTCGGTTAATAACCGTTTGAGCTCATTGAAAGCAAAATCATGTGCATTGCCCCAAATGAAAGGTACATTTTCTTTGTAAGTTCATGGAGGGGGCAAGCAATTGTGGAAAAATCCTTGATGAAACGGCGGTAAAATCCGGCAAAACCAAGAAAACGTCTCAACTCCTCAAGTGACATCGGAAAAGGCCAAGTCCGAATTGCTTGTATCTTTGCTTCATCAACTTCAACCATCCGAAGAAACAACAAAACCCAAGAAAACAAGTTTGTTGGTGGCAAAAGTGCACTTAGAAAGATTTGCATAAAGCTTTTCATTGCGAAGAACCAACAAAACTTGAGCAACATGAGAAGTGTGCTCTTCCAAAGATTTGCTATAAATAAGGATGTCGTCAAAGTATACCACAACAAATTTGCCAAAAAGGACGCAAAACATGATTCATGAGACGCATAAAAGTAGAAGGTGCATTGGAAAGACCAAATGGCATGACGAGCCACTCATAAAGACCAAGCTTGTTTTAAATGCGGTCTTCCATTCATCACCTTCACACATGCGTATTTGGTGATATCCACTTTTAAGATCAATTTTGGAGAATATAGCGGAACCACAAAGCTCATCAAGCATATCATCAAGTCGAGGGATAGGATGGCGATACCGAACGGTGATGGCGTTGATGGGCGACAATCCATGCAAAGGCGAAGAGTGTTGTCGTGCTTGGGTACCAAGATGACGGGCACGGCGCACGGACTCAAGCTCTCGCGGATATGTCCCATGGCAAGAAGTTCTTGTATTTGCCGCTCGATCTCCTTTGTCTCCGGGGTTGGTGCGGTAAGGAGCGCGGTTTGGTAGCGGTGCGCCGGGAACAAGGTCGATGCGGTGCTCGATTCCGCGTAGAGGAGGTAGTCCCGGTGGCACTTCTTGAGGGAAGACATCTTCAAAGTCCTTCAAAAGAGACAACAAAGAAGGAGGAAGGTTTGTGAAAGTGTTAGTCATAGAAACTTCACCCTTGCATATGAGCACATAGTGAGGGTGGATGGGTTCTCTCAACTCCCTCATCTCTCTTTTGTGGCAAATAGTGTAAGTTTTGTGGGAACTCTCTTTGAAGTGTCACACTCATTTGGCTTGTGGCTCTCACTCACTTTATGGTGGGTCTCTCGCTCACCACTCATCTCACTGACGAACGATCTTGTTGTGCCCTTGCAATAGTCTTGGCGTTGTCGGCGATGACTTGACTTGGTGTCATGGGACGAAGGACGAAGGTCTTGTGTGTTCTTGAAGCTATAGTATTTGTCCTTCCATCATGCATAGCACCCTTGTCAAATTGCCATGGACGCCCAAGGAGTAAGTGACAAACGTTCATAGGCACAACATCACAATCAACCGTATCTTCATAGGCTCCAATCTTGAAGGACACTTGCACCATGTGTTGAATCTTGACGGCTCCGGTATCACTCAACCATTGCACATGGTAAGGATGTGGGTGCTTCTTGAACTTCAAGTTGAGCTTATCACAAAGTTCTTTGCTCGCTAGGTTGTGGCAACTTCCACCATCTATGATGACCTTGATGGACTTTCCATTGATTCCCGCTCTTGTTTGAAACAAGTTGCATCTTTGGTCTTCTTCACTTGAACATTGGTGGTTAAGCTCTTGCCACAACCAAGGAAGGGTTGTTGTCGCCATCACAATATCTCATTTTCTTCTTGAGCACTTTGCATTGTGGCGACCTTGTTCAAAGCATTGTACTCATCTTCACTCATAGATTCATACTCTCCCATGTCATTGATGATCATGACCTTCTTGTTGGTGCACTCAAAAGATTTGTGCCCTTGTCCGCCGCACTTGTAGCATTGCAAGAGTCTTGTGCCGGACGAAGATCCTTGAGGCGCCTTGGGAGGGAGGTACTTTCTTGAAAGGTTGAGGCGCTTGAGGTGTCGAGTAGAGACTCTTGGAGGACCTCGAGTGTTCGCTTGAGGAAGAGCTTGTGAAGGTGTAGGAGTTGACGAAGAAGGCTTGTTGGCGAAGAATGCCTTTGTCTTGAGGTATTTGAGCTCTTCAAGCACGTGGCGCTCGGCCTTGGTGCTTGATGTACTAGCTCAACCAAAGAGGCATATGGTTGGAACTCCACGATCTTCTTGATGGATAGTTGAGGCCATTCATGAAACGAGCCATGGATTGCTCTTCGTACTCGTTGACATTGGCTCTCATCATGGAGATTTCCATTCCTTGTAGTACTCGTCAACCGACTTCAAACCTTGCTTCAACTCTTGCAACTTCTTGTATAAGTCTCTAGTGTAATGGCTTGGCACGAAGCGCTTGTACATGTTTCTTTCATTTCAACCCAAGTGTCAATTGGTTGTTGGTGGTTAGCGACGCGAGCATCTTGTAGTTGTTCCCACCACAAGAGGGCATACTCTTCAAACTCCATCGAGGCTAAGGCAACCTTCTTGTTGTCGGAGAAGCGTTGCACGCGGAAGATCTTGTCAACCTTGAGTACCCATGAGAAGTAAGCTTCCGGATCACTTGTGCCGTAGAACTTGGGTATGTCAAAGCGGACGTTGGTCAAGTCATCATAGTTCGTCCACGGGCACCACGTGGGAATGCACGTCCACGTCTCCTTCGATTGAGTCCATCACCATTGTGTTGGCTTGACTCGTTATCACTTGACTCGGAACGTTGGTGTTGTGACGATCATGTGGAAGCTCTTGACGAGGACGAGGCATGTTGAGGAGGTAGCTCTTGTTGAGGAACGGGTTGTTCGACATTGTTCGCATTGTCATGATTTTGATGACGTGGCCTTGGAGGATGACGGGGTGACGTCCTTGTTCACCAAAGTCATTCGCACCCGGAACGCCATTGTCATTAGCCAATGGGTCATGACGATCACGTTGTTGCGGTGGTGGTGATGGTATGCGTTCGCGACGTTCATCATTTTGGTGAGGTTGTTCTTGATGCGCATTGGCATTGTTCGCGTGAAGATCATGTGGTTGTTCAACGTAGGAGGAGGTCGTTCATGGGCGTCCGCTTGGATCATGTTGACGTTCTTGTCGAGGTTCATGACGTCCATGACGTGCTTGTGTCGACCTTGAGGTGCTTCTTGTACTTGGTGGAAGAAGAGCTCGTTGTCGCACAAGGTTGTTGATAGCTTCGGTCACCGCTCCATATGCTTCTTCGCATGCATGGTCGTTGAAGTTGGCTCTTGAGTTTGAAGACGGCGCTCGTAGCGTCCTAGCCATCACGAAGAAGTGTCGAAGAACAAACTCCGATTGTGTGACATAGCCATGATCACCGCGAACTCCACCATGGATTTCTCATCCGAGCTTGAGCTTCCGTTTGTACTTCCCCTAAACATTTTCTCAAGAACAAGTGAGATGTGTGGTAAGGAAAAACCAAGACAAACTATATCCCAAGTATAATGTGGCTTGAGAGGAGAGTATCCGGTTCTAACACCCAACACACACATTATGAGGATAGGAAGGTATGAAGTGGCAAACGAAACAAGCAAACCCGCGACAAGTATATTGTCAAAGGTAGAGAAAATCCACAATGATCAAATTACCAAAGAAACTCCAACCACAAATGATGAAGAAACACACACAAAAGCGAATGATGGGGTTGGGCGACCAAAGGGCGAGCACTCGAAGATAGACAACCTAACGAAGACTACGTGCTCAAATGTCACCCAACACAAGAGGACGCTAGCTCAATTGCTTTTTGTGGGCAACGGATTTGCACAAGAGTTACTCACACTCACTTTGGCGGTTTAGCTTTGTCGCAACCTACAAGAGATGATACTTGGCACACTTGATTCTTTTCTTTTTTCTTTTTTTTTTGATTTTTGACGATGATTCCTTCTCTTTTGCTAGTGCCAAGATCTCTAACGATACACACTCGCCAATACTTTAAGACAATCACTCGAACAAGTGCAATGCCCGCAATATCAAAGAGCTAGTCCGATAGGTCAAGGTACGCGAAAGGAAGAAGGGCTCACAACGGATTATGATGGTGGGAAATGTCGAGTCCTTGGCGGTGTCGTCGCTTGGCGTTGATGATGCTGCTGCGGAAGCTTGTGATGATGATCACACCAAGAAAGGACTCAACCAAAGAGGAAATGCCAAAACGAACCGAGGAAAAGAAAAAAACTGCTCTGAAAATCCTGCCCGGCGGTAGTACCGCTTGATCTGTCCCGGTAGTACCGGTCGTGTGCGCGTCCGGTAGTACCGACGGTCCAGCCGGTAGTACCGGTGGTCCCCGAAATCTGGAGTTCTTCGTCGCGATTTGGGCGGAAATTGAGCTAAAAAATCCTCAAATTCGTGGGAAATTGGCAAAATTAAGGCTAGGGAACGCAAACAAAGGTGGAGGGGGTCCTAAAGCAACAGATCCATGGACAAAAACTACCAAAAACGCAACAAATCGACAGATCGGCTCGAATCAGGAAAGGCTATTTTTGGTGGAAATTTTCGAATTTCTCAAAAACAAAGAAAAATTTGGTGGATTTTGGTGGAAACACAAATCAAATCCGTGGCAACCTAGAGCTCTGATACCATATGATGTAGGTTGGTCCCGATTTTCACGGATTTGGGCGGAGGGAGCGATGAAACACGAAGACAAGGGATTAACACAAGAACACAAAGAGGGGAAAACACCAAATCAAGGATAACTAACAAGTAGCAACTCAGCAAGATTCAACTGGTAACAAGCCCCGAGGGTAGCTCCCAATTATCCTCTCCCAAGCACACCTTACTCTTAGGATTGTTTGTCCAATTGGTCAATCCAAACCAACCCAATCTAGCCGCTCTAAGAGGGAAGATTAGCAAGTAGCAAACTACAAGCGGAAGCCTTGGTATCCACGAAGGGATCTTCTCCACAAGTGGAGGCCTTGGTTCATCTCCACAAGGGAGGCCTTGATTCATCTCCATAGGAGGAAAGAGACACTTTGAGAAGAAGGAGCAAGTCTCTACTCTAATCCCAAATCATAGTCTAACCCTAACCCTAGGGGAGAAGGCAGCTATTTAAAGTCTAGATGCGAAATATGGATGAGTGGCTAGGATTACATGGCTCAAGGGCCATCTCAGCACACAGGCTCGCGCAGGTCCGGTAGTACCGGCCGGGTCGGTAGTACCGGAATTAATTCCGGTAGTACCGCTTAGGGTGGCATCGGATCCAGTAGCGTCTGGCGACTCGGCGGTAGTACCGGCCGTGATGCGCCGGTAGTACCGGCCGACACTTCTTCAGGATTTCCAGCTTCTTTTCCTTGGCTCACTCCGTGTCCACCTCCGTCACTTGGTGAGGTGTCCTCTTGACTCGATCCTTGTCCATCTTCATGACTTGGTAGCATATCTTCATGGGCTTGTACCTTAGCACATACAAGGTATCGGAATGAAGTAGCAAGCCATTCAAAGGAGTATCAAGATCACACATAGATAGGAGTGAATTCACCTTATCATGTAGAGCTTTGACTCGTGCTCTTGTCATTGGGCCATTTGGTGATGTTGGTGTTGTGTGCCTAGGTTGCACTACATCAGGTTCCCATGCGTCACCCTCAGTTCCGATGCCACTGGTGGTTCCGAAGGGAAGTCATAAACTGTTCTGTATCAATTCCATTTCGTTGTTGTAATCTTTCCCTTTGTGTTCATGAGAGCTGGAACCTTCAGTGCTATATTTTTGGCTGAACCAGTGTGAAGTAAGGATGAACATTATGCTTGTGGCACCTGCCGAATGTAAGTCATGTGATTTTGCTTTAGAATGGGGTTTCTCTCAAGCTAATGAAAATGTGTGTATTCTGACGAATTTTGCATTTTGTGAAATTCGTGGAGTCTAGCTCTTCTTTTTTCTGAAGAACAACTCCTTTTTATACCTTTTTTTTTCTTCTGAAGAACAGATCTCTTTAGATTTCTTTTGAAGAACTTGTGTTTATTGGATACCAGTAACATGTTTTTAGCCTTTTTTTGTTTTGAAGAACAGCTGTTTTAATACCTGTTTTTTTCATGAATAACAGCCCTCTTTAGATAGATTGTTCTGAAGAACTTTTGTTTCTTGGATAACATTTATTTGAGCGTAAGGATGCCACTAAAATAAGCAGTCTAGTACTCTTCTAAAAAAATAAATAAGCAGTCTAGGGTTTTAAACCAAAAAAAAAATGGTACTAGGCTATGCTATATAGCTAATGGGCCTCGCGGCCCATTATAACTGGATGGTGTGGAAGACTTTGCTATTTTCAACCGGTCACCTCCCTCAGTGTCAGACAGGGAAAAAAGTAAAAGAAAACAAAAGGGAAAATGGCGACGGAGAAGCGTCGGCGTCACCACGCGCCGGCGGCCGGCGCCTCCTCTTCGTCGACCGCCGACACGCCGTCCCCACCGCTGGACCTCCTCCCGGACATCGCCCGTCGCCTCACCTCGCTGGAGGACTTCTTCTCCCTGCGCGCATCCTGCCGCGCCTACCGCGCCCTGCTCCCGGCGTCCCGCGCCCTCCTCGCCGCCCAGGCCCCGCTGCTCCTCGTCTCCCTCTACCCGTCCTTCGCCGAGGCGCTCTTCCACCCGCGCGCCCGCCGCCTCCACGCTTCCGGCTCCCCTGGGGCCACCACCTGCCCCCTCCCGCCACACCCTCCTCTACGCGCACGGCTTCCTCGTCACCGCCACCACCGCCGCCGCCCAGTACCCGCCGAGGCTCCTCCTCCTCCACCTCCTCACCGGCGAGCAGCAGCGCCTCCCCAAGGTCCCCGCCCCCTTCTCCCGCGTCATCCTCTCGGACGGCCTCCTCGCCGTCCTCTTCCTGCCCGGCAGGCGCACCGTCCAGCACTGCCGCCCCGGGGACGCGCTCTGGCGCGTCGCCGACGCCGATGCGCCTCACGTGTTCGACGATTTGATCTTCGTGGATGGTACCCTCTATGCCCTCGTTGGCCTCCGTCTCGCCACCCTCGATCTGTCAGAAACTTCTCTCGAGCTGTCATTTCTCGGAGGAGAGTACGACGAGGAGAACAGGCCGGCGGGAGAGAGATTCATGCTCGGGGAGTGCGATGGCGAGGTGCTGCTCATCAGCGAGGAGCACGCGGATACGGTCGTGTACCGCGTTTTCCGGTGGGTCTCCGTCGAGGGGAAGTGGGTGGCGATGACAAGCTTGGGTGGACGGACATTGTTTCTTGGTTTCAATGGATTCGCGGCTTGCGTCGGTCCAGATTTCCCTGAGGTTCGAGGTGATTGCATATATGCAGCTGGACGACGCTTGGGGGAATGGTACGAGTATTCCTTGGTTAATGGGACTTGTGATGTCTGCTATGCTGAATATGCGGGCGCGCCACTGTTGAACAGCGATTCACCTCTCAGACCTCCGGTTTGGGTCTTCCCAGCTTGATGCAAGCCTGAGGAAAGTTATCCGGAACACTGAAGTACTTCTGATGCTAACATGAAACAAAGGTAATTTTGATCCCTGAGCTTGCTGTTGCTGAATATTTACCATGTCAATTTTGTGTACGAGACACTTCATGGAGATCTTCTGTGTGCCAGTTAACTTATCTTTGTTGAGGTACAGTACAATAACATAACACACTTGTTGAATTTCATCATAGGAGCTAGTAATACTTTGGTAAATGCAGTAAGTATTTACTTAGGTGTTATGCAATTTGTTGCAATCTGTTTGAGCCCTCAAGCTTATTTTACCTCTTTCTTGCCATATTTGATTTGAGATTGCCGCAGTAATGCGTAAGGTCAGATATCATATCAAAACAATGTACCAGCACCTTTTGCCAAATGAATATCCCAGGGAAGTCATTTCAGATGGTTATACGATTCCTAGTAGTGGTTACAGTCTTCACATATGAATTTATCGCCCCTGTAGAGTGTAGACATGAAAGAAAGGTAAATTTGATTCCTGAGCTTGCGGTTGCTGAAGAACTTGTCGCAATTGCCTGGAGGTTCTTTTTCTTGCCCTATTGCTTTGAGACTTCTGCAATAGTGAGTAAGGTCACATATCATATCATATATCAAAGAAATGTGCATGACCCTTTTTACAATCAAATTTCAATTATCCCAGGGAATTAGGCATGATTTTCTACTAGTGTATGGATATGTATGAATATGTCGTCCCTTTTCCAAGTATGCAGAATGTTGAATATTGCGTAGTTGTAGGCATAGCTGAGTTTAGCCATATGAATATACGAATAGTGCTGCAATACTCTGTCTCGGTATCATCTTGTAGAAGTTTAGGCATAACTGTTGGGCCATAAGCCCATAACTGATTGCTTGCTTTCAAATTGTTCTAGTGAGTTTCTTATGTTGTCCGTTATTTTTATAATCCTGTAAATCCTCTAGCTTTGTTCCCGTAAATTCTCTTACAGTGAGTTTAAGGTCAGTCATAATGGCACGTCAAATGGCATAAAATAACTATTGTTTATATGTTTGATTTGTACTCCTAAAACCAGAAATTATGTTCATGACAGAAACATAGATAAACTCAGAGACTAAGCTTAACAAGCCAGTCTAGACTAGAAACCTCATTAATAAGAGGGATTTGAACAAGTACAAAGCTTCTTACATTGTGCAATATAGTTATATAGATATGTAGCTGAAACTTATGTTTACAAAGTTGCCCTGCATTTCATTTTGCTAGGACAAAGACAAACATACACTTGTTGCAGTCTGAGTACTTTATATTCATCATGTTCAGCTATATTCAGCTTATTACATGAAGACATGAGTTTTAGGTTCAGAATGTTCAGAGCACTTGGATCAATATTTGCTCTTCCAGTGACGACATCTGTTTGTTGTTGTGTGATCAGGAAATGCATGCCATATTCTTAAGGCATGCTGCTGAAACATTCAAGTTAGCATTTTTTTTTACGTTGATCGACCGAATGTATTCTGAATCATATACTCTACTATAAGCTAAACCCTGTTTGCATCATTTGACTTGCAGGCTGCTGATCCTAACAAGTTGCGTGTAAATGGACCGCCGCTGAATGCCAACCAAGTATGCTGCTGCCGAAGTTCTTGTGGGATGCTGATAAACCTGGGCATCGTCTTGCTGCGGGTCTTTTCTTGATTTTTTCCTTTCCTGTTGCTGATATCCGGTGTACGGAGGTATTCGGTGCTACGGAGGAACACTAGAGTATTAAGAGAAACAAAAGACCTTGCCAATTTCTGTAACAATTGCATGTCTAGTATGGAATTTAGGAGCCGTTTGCCTTTTTTCCCTTATGATCTTGTGGGAATTGAGCCGTTTCCTGTGGAATCCTGCATAACGAGCAATCCTGGACGTAGTATCTGCATACATTGCTGCATTTCCTTTTTTTTTAGGCAGCTGTATTTCCTTGTTGAAAACGATGTATTTCCAAAAAAAAAATAGAAATCTTATTCTCGTTTCAAAATTTATGTATTTCTGGTTTTGATGCTTCCAGAGCCATGCCTTTGCAGTTTACCTTGAACACTTTTTTTTGTTTGATTTGATTTGATTTGATTTGCTGCTGACTGGTGGCTGTGTTGTTTTGATTGCCAATTAATCTTCTGTGGGTCCCACCCGCCAGAGTTGCGGTCGGCTCCTCGCCGTTCTCTCCCAATCCAAACCGCACAGCCCGCGGCCGGCCCACACGCACGGCACTATGCAACACGCCGCGCTCCTTCCCGCTCGTCCCCTCGCCGCCGCGCCATGCCGCCGCCGCGTGGGCTACAGAGGCGTCCGCGTGAGGTGTGTTCCCGGTGAGGGCGCGGGCGACGGCGCACCCGGCGCGGAGTGGCTGAGCTCGGCGGTCGGGGCGAAGGTGGACGAGCTGCTGCGGCGCGAGGAGAACCGGGCGCTGCTGGAAGGGGTCGACGCCGCCGAGCGCCGCGTGGAGCTCGCCCGCGCCGCGCTCGCGGACATCGAGCGCCAGGAGGCCGAGGCCCGCCTCGCCAGCGAGGAGCTCCGCCGCCTCGAGAGACGCCGGGACGAGGTGCGTACGCGACATCATAAACCGCGGCTTTGGTAGTTGATACTGCACGTAGCCTGTTCGACGCTTTGCCCGCTCCGCTCGACCAGTGATTGCGTGGGTCACTCATGGCCAATTGGCCATCGGAGAGCGACCTGGCAGGCTGGCCTGGCCTGTGGCCTGCCTGTACTGTGCCTGCGCCCGCGAGCGCACAGTGGGCGATAGGTAGCACGAACCGGCACCACCAGTGCGCCGCTGCCTAATTCTGGCGCCATTATAGGCCGCTGTGGATTTGGACGTATGGTAGTAGTACTGTCTACCGTGTCCCTCCGATGTTTGGTTGCTGCTGCTCTTGTGTCTGAGCAATTACGGCGCCGACGAGCGTGAGAAATGATGAATGGTGCGCTCTAATTAGCCAAACAATAGGAGTACGCTCTAGGTGTATGTGATTTGTGAAGGTAATGCGTGCTGACGAAGGGACTGCGATAGACAGATCAGTGGCAGAGGATGTGAGATTTACTGCATGAGCTTTGTGTGCCCACAGATGAGAGAATTTAAGAAGCCTGATGGGCATCGTATTGCCATCTATTGGTAGATTTTTCCAGCCTTACAGGGTTCAAGTTTTCAAAACACCCTGTCAATAGAGTCGTACAGTCGGTAAATTTGTATTTATATGGTCTTCTTGATTCATCAAGATGTGTTATGTATATCCAGCCTGAGAGGCATGGTGGAAGAATAGCTTATTGCAAATATGTTGATTTGTTTGGTAAACTGAGATAATGACATGTTTCCATTTCTTCTGAGCAAACATAAAGTTGTAGTGGCATGTGCCGTGTTCATGTGGTCCGATGATGATGAAGGAGGAATGATTGTTATCAACTTTATAATGATAGTACAGTTCTGCAATCATCGAATACCTTTCCATTAATAGAAACAGAAAATGCATGAGTTTTTTCTAGTTTGGTGCTCCATGTGCAGTTCTTCGTAATATGGTGTTTATAATGCTGCATTACATAAACAAGATTGCAGAGTCCCAGCGGGAATTGCAAAAGGCAAGAGAAATGATTAATGAAGCACAGAGTTCGTTGACTTCTAGTCTTGAGGATCGAAGCTTTGGGGATGCATCAGGTGAAGATATTGACGAGGATAGCGAGAGGCTTGAATCTTTAAAAGCTGCGGCAGTTTCCTCTCTGATCGGTCTTCTGGCTAGTTTGCCCATATCTTCCTATGAAGTTCAAAGTTTACCCCAACTGTTTATTCGATCATCGGTTGTTCTCATAAGTAGTGCGTTATTTGGAGTCACATTCCGGTATGCCATTCGAAGAGATCTGGATAATATCCAACTTAAAACGGGAGCTGCTGCTGCATTTGCTTTTGTCAGAGGTAAAACCAGATGAAGCCATTTCTAAAAATTTCCGAGCAAATATTCCTCATCGCGGTTATTGTGTTTACTGAAACTGAATTGTGTTCAGGTCTTGCTTTGCTGGAATCTGGAAGATCTTTCGAGCTAAGCACTGATGCCTTAATGTCGCTTGCTCTTGATGGTGCAGTTAGTGTGGTTGGGAGCATTTTTATATTTCTGCCTTCTGCTATTGCACTGGACTATTGTTTTAAGATGAGATTTTTGAGTCCATTCCCTACAAGAAAACAATAGATTCTATGAATAATCTGTAAGATCAAAACTGATATTGCTTATTCTGTTAATCATATGTAATATTACTGATTTCTTAGGTGATGGCCAATATTTCCCCGTGCAATCATTAAGTTTCCTCAAATTTATCAAATAATGCTTTCTGAGCTGGATCTTGTCCTGTTTCCGGAAATCTTATACAGTATGAAACAGATAATTGGTAACTTCACTCCATGCTTGAATTTCGCTTCCTCTGTATATGTCCGTCCTGTATCATTGACTGGCCCAGATGCTTCCTCCCATATCATTGATATTTGCCCCCAGAGGAACTTTTGATTTTCTCTTGTATCAATGCTTCGGAATGTCTGTTTCACAGAGTTACGCACCAGCCTTTTGTAAAATGCTGCACAACCTGGTACGTTCATGCATCGGTCCTCATCCTTGTGCAGAGAGAATTCCCTACTCCTTATGATCACCGTACACTGTTTCTAAATTCTGATGCAAAAGCAACATTGTGTGATATCTTTCTTTTATAGAGTATATCTGGCATTCTACATTGATTAATGATCTCTGCTTCTCTGTACAGTACTTCTCTACTACTGTTCTTCCATACGTTTCTTGATTGTTATGTAGCAACTAGCTGCTGAACTGTGCTGAAACTTGATACAGTATTATTCTAATCCTTCATAAAGCGCCAAGCCGGATGGAACTGTGTGACATATTATTGTATCACAAATATGGGTCCGCATGAAGGTTGCCACTGTAGGCAGATGGTTGCAGAACAGACGTTTCTGCTCTTGTAAGATTTGGCGACATGCACCTGGGGCTCTCTTCCTCCATCAAGGGTCGTGGACACAGCCTGAACATTCAAAGTTGGAGCTTGCTGGCATTGCGAAGAAGACATGCAGGTCTCCGCTCCATACTGGATGGTGATAGTGGTGGGGGATTATGCAGGGAAAGCGCCTCAGAACCGTCATGCGGACAAGGTTACCTTCTCATATTCTTTTGTGGTATTATTTCGATGATTACCTGGTCAATATTGTATTATCTTGCACGTATGATTATTTACTGTCGACCAGCGCTTTAGTTTTGGAGCAAACATCCGCACGTGGTCTGTCATGAGAATATCATTGGATACGTTGTATGTGGGAAGCTAATTAGAGGTGCGAGAACTAATGAAAACCACTTGTATGTTTGCTTCTTGTTATTGTATATAGAATTATCTTTTTCTGAAGCTGATTCCTAATTTTCTGACATTTTTCAGCAGACAATTTTCCCAATCTTATGCAAATATTTCTCTCGATTTTCTTATGTGAATAATAAGAATACACCTCAGTTTGTAGAGCACGATTGCATTGATACGACAAACAGATTGTGAAAGTGGCACAAAAAACGTCAGCAAAAATTAACATTAATTAGTCTACAGGGATGTGGGGGGTATTGTTACTTTTGTGCCATTCAAGTTGTGTGCAAAATTTATACATGCTACGTAAGTTAGAAATTGTTACAAAGATAGCAGAATAAAATAGTATTGACTCCTAAAAGTTCAGACATGAGCAGTCTGAACCGTACTATTAGTTTAAAAAATCAAGCAGAATACTGGGGACCCACGACTGAATTTTTGCCCACAAACTGCATGTCTGTGTCTACCAACCATTAGCTACCTATGCAGATTTACATTGGGCATCTCTACTTGTCTGTGCCCTCAAATCCCATATTAAGTTGCTCTGTTGCTGTTGATTGCCAACGTGCAGGCTTTCTGCCTGTTACCACTTACCAGTCTCTAACTGCTTGGGCCATCACAGCCCATTGTTAGTGGCTACTTCTCTATGAACAATTCTCAAGCACACCATACATCAAAGCCCAAGTGAAAGCATCTGGATGTTGCTGCTCTTGGCATTGCAACTTTCAGGAATCTTGAAAATATGAACAAAGTGCATGGAGATGAAAACTACATCTCTTTGAAAAGTTAGAAGATGACACTATTTGTACAGATGTCAAGTAAATGACTAACTAATTAATTTCATTTTTTTTGAAAATATGAACAAATCTGGACTTGATCAGCTGTTAAAGAATAAAGACTATACTTGTCTAGTCCTGTCTGTGTGAAAAGCTCACCTACTCAGTCCATGCCATGACCCTTAGATAACTACTTCCTTAGAAGTTTGCATGATATCAGGGGCCAATTAGGTCTGATCGATTCTTTCATTAGGGGCCCAGTATGCACATGCACTGTGCCACAGTTTGGTGGTTGGATTATCTCGAATCATTCACTACCTGTTGTGATTAGTTGAACTGACCTTTGGTTACCGTGAGAGTGCCACAAGTGTGCGTATCTACCTCAGTGAAAGAATTTACTTCACGCAAGTCAAGCCAACCAGTTGCAACCAAAAGTCCATTCCTTTGTCTCCTGGACCATTCAATTATGAGACTAGTATGTTAATATAAAACCATGCCTTGCATTTGAGGATCTGAGATACTGTCTGGCTTTCACTTCTGACTCGAGATTGGCTCCAGAGAGATGGCCCTAAAGGTATACAGTTAATTCGTGCTGATGCACCATTTGTCGGTGTATAGTGTATGCTGCAAAGTACAGGTCTTCGCAGTTTCTGTCCCTCTTGAATTGCATGTAAGATTCCAATCACTGTTCTTGTATTGGGTATTATTGCTAATGATCTACGTCTTCTTATGACATCACCAGGTGTTCAGTTGGCTGAATCGGAAGATGCATTCTAATGTTGAGTACTGCACCATTGATGAAAATAAGGGTAAGCATGTCAGGAACTTATGGATCATGCAGTTCTTTGTTCTTATGTTGACAACTTTTTCTTCTGTTTTGAATGGAGCAGCCATGGAAAAGGAAGACTCTGTGCGTGAGAGTGTGGCTGAGCAAGACACTGAAGCCCTGCTCCTCCGTGATGTGCTGCTTAACGGCATACTTGCGATTGGCACACTTGGCCACAACGTGAGCTCCCTTTGCCCTGAGGCCTGCCATGAACATGAGTTCGTCATCATGGATAGAGAAAAGGAGCAAGAGAAGTATGAAGAGGAAAAGAGTGGGGAAGAGGAAAAGGGTGGAAACGGAGACGACACATTGGCTACAACACCAAGTGAATCAGAACCTGCTGTTGAACCTGCCAAGATGCGTTCATCATCGATGAAAGAATACCACTTCACATGTTCTGTAGAGGAAGAAATCCTGATGTGTGAAGTTAAGGTGGAGGATGTCGCTAAAATCCAGGAACAACCACTTCTGATGGTAGAGAAGGTGGAAAAAGTGAGAACTACTCTTGCTGATCTATTTGCAGCAGAAAAATTCTCATCAAGTGATACAGGGGAGAAAAGTGGCCAGAAGACCGTCATAATTGCTGGGTCATCGACTTCAAGGCCTACATTGTGCATGGAAAAGACGCATCAAAAGAAGCCAACAAAGCCAATGCCAGATCCACTGAAGGCTACAAGAAAATTAAGTCGAGTATGGCTTTCTTCGTCTCTATCTTATACATGTTGCAACTACACACATTTTATGGAAGCATTGACTTTAGTTTTTCTGCTCCGGCCACCAGCATTCTTTCATTTTTACCAGAACCACGAACACTCTTATACGTTAACAGTATGTAGAGTGTGGACATGAGTCAGTTCACAAATGATTCAGAACCCGCAAATTCATACTTGTCGTGTTACACTGTCTGCTAGTAACCCAGAAATGGTTCAAATTTACCACTTTACTGCACGGGCAGTGTTTTATATATTGATAATTCTTTTTCCCGGAGCATATCTGAATAATAAACAATCACTAACTTGTCATCATCTGTTGGTATTGGTCACCTGTGGAAATAAGTAGGTCATGAGGAAGATGTTGGGGAAGAAGATTCACCCAGAGCAGCTCAATGGACGCACTACTGCGGAGGGACCTCCACTCATTGAGGCCTAGGATCGCGGACAAGTTTGTTTCCTCTATCTGGTAATATACTACCTGCAATATGTTTCATCCGTCTTTGAATTGTATAGCAGTGCTGTGAATCAAATATGCCTGGTGTCTTGTGGATGGTTTCTTAGATTTTTTTTCCTTGGATCCCAGCATTTTAGAATTAAATTATGCTGTTTTTGCGGGAGTTTTAGTGTAGATTGGGTCCCCTTGGTCAAATATAGGTTTGTTGATGGGTCCGAAGACTAGTCATTATCTACCAATCACATTTGAAATATAGAAAATGGGACTTGCCTGTGGCGACATCTCGGTGGGAAATAGAGCATGTCAATTTTATCAGCTTCAGTAAGGTCAGTGAAAAGTAAGTGTGCGTTTGGTGGCAAGGGGGGTTAGTAGGGAAAATGAAAATAACACAATTATTCACGGAAATAATCCTATGATGAAGCTGATGATAGTTCAGGTAGAAAGAATTATGTAGGTTTGAGTGCTCATTGGTTTGAAATGCAACTGGTCAGGAAAGGTAGTATTCTTTTATGGAAAGCCATTTTGGCAACTAGCTTCCCGCGCACCCCATATTCATGTGATCTCTGAATCCTGCCATGGGACTTCCTCTGGTGGGAAGAGTGACACGAGTGGAACGAACACCTGGGAAGTAGCTAGAAACTAGAAGGCATGGGGTAGTACTAACAGGCATGCCCCCTCTGCCATGTCCCGGAGCTTTCTGAGGCAAAATGAGCACATGGTGCTGTCCAGTTCCGTGCTCAAATCACGGCAAGCCTGCAACTGGACAAGCATGAGCAGACAGGCAGCTGGGCAATGTAAAGCTTATGAATGTGCTGAAACTACGGTGCACCTAAACTACCGAAGCAAACATTCTGACGATATATATACCGACTCTTCCATAATCTTGATTTCTGTTACCATGTGTCGGTGCCGTAATAGTAGTTGAAGTTGTCCCAGTTCATCTGTATGGAGCTACGCATCATGCATGGACGTGCAGCATCCGAGGCTAACTAACTGAGATCGGTTTTTCCTTGGCAGGATTCCTTGGATCCCCTACACTGGGGATTCCTTTGCTGGTGAGAAACGTCCAACCACCCACCAACGTCCGTCCGTCAGACAATGTGTTCCAGTCCTTGATCTGCTGCCTGTTCGCTCGCCAGTGACGAAGAATGCCCTATATTATATTCTTTATTACTCCGTATTATGTTGATTCACGTGTAAAGCTACAGTTGAGGTGTCCCGTCCTGTAAAATGTTCTCGTACTGCCTGTCCCTTACGGTGCCGTACCGTCTCGTCGTCGTCTGTGTATCGAGATCAATAAACCCTCTCTGCATTATCCACTCGCATAGTATGCATGTTACCATCGCGTCATCAGCTGTCCAACACTGCTCATTTATCTTTGTACTATATCACTGTGAATCAGATCAGATTATTGCGATCGGCTTCTTTTGTTCCGTCAATCCTTGTACCATGCTCAACTGAATGTCTTGTGGCCCGCATCACTACCGCCCCGCTCCGATCGATGAGCAAATTTCCTTATTTGGTGTTGGTGCCCTAATGCTAACCTCTAACTCTCCCGAGGTTTTCTTCTTGGCTCCGTCACATTTGTCTCAATGGTTTCGCCTCAATACCCTAGCCACTCCTAGCAGCTCTTCTTTTGGCCAAGATTAGAATCCATGTCACCTTCTCCAACATACAAAAGCCGTGGTGTGGCGTGAGCGGTGAGCCTAGCCAACACGGCATATTCTTCGCAACACCGGAGCCAATGCGTCATTGTAGTTGCAGCTGGAAGTCACAGACATTACCAGGAGATGACATTGACGATAATCTAAAGCACGAAACGTCGGCCTGGAGAAGGAGACGAAGGACGGATCAGGAGGCCCAACCCACATCGACGCAAAAGGCACTACCGCTTAAACTTACAGATGAGATCACCTACGCCACCTTGAACTGAGGCGGGAGCATCAGGGTTGATGACGACCCCCAACCGATGAAACGAATATTGGGAAACTAACCCTCACACGTCCCACAACGACGTTGGACCTAGTTCCATCAAGATGGGGACATGGCCGGAACTACTTATTCCACTATGTCATCGCCTCCACCTCCCGTACGAACGACACGAGGAGACAAAAACCTAAGAACTAGACATTTACTACCCGCAAGCATGAAGACCATGGTCTCTCCCTCCTCCCTGCACTGAAACCTGTCAAGGGAGACTGATGGAATTGGTAAGAGAGGATAAAGGATGCGTGTTGGCTATTTTTTTCCTTTTGGAGTAGGAGGGCAAAAAGAGGTCGGAAGTAGCTAGATGCCAACTCTAGTTAGGTGTTGAATAGGAGGCATCAAATAGTAGTTCTCATGTATACCAATATTATTGTTGGGAGTTTCTCGGTCAATACTTATGTCTCACTTGATATTAATAGTTGTTCGATGGAAATCTTCTCATCCCTTAGGTTTAGATCATATAGCTTTATCATTGAGTTAGAAATAACTTCTTCTAGGCTGGGACATATTTGACTCGTCCTCTCCTCCTCCACAAACCCTAGTTGTCTGGAGAGTCATTGGAGAAGATCTATAGGTGTGCCCTCCCACCAGCATGCTTGCCGGTCTTCCCCAGATCCGGAGGCCCTCATGACCTCCGGAAATGTGGCGGGATTTTAGCTCGATGATGCCGGCGGGAGAAGATCCTACTTCTTTGTAGTTTATGTTGCCTTGGTGAGGATGGCGAGGTGGTGGATTTATCGCTGATATATGATGTTGTTGGCTCCAGTTCCAATGGGGATCACGTGGGGGGGGGGGGGGGGGGGGGGGGGGGGGTCAGTCCGCCGGTACTTTATCGGATCTGCTGATTTTTCAGAAGTGGGTGATCATCCGACGCTTTGAATTCGTGTAGTGGTGGTGGCAGTCCATCAAATAAGCTTGGAAGGGCCAGTTGTGGTGTTATGCAGTGATCAAATCTGTCACACGTGGTCTGTCGTGAGAATATTGTTGGATACGTTGTATGTGGGAAGCTAATTAGAGGTGCGAGAACTAATGAAAACCACTTGTATGTTTGCTTCTTGTTATTGTATATAGAATAATCTTTTTCTAAAGCTGATTCCTAATTTTCTGACCTTTTTCAGCAGACAAATTTCCCAACCTTTTGCAAATACTTCTCTCGATTTTTTTTGTGAATAATAAGAATACATCTCAGTTCGTAGAGCACGATTGCATTGATACGACAAACAGATTGTGAAAGTGGCACAAAAAACGTCAGCAAAAATTAACATTAATTAGTCTACAGGGATGAGGGGGGTATTGTTACTTTTGTGCCATTCAAGTTGTGTGCAAAATTTATACATGCTACGTAAGTTGTTACAAAGATAGCAGAATAAAATTGTATTGACTCCTAAAAGTTCAGACATGAGCAGTCTGTAACCGTACTATTAGTTTAAAAAATCAAGCAGAATACTGGGGACCCACGACTGAACTTTTGCCCACAAGCTGCATGTGTGTGTCTACCTACCATTAGCTACCTATGCAGATTTACATTGGGCCTCTCTACTTGTTTGTGCCCTCAAATCCCATATTAAGTTGCTGTTGATTGCCAACGTGCAGGCTTTCTGCCTGTTACCACTTACCAGTCTCTAACTGCTTGGGCCATCACAGCCCATTGTTAGTGGCTACTGCTCTATGAACAATTCTCAAGCACACCATACATCAAAGCCCAAGTGAAAGCATCTGCATGTTGCTGCTCTTGGCATTGCAACTTGCAGGAATCTTGAAAATATGAACAAAGTGCATGAAAACTACATCTCTTTGAAACGTTAGAAGATGACACTATTTGTACAGATGTCATGTAAATGACTAACTAATTAATTTCAATTTCTTGAAAATAGTAACAAATCTGGACTTGATCAGCTGTTAAAGAATAAAGACTATACTTGTGTAGTCCTGTCTGTGAGAAAAGCTCACCTACTCAGTCCATGCCATAGTTTAAAAAAAAAACTCTGTCCATGCCATGACCCTTAGATGACTACTTCCTTAGAAGTTTGCATGATATCAGGGGCCAATTAGGCCAATTAGATCTGATCGATTCTTTCATTAGGGGCCCAGTATGCACATGCACTGTGCCAAAGTTTGGTGGTTGGATTATCTCGAATCATTCACACCTGTTGTGATTAGTTGAACTGACCTTTGGTTACCGTGAGAGTGCCACAAGTGTGTGTATCTACCTCAGTGAAAGAATTTACTTCACGCAAGTCAAGCCAACCAGTTGCAACCAAAAGTCCATTCTTTTGTCTCCTGGACCATTCAATTATGAGACTAGTATGTTAATATAAAACCATGCCTTGCATTTGAGGATCTGAGATACTGTCTGGCTTTCACTTCTGACTCCAGATTGGCTCTAGAGAGATGGCCCTAAAGGTATACAGTTAATTCGTGCTGATGCACCATTTGTCGGTGTATAGTGTATGCTGCAAAGTACAGGTCTTTGCAGTTTCTGCCCCTCTTGAACTGCATGTAAGATTCCAATCACTGTTCTTGTATTGGGTATTATTGCTAATGATCTATGTCTTCTTATGACATCACCAGGTGTTCAGTTGGCTGAATCGGAAGATGCATTCTAATGTTGAGTACTGCACCATTGATGAAAATAAGGGTAAGCATGTCAGGAACTTATGGGATCATGCAGTTCTTTTTTCTTATGTTGACACTTTTTCTTCTGTTTTGAATGGAGTAGCCATGGAGAAGGAAGACTCTGTGCGTGAGAGTGTGGCTGAGCAAGACACTGAAGCTCTGCTCCTCCGTGATGTGCTGCTTAACGGCATACTTGCGATTGGCACGCTTGGCCACAACGTGAGCTCCCTTTGCCCTGAGGCCTGCCATGAACATGAGTTCGTCATCATGGATAGGGAAAAGGAGCAAGAGAAGTACGAAGAGGAAAAGAGTGGGGAAGAGGAAAAGGGTGGAAACAAAGACGACACATTGGCTACAACACCAAGTGAACCAGAACCTGCTGTTGAACCTGCCAAGATGCGTTCATCATCAACGAAAGAATACCACTTCACATGTTCTGTAAAGGAAGAAATCCTGACGTGTGAAGTTGAAGTGGAGGATGTCGCTAAAATCCAGGAACAACCACTTCTGATGGTAGAGAAGGTGGAGAAAGTGAGAACTACTCTTGCTGATCTATTTGCAGCAGAAAAATTCTCATCAAGTGATACAGGGGAGAAAAGTTGCCAGAAGACCGTCATAATTGCTGGGTCATCGACTTCAAGGCCTACGTTGTGCATGGAAAAGACGCATCAAAAGAAGCCAACAAAGCCAATGCCAGATCCACTGAAGGCTACAAGAAAATTAAGTCGAGTATGGCTTTCTTCGTCTCTATCTTATACATGTTGCAACTACACACATTTTATGGAAGCATTGACTTTAGCTCCGGCCACCAACATTCTTTCATTTTTACCAGAACTACCAACACTCTTATACGATAACAGTATGTAGAGTGTGGACATGAGTCAGTTCACAAATGATTCCAGAACCCGCAAATGCATGCTTGTCGTGTTGCACTGTCTGCTACTAACCCAGAAATGGTTCAAATTCACCACTTTACTGCATGGGTAGTGTTTTATATATTGATAATTCTTTTTCCCGGAGCATATCTGAATAATAAAGAATCACTAACTTGTCATCATCTGTTGGTATTGGTCACCTGTGGAAATAAGTAGGTCATGAGGAAGATGTTGGGGAAGAAGATTCACCCAGAGCAGCTCAATGGACGCACTACTGCCGAGGGACCTCCACTCATTGAGGCCTAGGATCGCGGACAAATTGTCTCTATCTGGTAATATACTACCTACAATTTGTTTCATCTGTTTTTTGAATTGTATAGCAGTGCCGTGAATCAAACATGCCTGGTGTCTTGTGGATGGTTTCTTATATTTTTTTCCCTTGGATCCCAGCATTTTAGAATTAAATTATGCTGTTTTTGCGGGAGTTTTAGTGTAGATTGGGTCCCCTTGGTCAAATATAGGTTTGTTGATGGGTCCGAAGACTAGTCATTATCTACCAATCACATTTGAAATATAGAAAATGGGACTTGCCTGTGGCGACATCTCGGTGGGAAATAGAGCATGTCAATTTTATCAGCTTCAGTAAGGTCAGTGAAAAGTAAGTGTGCGTTTGGTGGCAAGGGGGGTTAGTAGGGAAAATGAAAATAACACAATTATTCACGGAAATAATCCTATGATGAAGCTGATGATAGTTCAGGTAGAAAGAATTATGTAGGTTTGAGTGCTCATTGGTTTGAAATGCAACTGGTCAGGAAAGGTAGTATTCTTTTATGGAAAGCCATTTTGGCAACTAGCTTCCCGCGCACCCCATATTCATGTGATCTCTGAATCCTGCCATGGGACTTCCTCTGGTGGGAAGAGTGACACGAGTGGAACGAACACCTGGGAAGTAGCTAGAAACTAGAAGGCATGGGGTAGTACTAACAGGCATGCCCCCTCTGCCATGTCCCGGAGCTTTCTGAGGCAAAATGAGCACATGGTGCTGTCCAGTTCCGTGCTCAAATCACGGCAAGCCTGCAACTGGACAAGCATGAGCAGACAGGCAGCTGGGCAATGTAAAGCTTATGAATGTGCTGAAACTACGGTGCACCTAAACTACCGAAGCAAACATTCTGACGATATATATACCGACTCTTCCATAATCTTGATTTCTGTTACCATGTGTCGGTGCCGTAATAGTAGTTGAAGTTGTCCCAGTTCATCTGTATGGAGCTACGCATCATGCATGGACGTGCAGCATCCGAGGCTAACTAACTGAGATCGGTTTTTCCTTGGCAGGATTCCTTGGATCCCCTACACTGGGGATTCCTTTGCTGGTGAGAAACGTCCAACCACCCACCAACGTCCGTCCGTCAGACAATGTGTTCCAGTCCTTGATCTGCTGCCTGTTCGCTCGCCAGTGACGAAGAATGCCCTATATTATATTCTTTATTACTCCGTATTATGTTGATTCACGTGTAAAGCTACAGTTGAGGTGTCCCGTCCTGTAAAATGTTCTCGTACTGCCTGTCCCTTACGGTGCCGTACCGTCTCGTCGTCGTCTGTGTATCGAGATCAATAAACCCTCTCTGCATTATCCACTCGCATAGTATGCATGTTACCATCGCGTCATCAGCTGTCCAACACTGCTCATTTATCTTTGTACTATATCACTGTGAATCAGATCAGATTATTGCGATCGGCTTCTTTTGTTCCGTCAATCCTTGTACCATGCTCAACTGAATGTCTTGTGGCCCGCATCACTACCGCCCCGCTCCGATCGATGAGCAAATTTCCTTATTTGGTGTTGGTGCCCTAATGCTAACCTCTAACTCTCCCGAGGTTTTCTTCTTGGCTCCGTCACATTTGTCTCAATGGTTTCGCCTCAATACCCTAGCCACTCCTAGCAGCTCTTCTTTTGGCCAAGATTAGAATCCATGTTTTCGCTAAGTTCGAGCTTACAAGAAAAACCTTGGACGAAAATGAAAATTAGCCATAAGCCCAAAGGAACTTTGACACCTTCTCCAACATACAAAAGCCGTGGTGTGGCGTGAGCGGTGAGCCTAGCCAACACGGCATATTCTTCGCAACACCGGAGCCAATGCGTCATTGTAGTTGCAGCTGGAAGTCACAGACATTACCAGGAGATGACATTGACGATAATCTAAAGCACGAAACGTCGGCCTGGAGAAGGAGACGAAGGACGGATCAGGAGGCCCAACCCACATCGACGCAAAAAGCACTACCGCTTAAACTTACAGATGAGATCACCTACGCCACCTTGAACTGAGGCGGGAGCATCAGGGTTGATGACGACCCCCAACCGATGAAACGAATATTGGGAAACTAACCCTCACACGTCCCATGACGACGTTGGACCTAGTTCCATCAAGATGGGGACATGGCCGGAACTACTTATTCCACTATGTCATCGCCTCCACCTCCCGTACGAACGACACGAGGAGACAAAAACCTAAGAACTAGACATTTACTACCCGCAAGCATGAAGACCATGGTCTCTCCCTCCTCCCTGCACTGAAACCTGTCAAGGGAGACTGATGGAATTGGTAAGAGAGGATAAAGGATGCGTGTTGGCTATTTTTTTCCTTTTTGGAGTAGGAGGGCAAAAAGAGGTCGGAAGTAGCTAGATGCCAACTCTAGTTAGGTGTTGAATAGGGGGCATCAAATAGTAGTTCTCATGTATACCAATATTATTGTTGGGAGTTTCTCCGTCAATACTTATGTCTCACTTGATATTAATAGTTGTTCGATGAAAATCTTCTCATCCCTTAGGTTTAGATCATATAGCTTTATCATTGACTTAGAAATAAGCTTTGAATCCGTGCTGGTTTTTATCGGATCTGCTGATTTTTCAGAAGTGGGTGATCATCCGACGCTTTGAATCCGTGCAGTGGTGGTGGCAGTCCATCAAATAAGCTTGGAAGGGCCAGTTGTGGTGTTATGCAGTGATCAAATCTGAGTGTCTTCCTCGGCGGCATTCCCGGTGGCCTCGGCCTCGAATATGGGAATATAGAATTATAAGGTGCGTCCAAAGTTGGAAAAAGCGCTAGGCATAGGCGAGCGTATAGTGCTTATCACCAGGTGGGTTATTATATGACTATAAACATTACATTAGAACATATAAATGAGTAAACTACTAAAACTGTCATTGGATTATGACCAGTGCAATATGTGATGATTTGTTGCTAGAGAAGAGAATTTTGGTTGTGTTGCCTAGAGTTCTGCTTATGCCCTAAGAGAGATGTTTGTCCATCGCGTACTGCCTAAGCGTGCTAAACAACACTCAGATTTGATCACTGCATAACACCACAACTGGCCCTTCCAAGCTTATTTGATGGACTGCCACCACCACTGCACGGATTCAAAGCGTCGGATGAGAAATAGGTGTATATTTCTGAGAAATAGTGTTTGTATGTATGCTATAGGTGTATATTCTTTAGAAACAAATACTTCTCGGTGTCGGGTGAGAAATAGCAATAGCAAAACCATTATTGTTACCCGATAGAACCATGGAGAAAAATCAAAAAATGCGGCCAAAGTACGGCAGTATCATATGGCCGCCCGCATGGCAGACGAGGACGATCTGTAAACCGGCGGGAAAGGCACGTACCGGCGCGTGAATCTCTCTCATCTCCGCACGTCGGACTCGGTGGTATCCCCCGCCATCTCGCGCGGAGACGTCGTGCGTACGGGTTCAGTCATCAACATCGCGAGCAGCAGTGCCGGTGCGCGTCCGTGCTCCCCACCGGCGAGTGCCTTTCGCACTCAACGCCCCTCGCGTTGTCGGATCTGAGACCCCCGACGGCCGGTGATGGAAACGTGCTAGCTAGCGCATTCAGCCAGCGCCCTTATGATTACCAGCTGGTACGTGCTTCGCTTATTCGCTAGCTGCTCATTCCTCACCATCGCCGCGCTGGCCGGCTAAGATAGTTCTTGCTCTGCCTAGCTGCTTGTACCTCGCCGTCGCCGTCGTGGGCGTGTCGAACGGGCTGGCGAAGCGGTGCCGGTCTAGCTCGCGCGCGCTTCGGATAAGCGCCGGCTAGCTGCCGCCGCGCCGTCTCTCGTCGTCGAGCGTGCAGCGCTGGCATGCAACTGCGAGAGTGACACTGACAAGCACCGGCACCAATGGAGCACTTACTCTCTCTGTCGTTCGTTCCTTAGTCAGTGGTGCTGGGTGCAAATCGCCAAGGAAATCGGCCTCCCCTTCTGGAGAGGACTACTGGACAGGATATAGGCTCTCTTTTGACGGCAACACTAGTGGTTCGACCATCGTTGGGCTGGGCCGAGATCTTAGTGGGTTAATCTGGATGGACCAACTGACTTGGATCCCCACTTCACTTAGCCACTACTCCACTATTTGTTCTAAAGATATCTAGTACACCGACAATTATGCTAGACTTAGACACCGTGTGACATGGATTCCCAACAGCAATTCTGCGAAAGTAGTCCAACAACAATTCTGTAATATCCCTAGAAAAAATGCTGATTTTGCTATTTTTGGGCAATTAAGAAAGGGTTTTTATCATTCTTACCATTATGACCAACACTAATCTCAGTTTTGCCATTTAACCGATTGAATTTACAAACTTGCCACTGCTCCATTAGTCGCTTCTCAGTTTTTCCAATATGCCTCTTCACCGTTAGTTTTTTCCTCAGGTTTGCTATTTTTATTTCACCATCCCTTTCTCTTTATTTTTTTTATCTCACTGATTGGTTGGACCAACATGTCATCACTTCAGCAAATCCAGAGTAGTTCACCACATCGCGGTGTCTCCAGTCAACCGCATAATGCCGGCTGCGATGTCTCAAGTGGAATTTCCACTTGGAGGTTGGCGTCATGATCTCATCCCCAAGCCGGTGCAGTGCTGCCCTTCCTACGCCTCTTGTCATGCAATCAGCTCGATCTTCCTGCTTCTGCTCTTTTCGCTCAACGGTGCAGCATCGGAAGCCACAACAGTATGTGTCGCCTATTGCAGCCGCGCATGTACATGACTCCACAGTGTGCCTGCCGACGCCTCCAAGCACATCTCGTCGTCCGCCGATGACCTCTTCACCTACTCCTTGTGCAACCTCAAGCTGTCATGTGTCAATCCGACCTGCCCAATTTGAAGCAAGAATGGCAAAACTTAGAATAAACTAACGGTGAAGAGGCAGAGTGACAAAACTGAGGAGGGACTAACAGAGCAATGGCAAGTTTGCAATTTCGATCGGTTAAATGGTAAAACTGAGATTAGGGTTTGTCATAGTGGCAAGAATGATAAAAATGCATTAAAAAATTGTTAGGACAACTGTAACATCCCAAAATTTGGAACCAAGAAAAACTTAGTTTTACCAGACCCCAAAATTCAGAACCAACAAAAACTTTTTGAAATGTTTTGCTGATGATTGTGTTTTCCTTCCCATTGCTATGTTTGAACCAGTGTGACTTGTTGTTTGAGTTGTTTGACTAGTAAATCTAAGATCCAGCCAATATAAATATATATTAAACTTGGTGATCATGTCATGACAAGAACAAAATATTCCATATATCTCCTCCACTCTTATTTGGGCCAACTTATTCTCAAATAATGATTTGTTTAGCAACAACCAAAATACCCACTCCTTGAGAGAATAAAAGTATTTTCCAAAATTGTATGTTTCCAAAAATATGGAGATCTATATACTACCTCCAACCTTGCTATTCCTCTTGTATTGGTAGCCCCTATTTTAAACTCATACTTTTATTCCTTGGAAAACAATAAAGGTGGGAAGTGTGTTGCCCATATATTTCAGCAACCCTTTTTAAAATATCAAATTATGGAGTTGAACTTTCCCTACATTATTCTTGTCAGGATGATACTTGATCACCACCCCACCACTTGTCGGAGTGATTAAAGACTTGGTTGAAAAGTTTATAAATGGTTTCTAGTGTTGGTTGCTAGTTCCTGTCAAATTGATTGCGAGTGTGGGTAACTATTCAACTGTGCTTGAAACATTAAAACACCCTTGACATCAAATTGGAAGGTGACTTGATTAATCACACACTCCCAATAAAAACACTAACAAAAAGAAAAGGGTCTTATTTAATTTCCCTCCCTATCTATATCTCTATTTTGCCATAACAATTATTTTATCTCATAAAGTCTAGGAATGAGATGCAATAACAACCATCTCATTTCCATATTACTCTCTCCTCAAAATATCTAATTTCCCAAATTACAAAGGTATTTCAATTTGTCAAATTCCAAAATCCCTTCTTTAACCTTAGGGATTGCTAGAAATGTGACACAAAAATATTTCAAAGAGGGAAACTACTTTTATTTTCAAACAAGGTTCAGAGGATTGGTGACATGCCCCCTCTCATTCCATCCCTAATATTCTTTCCCCTCTCTATTGTTTTTATTCAAAATTCTATTTTCAAATTTCCAAATGTTTCTTTAACATTGGAAATCTTCAAAAGCACCAAGTTGTCATCATCAAATAAATGCCCTAGTGTCACCACAAACCTAGACAAAACAAATGGAAGCAAATTGTAAAAATAAATTTCAGAAAATCAAATTTTAAAGTTGGTTCGGGAATTAGATCGAACACGTGGTGAGCACCACCGTGTTCATCCTCTAAACCGATTTCCAAATCGAAAATTGGAGATCAATTCGGCGAAATCGCGCAGCCCAGCACCTCCCCCTCCCTCCACTTCTCTCTCTCACTCGAAGGAGGCGAAGGAAGCAAGCTAGTTGACCCACAGGTGGAGTGCAAGCGGCGCCACGCCATTGCCGTCCTCATTGCACTGCCGCACGGGTCACCTCCGTGGAGGAGGCCGACGCGACCCCGAGGCGACGCCACGCCATGTCCACCGCACCACACTCCACCCTCTGCTCCTGCCTGACGAGACCACACCGCCGCAGTAGCTCCCTTGCGTGCACGCCGTCCGTGCCAGAGCGCGCCGCGCGTCATGGCGACGCCGAGGTCAACGGGAAGCACCACACGCCTCCACACTGCCCCACCGTGCCCCTCATCTTCCCTCAGCTCCACCGCAACGCCCACGAGCACCACGGGCCCCTTCTATGAACCCTACCGCACCCTACCCGCCTCCAGTGCACGCGCCCGTGCGCGCCGCTCGCCATGGCGGGCAGCACACGGCACCGAAGCACGCCGCGCCATCTCTGCTCCCCCCGACCAGCCGACCACCTCTGCAGCACCCCCTAGCTCCCAGCGACCTCCCAGACACCTCCAACAGGACCCCGCACCTCTCCTACCCCCTCTGCACCTCCGTGCCATTGATGGCCGTGGGAGAGCTCCGCTATAAAAACCACCCCGCACCCCCCCTCTCCTCTCCACACACCGCCACCACTTTCCCCTCACACTCCTCACACCCGTGCATCGTCAGGAGGGCGAGCACGCCACCACAGCCACCGTGCACAAGCCCGGCTGTGCACTGCCGCACCGAAGAAAAGGTCGATCACGGCCGCGCCGTGTTGCTCCCCCCTCTCTCTTCTCTGCACCGCAACAGCCTCACCATTACCACCGCAATCCCCCGCGCTCACTTCCTCTTTGTTTCGTGCACAGACGCCCCGTAGCAGGCCCGCCGGAGTTGGAGCACGGCCGAGGCAAGGGAGGAGCTCGCCGCCGACGCCAGGAGCTTCCCCATCAAGCTCCACTCGCCTCCCGAGCTTCCCCACGACCTCCGCCGTCGAACGCCATCCTCTCCACCGTCCCTAGACCACCCAGGTACCCCTCTGGCCACCCTCGCCGTCGCCGGAACTCCGGCGCCGCCGCGGGATAGGTGTCGATGTTTGCGAGCACCGTGAGCCGTCCGATCTCAGATCAACGGCCACGTACCGCTTCGTGTTATAACTCGCTGACAAGCTGGCCCCACCTGTCATAAGTTTAAACATTATCCAGAGCGCGCGAATTAAAACTGAGTCACTGACCTTGGACCCCACATGTCAGGATTTTCAACATTATCCAGAGAAGAGGAATTTTCTAATTCTTTCTCTCTGGAAAAATCAGTACTGGACCTAGTTTATAAATTCAATATCTCGAGATTTAGGAATCCAAATAAATCAAACTCAAATGTTCTGGAAAGCTTATGAAATTATTTAACTCACCAAAGTGGTTTCATCTCATTTAGATAAATAATAAAAGTGTAATAATAAAAGTGCTCCAGAAGGTTTAAAACACCAACTTAAGTGTTTCTGGAGCCTTGTTAGTCCAAATGACTTGAAACCAATTTTGGTAGCTTTGTATTGGGATCCTTTAGCTCCCCAAATTTTGGTAGAATTATTTGAGAAACAGAAAATCTTTAGCATTCGATTAAATATTAGTAAACCCTACTGCACTAAACCAATTAATGTGAATTAATGTTAAGACCAAATGAGTTAGGACCAATTTTTTAGATCACATTTAGCCAAGGTTAGTTACCCCTAAAAGGATTTAATTTATTGGTCAATAAAACTTAAGCAGTAGCTAAAACTTGATTTAAGACCTTCTGAACTAAAACATTTGTGTAGGGAGTTTGATAACTCCAAAAGACCTCAATCCAATTGAGTTGTCTTCTACACATCAGTAGCTATCCATAGAAATTTAGTTTGTAATTTTGTGACCAACATAGATTAAGTAGTGAATTAAACAGTGTACAACCAGTTCTGCCCTATTTAGGAAGTAACTAAAAACTGATTAATCCAAGTAAATTGAAACCAAATGGTATTGCTTGATGTATGCAGTGGCTGATTGTAGCACTTATGATTGTAATGTTGTGATGTTGATTGAGTTAGTGTAGTGATTGTTTGTATTGTTTGTTTAACGTTTAGACGAGAACGTTGCCGGAGTTATCGAGGAGGGGAAATTTGTTGAACCAGAAGATCAGGATCAGTATCACTTTGTGGAGCAAGGCAAGCTACTTCACTGAGCTTGCATCTATATACATCTATTTTGATTCACATGTTTTACTTATAAAAGCGTAAAGGATTTATGTGGTGTTTGCCACTAAAGCCATGATTTGAAAACCCTTTTCCAAAATACAAGTATAATTATTGAGACACCCGATATAGAGGTGTAGTGGTTTACGAGATTTCAAATGAATTTGTTTTACTCAAAGCCTTCTATGAAAATCTTTTGGTGAGATTACGATCCACCCAAGTTTTGGTTAAAAGTATTTTGCTATGAAAATTGGAAATGATTTGAAAACCTTTTCAAAAGTATATGAAAAACTATTTTGCCCCCTATGTAGAGTATCAGTTTGTTTATATAAAACTATAGGATGGGAAAAACATTGTTTATTCAAAACTCCTTTGAAAATCCTTGGATGAATATGGTATACCGGGATGTCGGTATGGAAGTGGAGAAATGGAGTGGTGATGTTTATGAAAAATGCACATTGTGTCTTTGTACTATGACTACCAGCCGATAACCTGTGCGACCACATTTACCCACATATGGGCAAGGGCGTAGTCATATAATTTGCTCGTGTTAGTACTGGATGCCTCAATAACGAGGATAACCTCGTTCCATGAGGGGATGGTCTGAGGACCTACCCCCTGACCTGGGTCCTCTAAGAAGTCTACCGGAAGCCGGTATGAGCGTATGGAGAAAGAGGATTGAAGGGCTCCCTTGGGTCCGCCGGACAGAACTACGAGTCCTCACACTTAGTTTCTGAGGATTTAAGTGTCGATGGAAAGTGTCGTAGCGGTAGGGTCCTATACTAGCATGAGCAAAGGACAGGCTATGGCCGGGAACTCAACTTCGCATACCCCTGGTATGGCGGGACGTGGCTGACACGATGAGTGACCGGATGGGTGTGGGAAAAGCGTGCTACCTCTGCAGAGGGTAAAACTATTCGAATAGCCGAGTCCTCGGATATGGACAGTTGGGAGGCTGTCCTAAGACCATGTGCAAGTTTTACAAAGGAAAATGAAGTGGAGATTGTTTTATGCAACTGTACCAATGAGTTGGTATGAGGTTGCTGGAAAATGAGTGACCCTGAAGGGGCTATGTTCGGAAAAGGAGGAGTTTTGGAGAAAGGGACAAGATGGTGATTTTCGAGGAAAAAGTTTTAAAAGAGATTTCTTACCTTTTTAAACAAAGGTACATCTTCGAGAAAAAGGTTTAAAAAGACTTCTTACCTTTTTCAACAAAGATAGTGAGAAAACTACTTTCCAAAATGTTTTGTCTTCAACAAGATTAAAGATCTACTCTTCCCTTTTTCAATAAAGATATAGAGATGTTTTTCTAAAAATAAAAGTCTTTTAAAATTAAAAACTAGTGCATGTTCCTGTTGGGGTAGTTTGCGAGTACAATCAAATGTACTCACATTGGTTTCGTCCCTGGCTATTGTCTTAGCCAGATTTTAAAGAGGAGCAGTTCGAAGAAGAGGAGTTCACTGGCGTCTTTGCGAACTAGGGCGCTTCCCAGTCAGCTGCCTGTAGGGTTAAGGCTAATGACTTGGGCTCCACGTTGTTTGGTGATTCCGCTGCCAGTACCGGTTGAAGCTAAGGACTTCAATCAAGTAAGTATGTTTATTCGGTATCTATGGGTGTTCTGTGATACCAATTCAAGTTATGTGCAACAACAGACTGATCACGGGATTGTTGCAGGAAACATAACGAGTATCTCGGATAACTAATCCGGGGTCCTCACAGACTTGGTATCAGAGCCATCCTGACTGTAACAGACCTTAGTTAGCATGGACGTTAGTTAGGAAAGAAAATATTTTGTTAAAAATATATTAATACCAAAAATATATCTTTATCTAGGGAAGTCCAAAAATGACTTCCACTCTTCTCATCTTCTCAAATATTTCCGAGTCTTGCCCCTCTATTTTAAGATTTTCCAAGAATTTTTCTACTCTCTTTTACCTGTTCAAAATACTTGACGATGAACCCAATGGAGACCTAATTAGCTAGCACCTACAAGAAGAAGCATCCATCTTGAATATTCAACATTCAACATCAAGGTGATCGATCTGCAAATACCAAGATCGTCAGTATCAACAAAGCAAGAGACCTTCGAAGATCTCAGCTCAACATCAACAACTCTACTCAAGTTGCAAATTCGACAATCTCAAGTATTCCAGTTGGAGCCTAAGGTGCTGAAATTAAGACTTCAGCGGTCATGTTTAACCAAGACCCATAGGATAAGAATGATAGGAACCTTGATGATACTACCCGTCGTCCACGAGTATTAGGCGTCCATTGGTACTAAATGTACCTTGTGTGTTGTTTGTGAAGTTCTTTGCTTGTGTGTACTCTGCTCGTGTGATGTTTTCTTGTGTGTTTCACAACCACGCCTTGTCGGCAGCACAAAGTAAATTCAAAATTTCTCCTTACCATAAAACTCCTTCTGCCACCTGGCAAAAATGTTTTTGACCTTCTTGGCCTTAACTGCCCCGGTGTTATTCCCCACCTGGGACTCTGTCCTAAAGACTCTTCATTCCCATGTATCTCAGAACCCGTCGACTAACGACCAAGACATGAGTAAATCGATAAGGCAAGCTAACCTCGTTCAGGCTCTCGACGTATACAAGACCAACCTGCACCAGCTTGTATGGGTGCAACATAACCTAGCCAAATCACGACTTGAAGCACGTGGAGTACAAGACACAAACCCCCACCTTCACCGCCAAGACACCAAGGGCTTAAGAACCATGGGCCCAACTGGAGAAAATTGTGAACTCCATGCCCCGCGCATTTGTTTCACTTGTGGAGAAACCAGTCACGTGTATCGGCAATGCCCCGTCACGGAAGGCCAAATAGAAGGGCCACCCAGAAAGAAGGCTTGTAGCAGCTGTGGAGAAGAAGGTCACCAATCTAGTTATTGCCCCGGCAATTGCCCAAGCTGTGAAAAAGACCATCCACCAGGGAATTGCCCGACCAGTAACATCACTTGCTTTCTGTGTGAAGGCACCGACCATGTACCTGCCAAGTGCCCCGTGAACTTTGTGGTAACTGCACTCTCCAAGATTCACAAGGCAAGTTTCCAGCTAGCCTTCCAAAACTCTCGAGACCAGGGTAGGAAGAGGCCTCAACCCCCTCAAAGCAACTCAAACCCAAGGACGCAGGAGCCTATAAACACAAAGACCAAGAAGAGATACCGTCCCAATGTCACCTGTTACGAGTGCGGTGAGGTAGGGCATTACCTAAGGGATTGTCCCGAAAAGAAGCAAAATCTTTCAACAAACACGGTCGACTCAGGGAAAACCCGAAGGATGTCCAGAGATCAAGGTGCCAAGATACAAGATCGAGCCCCGCACCCAACCACCCGGGGAGCTGTGACGACAAACCAGAACAAGGGCACCAAGCGTGACAACACCAGTATTGGTCGTATGCCCAACGTCGCTTGTTTCGATTGTGGAGAAAAGGGGCATTACTCCAGAGAATGCGCTAGCAAGATATCACTACTCTAGGCCAAGGATATCAGGAGGAAGGGAGAAGCCCGGAAGACCATGCATCCAAGGCTATTAGGATCCTTACCCCTTTTCTAGCCTCAAGGTTTCTATTAACCTTCCCTTTCTGCAAGGTTCTGGAAATCCATGTAAAATGTAAGGCCCCAAGGAAAAAAAATGTTTTCTTCCTTTCATCTAAACCATCTATCTATAAGAGCTGACAGTTGCGTAAGATATAGAAGACGCCAATCCTTACCTTAGTAGCCTGAGATTTTTGCAACCTAACCGGCAAGTCAGACAAGGTCCTCCATACGCTAGTTGGCTCAAGTGCGTCCAGATCCTGAAGGAAGCTGCAAGTTTATGCCACCCTCGTGAAGACACGAGCCTACCACATTGACTTGTCATACCAAACTTGAGATTAGTATCTGACCTAAATCCCCGATAGTACCCACTAATCTTCTAGGACTGCAACCCTTGCCTACTCCTGGATTCCGGAAGCATACGTGGTCTTTCAAGCTAAAAAGGTAACCCAAGAAGATCGCCCTTAGCAAGACGAGAGTCGACCAACATCGAAGAACATCGGCACAGATTTAAACCAGGAAGCAAGCACCATCAACGTCGTCTGTCAAGCAATCATCTTTTTCATTTAGCCCCGACCAACCCACCGGAGGATGATTCAAGAAGAACACAAATGGAGGCTATTGACATGAAGTTTTTCTCTAACTTTTTTTTTAAACTAACTGAGAACGCGATCCTTGCATTCTCGTCGAACAGCAGACCAAACCGCTACCTCTAGGATCCTTGAACTAACTATTAGACTCCTTTGGAACCTCTGGACACCCTACTCTATCCCTGAAGAGTATTATGAAGCTCCAAGACGCCCAAGGACGAAGGAAGTCAACAACGACGAACCTCCTCTACTCAGCCAAGAGAAGTACAAGAATGAAGACAACCTATCCAGCGGCAACCAAGAAGACCCAAACGTCGGAAGCACCTGCAATTGACAACACCAACCTCCAAGCAAGCTGCGATTCAAACAGAAGTTTATTAACCTTCTACTAACTAGAAACCGGAGAGAGTCAAGTCTACGGACTTGACGCATCCTGAGAACAACGCGTCCCCATCTGCGACCCTCGTAAGAAGACACTAACAGGACGTGATATCTGCACCAACCCCAAAAACTAAAGAGTGACACCCAGTATGAAGATCGTCAAGCTACTCAAGAAGAACGATGCCACCCGGTCAACTCCAGCTGCAACATTCAATTGTCTGGAAACAACCAACCAGGACTCTTCATCAGCGTCAACCATCCAGTCAATCCCATCATCAAGGATCCAGACTCATTACAGGAGTTTATCAACAAAGAAAGCCTCGCAACACCAAATGGTCAAGATCTCACATGGCAACCTCACTAGGGAAGCATCGACCTCGGAAGTATAGTCAGCCCAAAACCCGTGCCCTCGTACTCCCCTGTACCCCCGGGCAAATCTCGAGGACGAGATTTATTTTTAAGGGGGGAAGGATCTGTAACATCCCAAAATTTGGAACCAAGAAAAACTTAGTTTTACCAGACCCCAAAATTCAGAACCAACAAAAACTTTTTGAAATGTTTTGCTGATGATTGTGTTTTCCTTCCCATTGCTATGTTTGAACCAGTGTGACTTGTTGTTTGAGTTGTTTGACTAGTAAATCTAAGATCCAGCCAATATAAATATATATTAAACTTGGTGATCATGTCATGACAAGAACAAAATATTCCATATATCTCCTCCACTCTTATTTGGGCCAACTTATTCTCAAATAATGATTTGTTTAGCAACAACCAAAATACCCACTCCTTGAGAGAATAAAAGTATTTTCCAAAATTGTATGTTTCCAAAAATATGGAGATCTATATACTACCTCCAACCTTGCTATTCCTCTTGTATTGGTAGCCCCTATTTTAAACTCATACTTTTATTCCTTGGAAAACAATAAAGGTGGGAAGTGTGTTGCCCATATATTTCAGCAACCCTTTTTAAAATATCAAATTATGGAGTTGAACTTTCCCTACATTATTCTTGTCAGGATGATACTTGATCACCACCCCACCACTTGTCGGAGTGATTAAAGACTTGGTTGAAAAGTTTATAAATGGTTGTCTAGTGTTGGTTGCTAGTTCCTGTCAAATTGATTGCGAGTGTGGGTAACTATTCAACTGTGCTTGAAACATTAAAACACCCTTGACATCAAATTGGAAGGTGACTTGATTAATCACACACTCCCAATAAAAACACTAACAAAAAGAAAAGGGTCTTATTTAATTTCCCTCCCTATCTATATCTCTATTTTGCCATAACAATTATTTTATCTCATAAAGTCTAGGAATGAGATGCAATAACAACCATCTCATTTCCATATTACTCTCTCCTCAAAATATCTAATTTCCCAAATTACAAAGGTATTTCAATTTGTCAAATTCCAAAATCCCTTCTTTAACCTTAGGGATTGCTAGAAATGTGACACAAAAATATTTCAAAGAGGGAAACTACTTTTATTTTCAAACAAGGTTCAGAGGATTGGTGACATGCCCCCTCTCATTCCATCCCTAATATTCTTTCCCCTCTCTATTGTTTTTATTCAAAATTCTATTTTCAAATTTCCAAATGTTTCTTTAACATTGGAAATCTTCAAAAGCACCAAGTTGTCATCATCAAATAAATGCCCTAGTGTCACCACAAACCTAGACAAAACAAATGGAAGCAAATTGTAAAAATAAATTTCAGAAAATCAAATTTTAAAGTTGGTTCGGGAATTAGATCGAACACGTGGTGAGCACCACCGTGTTCATCCTCTAAACCGATTTCCAAATCGAAAATTGGAGATCAATTCGGCGAAATCGCGCAGCCCAGCACCTCCCCCTCCCTCCACTTCTCTCTCTCACTCGAAGGAGGCGAAGGAAGCAAGCTAGTTGACCCCAGAGGTGGAGTGCAAGCGGCGCCACGCCATTGCCGTCCTCATTGCACTGCCGCACGGGTCACCTCCGTGGAGGAGGCCGACGCGACCCCGAGGCGACGCCACGCCATGTCCACCGCACCACACTCCACCCTCTGCTCCTGCCTGACGAGACCACACCGCCGCAGTAGCTCCCTTGCGTGCACGCCGTCCGTGCCAGAGCGCGCCGCGCGTCATGGCGACGCCGAGGTCAACGGGAAGCACCACACGCCTCCACACTGCCCCACCGTGCCCCTCATCTTCCCTCAGCTCCACCGCAACGCCCACGAGCACCACGGGCCCCTTCTATGAACCCTACCGCACCCTACCCGCCTCCAGTGCACGCGCCCGTGCGCGCCGCTCGCCATGGCGGGCAGCACACGGCACCGAAGCACGCCGCGCCATCTCTGCTCCCCCCGACCAGCCGACCACCTCTGCAGCACCCCCTAGCTCCCAGCGACCTCCCAGACACCTCCAACAGGACCCCGCACCTCTCCTACCCCCTCTGCACCTCCGTGCCATTGATGGCCGTGGGAGAGCTCCGCTATAAAAACCACCCCGCACCCCCCCTCTCCTCTCCACACACCGCCACCACTTTCCCCTCACACTCCTCACACCCGTGCATCGTCAGGAGGGCGAGCACGCCACCACAGCCACCGTGCACAAGCCCGGCTGTGCACTGCCGCACCGAAGAAAAGGTCGATCACGGCCGCGCCGTGTTGCTCCCCCCTCTCTCTTCTCTGCACCGCAACAGCCTCACCATTACCACCGCAATCCCCCGCGCTCACTTCCTCTTTGTTTCGTGCACAGACGCCCCGTAGCAGGCCCGCCGGAGTTGGAGCACGGCCGAGGCAAGGGAGGAGCTCGCCGCCGACGCCAGGAGCTTCCCCATCAAGCTCCACTCGCCTCCCGAGCTTCCCCACGACCTCCGCCGTCGAACGCCATCCTCTCCACCGTCCCTAGACCACCCAGGTACCCCTCTGGCCACCCTCGCCGTCGCCGGAACTCCGGCGCCGCCGCGGGATAGGTGTCGATGTTTGCGAGCACCGTGAGCCGTCCGATCTCAGATCAACGGCCACGTACCGCTTCGTGTTATAACTCGCTGACAAGCTGGCCCCACCTGTCATAAGTTTAAACATTATCCAGAGCGCGCAATTAAAACTGAGTCACTGACCTTGGACCCCACATGTCAGGATTTTCAACATTATCCAGAGAAGAGGAATTTTCTAATTCTTTCTCTCTGGAAAAATCAGTACTGGACCTAGTTTATAAATTCAATATCTCGAGATTTAGGAATCCAAATAAATCAAACTCAAATGTTCTGGAAAGCTTATGAAATTCTTTAACTCACCAAAGTGGTTTCATCTCATTTAGATAAATAATAAAAGTGTAATAATAAAAGTGCTCCAGAAGGTTTAAAACACCAACTTAAGTGTTTCTGGAGCCTTGTTAGTCCAAATGACTTGAAACCAATTTTGGTAGCTTTGTATTGGGATCCTTTAGCTCCCCAAATTTTGGTAGAATTATTTGAGAAACAGAAAATCTTTAGCATTCGATTAAATATTAGTAAACCCTACTGCACTAAACCAATTAATGTGAATTAATGTTAAGACCAAATGAGTTAGGACCAATTTTGTTAGATCACATTTAGCCAAGGTTAGTTACCCCTAAAAGGATTTAATTTATTGGTCAATAAAACTTAAGCAGTAGCTAAAACTTGATTTAAGACCTTCTGAACTAAAACATTTGTGTAGGGAGTTTGATAACTCCAAAAGACCTCAATCCAATTGAGTTGTCTTCTACACATCAGTAGCTATCCATAGAAATTTAGTTTGTAATTTTGTGACCAACATAGATTAAGTAGTGAATTAAACAGTGTACAACCAGTTCTGCCCTATTTAGGAAGTAACTAAAAACTGATTAATCCAAGTAAATTGAAACCAAATGGTATTGCTTGATGTATGCAGTGGCTGATTGTAGCACTTATGATTGTAATGTTGTGATGTTGATTGAGTTAGTGTAGTGATTGTTTGTATTGTTTGTTTAACGTTTAGACGAGAACGTTGCCGGAGTTATCGAGGAGGGGAAATTTGTTGAACCAGAAGATCAGGATCAGTATCACTTTGTGGAGCAAGGCAAGCTACTTCACTGAGCTTGCATCTATATACATCTATTTTGATTCACATGTTTTACTTATAAAAGCATAAATGATTTATGTGGTGTTTGCCACTAAAGCATGATTTGAAAACCCTTTTCCAAAATACAAGTATAATTATTGAGACACCCGATATAGAGGTGTAGTGGTTACAGATTTCAATGTATTTGTTTTACTCAAAGCCTTCTATGAAAATCTTTTGGTGAGATTACGATCCACCCAAGTTTTGGTTAAAAGTATTTTGCTATGAAAATTGGAAATGATTTGAAAACCTTTTCAAAAGTTATGAAAAACTATTTTGCCCCCTATGTAGAGTATCAGTTTGTTTATATAAAACTATAGGATGGGAAAAACATTGTTTATTCAAAACTCCTTTGAAAATCCTTGGATGAAATATGGTATACCGGGATGTCGGTATGGAAGTGGAGAAATGGAGTGGTGATGTTTATGAAAAATGCACATTGTGTCTTTGTACATGACTACCAGCCGATAACCTGTGCGACCACATTTACCCACATATGGGCAAGGGCGTAGTCATATAATTTGCTCGTGTTAGTACTGGATGCCTCAATAACGAGGATAACCTCGTTCCATGAGGGGATGGTCTGAGGACCTACCCCCTGACCTGGGTCCTCTTAAGAAGTCTACCGGAAGCCGGTATGAGCGTATGGAGAAAGAGGATTGAAGGGCTCCCTTGGGTCCGCCGGACAGAACTACGAGTCCTCACACTTAGTTTCTGAGGATTTAAGTGTCGTGGAAAGTGTCGTAGCGGTAGGGTCCTATACTAGCATGAGCAAAGGACAGGCTATGGCCGGGAACTCAACTTCGCATACCCCTGGTATGGCGGGACGTGGCTGACACGATGAGTGACCGGATGGGTGTGGGAAAAGCGTGCTACCTCTGCAGAGGGTAAACAAACTATTCGAATAGCCGAGTCCTCGGATATGGACAGTTGGGAGGCTGTCCTAAGACCATGTGCAAGTTTTACAAAGTTTGAGTTTGAAAGTAAATGAAGTGGAGATTGTTTTATGCAACTGTACCAATGAGTTGGTATGAGGTTGCTGGAAAATGAGTGACCCTGAAGGGGCTATGTTCGGAAAAGGAGGAGTTTTGGAGAAAGGGACAAGATGGTGATTTTCGAGGAAAAAGTTTTAAAAGAGATTTCTTACCTTTTTAAACAAAGGTACATCTTCGAGAAAAAGGTTTAAAAAGACTTCTTACCTTTTTCAACAAAGATAGTGAGAAAACTACTTTCCAAAATGTTTTGTCTTCAACAAGATTAAAGATCTACTCTTCCCTTTTTCAATAAAGATATAGAGATGTTTTTCTAAAAATAAAAGTCTTTTAAAATTAAAAACTAGTGCATGTTCCTGTTGGGGTAGTTTGCGAGTACAATCAAATGTACTCACATTGGTTTCGTCCCTGGCTATTGTCTTAGCCAGATTTTAAAGAGGAGCAGTTCGAAGAAGAGGAGTTCACTGGCGTCTTTGCGAACTAGGGCGCTTCCCAGTCAGCTGCCTGTAGGGTTAAGGCTAATGACTTGGGCTCCACGTTGTTTGGTGATTCCGCTGCCAGTACCGGTTGAAGCTAAGGACTTCAATCAAGTAAGTATGTTTATTCGGTATCTATGGGTGTTCTGTGATACCAATTCAAGTTATGTGCAACAACAGACTGATCACGGGATTGTTGCAGGAAACATAACGAGTATCTCGGATAACTAATCCGGGGTCCTCACAACAACACCGAGAACTGTTCTGTTTGGGCAAGAAGAAAGGATAAAAATATCTTGGTCGGAAGGCCATCTACATCGAGTGAAAAGTAACGATTTCTATCTCGGTTGAGCCATAGTGATCCGAAAACAATTTGATTGAGATCGCTCACCACGGTTAACACAAGGCTGTGGTCTCCAAGAACAAGTATGTCACCCATTCAGAATCTATTTTGTGTCTATAGAAGAATCCCGATGTCTAGAGTGTGACAATGCTAACTCGTGGACATACGAGTGTCCACCTCTGCTGTTTCACGGTTGATCTTCCTCGCCTTTTTTTCGATGTTCTCTTTGTGCCTTGAATGCATGAGTGGAAGAATTGTTGTGTATTTAGTAGATTTCAAATTTCCCTTTTTTATGTTTCTTATATTTTAGCCTGAAATTTTGGTTTTGTTCTTTTTGATGATTGTTATTTATTGAGTTTAGTAAAGTTAATAGGATGATGACAGAGGTGTCTATACTGGAAATCGACACCAAGATGAGTTTGTTGAGAATAAATCACCCTGATTTTTATATTGCGACAATGCAACTACTAAAGTGGATGTTCTACACATTGATGGGTGATACGTCCAAAACGTATCTACTTTTTCAAACACTTTTGCTGTTGTTTTTCCTCTAATTTGCATGATTTGAATGCAACTAATGCGGACTAATACTGTTTTCAGCAGAATTATCTTGGTGTCTTATTTTTGTGCAGAAATCAAAGTTCTCGGAAAAATCTAGAAAAATTTCAGAAATTCTTATTTGGTAGAAGACCCACAGAGCCAGAAGGGGAGCTACAGGGGGGTCCCACAGCCCCAGATGCCACCTGGCCGCGGTCTAGGCTGGACCACGCCTGGGGCCCACCTGGCCACTCCGTGGCTGGGTCGGCGACGCCCTTTGGCCTATTTATTTCCCCCGACCTAAAAATGTCGGAACACCGATCGTATTTTCCAGAAGAGTTCCAGAGCGCCGCCCCCTCCGCGAAACCTATTTCGGGGAGCAGAAGTTCCTGTTCCGGCACCCTGCCGGGACGGGGATTGGAGGGGAGATCATCGCCATCGCCATCACCGCCGCCTCTCCATCGACCATCCATGTTTCCCCATCCATTTTTTTGAAATTTAAACCACAATATATTAAGCTAGCAAGCCGACTTATTAAAAACCTTCCAGTCCCCTTAGGTACCCTGGTAAGAAAAATAGTGCGTCCGAAACTTGCTGCCTCAAGTAACCATAGTTACATCGTTTACAAGGAGAGACGAAATAAAACCCGGAGGTATATCACACCACAAATATCCCTCCCAAATTTAGCTAGCTCATGTGCAACAGAATTCGAATTTCTATTACAATATTGGACAGTCACCTTTTCCGAAGTCCTGCATCATTTCTCGACATTCATCCAGAATAGGTGCAGACACTGAAGATAAGTTCATATTTGAATTGACAGCTTCAACTACAGATAAACAATCTGATTAAACAATTAGGGAGTGACATGCTAGACGCTTGGCCACATAGAGACCTTCACGTAAAGCAGCTGCTTCAGCCATTTCAGCATCGAAAACATGCCACAATTTTGTGCAAGAAGCTCCAATAAAAGCGCTAGCGTCATCTCTCACCACTGCACCCACCCCACCTATTTTGTCCATCTCCAGGAACGTCACATCAACGTTTAGGATTTGATGTCCAGGTGGTGGTTTTGTCCATTTGCCTTTCTTCTGTATAGTAACTCCTCTTCTATTTGCCCGGCCAAAAATCATGGCAAGGGCCTGGATAGACAACGTTGTTCTCCTATGTGTGCTGAAGCAGCTGTAGGCTGAGGGGATGTTAGGGATTGGATGAGATTGTTCATGTAATAAGATGTCAGATCATTAGGGCATGATGCCTAGTATTCGTATGTGTGCTATTTATCGTTGTTGCAACTTGGTGTGCTTAATGCTTGACACTTAGGGCCCGAGTGCCATGTTTTCATATCTGAACATGTTATGTTTTCATGAGTATAATTATTGTTCTAGATCATATCTACAAGTTGTATGCACCTGTTATTGTCCGGAACCCGAGGCCCCATAGTGACAACATTTGGGATAGCCGGAGGGGATGGATGTGACTTGAGGGTTTCATGTATTCAGGGAGTGTTAATGCTTTGCTCCAGTACTCTATTAAAAGGAGTAGTTTAATTACCATTTAGGTCCTATGATTGGTCTTGCTGAAACGGGGTGGTTGGACAAAAGATGTAGTGCAAGATTCTTATTGCAAGCACATACGACTAAATATGGAATACATGCCTATGTTTATATTAGTACTTGGATACTTTATTATTGTTTATCTGCATATTACCCTGCGTTACAATTATTTCATGAATTATCTCATCAATGCAACGCCCGCTTTTACATCTCTATGCCTACAGTATTTTAATCCTGCTGTTCAATATAATTGCTACCACTGCTGCTGTTACTTCATTACTATTGCTGCTAGTTTACCACTGCTGTTATATTACTGTTGCTACTGATAAACCGTTCCAAGCAAGTTTACTTCCAGGTGTGGCTGAACTGACAATTCAGCTGCTAAGTCTTATAAATATTCTTTGACTTCCCTTGTGTCGAATCAATAAATTTGAGTTTTACTTCTCTCGAAGACTGTTGCGATCCCCTATACTTGTGGGTCATCAGGGATCATAGACAATCTACCAAGAATAGCCAACATTTTATAGTGGGTTCATTTGGATGGACCAACTGATTTGATCCCCACTAGCGCATACAGCGCTCTGCTAGGGGAACCTGAGACATTGTTTTCTCGCATTTTTCTATTTCTGAGACAATAGAAATATTTTTTCATTAAAATAGAAAAGGCTAAAGAACCCTTTGTTCTAATCATAGAGATTCATGCAAGCACAAAATGATAAGTGGATCTTGATAAGATAGTAAATTTCGTGATTTTCCCGAAAAGTTTTGAAGAATAGCAAAAAATTGAGCAAACGAAGATGGCCCCCACTACACCTCAAGCATTTTATGCACCCCACTCCACACAAATTTCGCCAACACACGGTTGAAGAAAATGTGATTAACATCTGACTCAAGACCACATAAAGCACATCGACCATGGGGCCATGGTGTTTACGAATTTGTGATCTGAAAGCAGACGGTCACATGAGAGTTGCTCGGTAATGATTTTAACTTTTAGGTGGATCCTAGCACCCCATATATCTTTGGCAACTAGAGAAACCTCTCCCCGGCATAACTTCTTGTACTGAGATTTGGTGAAAAGGTTCCTGAGAGCTCCAGAACCCAGGAGATGGTGTCAGGGACCTCACTAGGCCAAACACCTTCAATTTCCTCCCACAAAGTTGTTCCCACCGAAGCGGTTCTTCCTTCCCAAAGTTTTTCCTAAACCTAGTTAACCAGCCCTCACCGTTATGGGTATTATAGCAACCGAGATGTCAGGATAAGAGCATATGGAAAAGAGGGATGTAAACCTATCACACATGGGAGCTGTTCCAGTCCACCAATCAGACAAGAAGAGGATACGGCGACCTTTTCGCACTGAAAATTTGGCACCAAGCTTAAAGGCACTTTTGATCCTGTGAAGGGTTTGCCAAAAAGGGGAGCCACCATCAGCCGACGAGCTGAAGATGTTTGAGGCACTTTGTTTGTGAACGCCGATATGTTTTGAAAAATACCTCTAGGAATTCTTTCTTTCCTCTGCCTTCAAGAAGATTCTAAATATTTGCTCAAACCTGTTGTTTTTCACTAATCTTTGAGAAGTCAAGTATCCTCTTCTATCTCAAAATTTCAAAATATTTTTGTTTGCCAAACTCTATCAACCAGAAATGGAGATTGTGGCAGATTTGAAGAGCACACGCAGGGGCGGAGCTAGAATTTTTTGCCAATGGGTTCACTCACGATCAAGGCATGAACTAACTACGTACTGTACAAGCTTAGACCATCTCAAAAAAAGACCATATCACTCAAAGAATACATAAGTAAGCGAATATCATAACATATATAGACATTTTATTAAAAGTAAATAATGAAAACATGCCGGGTAATGAAATCCTAAAATCACTTGTTTACGTATTAAAATAAAGTAGTAAAAATGATTGTAACTTTTGGGCAGCTTTTGTCCTCCTGCGATTTTTTAAAAAAAATGGCAAGTTAATTTCAATAGTTTTAAACAAGTATAAAAAAGCAAAACATGTAAAGTCACTCACATTTCAAAGTTTTCCATGTCGATCCCTAACATTCTTAAAAATCTCAAACACGTCATCATTACTAATGATTGAAAACTTGTCTTTCTCCACATAACAAATTAGACCATTTTATTGCGCAACTTTTCCTTCACAACATTCATAGCTGAAAAGCATATCTCCACTGATGTTGTGGCAACCGGCAATATCAGTACTAACTTTAGAAGATGGTAGACCAATGAAAAATAATATACTTATTTATCTGCAACATGAATTTAGCAAGATCGGTAATCCCATCCAAATTTGCAAACCTTTCACCCGCTCGTGCATTGTCAATGTAAGTGATCAGTTCATGACCAAGATCATCCAATTTGTCTGAATTAAAATCATCTGGATAGAACTTAGCTGGGAGACTAGTTGTACCAACATCAACTTGCGTGTAAGAGCTGGCCTTGAAGTGCCTTCACCATTAGCTGAATCTTTTTGCATAATACCGTTCCATGACCTAGATCAATCAATGTGTAAAGAAGAAAAAATTACAAAAGGTAGAGAGGACTTGCACACGCCAAGAGACGGAGAGGATTTTCTTAATTTGTACCTGTCACGTTACCGTTGGCGGCCGCCGGCGTCCGGGCGGCGAGAGACAGAGAGAGACGATCAGTAGTTTCCTATTTTGGTGTCCGGGCGGCGAGAGACAGAGAGAGACGATCAGCAGATTCCTATTTTGGTGTTGCGGCGCCGCGCTATGTGAACGATGCCGAGAAAGCATCGAGAACTACATTAAGGGTGCGTTCGTTTTTTGGATGGAGTATTCCATCCCATTCCATTTCATTCCATCAATGTGTTCGGTTGATTTTGAAACGCTGGAATGGAACAGAATCAAATTAATTTAAACATGCAATTAATTAGACCCTAATTTAATCTAACATTCAATTATTCCCTAATTAGACCCTAGATTTTTTTTACTTGTGGACTGTGGGCTATTAGCTGAATTAATACTACTTTTGACAGGATATATGGGCCAAATCCCTTCCGATTGGTCCAACTAGGGAGTCAATGGGTTCAACCGTTATTTTTCGTTGGGTTCAGGCCAGCTGCGTAGGTGTATGTGCTACTCGATCGGCAAAAGTCATTGGTGTCATGTGCACCCAATGCTTATACGCTGGCTCCGCCCCTGAGCACACGGCGAACTTTGCTTCGTTGGCTCCGCACGGTGGCCGTCCATCTCGATCTCAACGGTGCAAAACGCCGCTAGCATCGCCCTCCACCTGTCACTTCCACCATTAGCCCGACACCTCGAATATAACACATGCCCACCTCCGTCTCCATGTCCGCACAGGAGCCTCTGATCCCTTCCCCGCCTCCTCCGTAGCCGCCGCGATGGCCACTGACGCCCCCGCCCCCGTCCCCGCCGCCGCGTCGAAGTGGAACCTTTTCACCTTCGACACCGAGGAGGACGTCGCGGTGTCGCTGGCCAAGTACACGGCGGAGCTGTCCGCGAAGTTCGCCGCCGAGAGGGACGCCTTCACCGTCGTGCTCTCCGGCGGGACCCTAATCGAGACCCTCAGGTTCGTTCCCCGTCCTTATTTTGGGTTGGTTGGGTCCGAGGCTCTCGGATCCGGTAGAGATCATCTCTCTGTTTTCTTTTGGGCAGGAAGCTGGCGGAGCCGCCGTACCTGGAGACGGTGGACTGGAGCAAGTGGCACGTGTTCTGGGTCGACGAGCGGGTCGTGCCCAAGGACCATGTGGATAGCAACTACAAGCTCGCCGTCGATGGGTTGCTCTCCAAGGTATTCCCCACAATTTCTTCCTGAATTTACACTTCTTCCTGCAACTGCCCGTTCTTTCTGTCAGTTAGGGCATTTGCAGGGCATAATTGTGTGGCTTCACGTGATACAGAGTTGTGGGAGGAATAGTATTATTGTAATGCTTGGGCTAATGAAAAATTAAATCTATGCATCATTGTGGTCACTGCTTGGACGCTCGGGATTAAATCGTGTTGGTACGTTTTATGAATATAAACATTTCGTAACAGGTTGTCTAGCTTCACCTCACCATGTTAACTTCTGAATGGATTTAGAGCTATCTGAGTATACACACGCCTTGAGAAATTTGGCAAGTACATTTGATAAAGCATATGGCTTTCTCTCCTCTACACCGTGCATTTCTATACAATCCTGGCTACTAGAAGTCATAATTAAACTTACTTTATTAATTCATTGTACAGATTACACTGCTGCTCAAAATCATTTGCATGTATGGCCTCATGTCATATTTATGTTATCTTCAGTTAGAAATCATCTACGCAGCTGTTCAGATAACATGTGATTCTGGCAAAACAGGGTCTACATAAGTTTAGTAACATTTGCCAAGGTCTTGTCATTCATTTTATGCGGCTAACTGTGTCATGGTAATTTGGATAGCGTGGACCGACTCACTCGAATCTATTTTACCAGTGTCTCAGAGTGTACTATTGAATATATTTATATTTTCAGGCTTTTGGAAAGCAATTGTACTGATTTTTATGCCTGATCAGCCAAATGTGCCAAGCTCTTGAACTATACCGTAAAATGCCATTATCTACTATAGTGGTGTTTATGATAACAACACCGCTAGATAAAGCATGTATTTCTAGGTTACTAGAGATGCATTCTTATGTATAATTGTTCCCTCTTTATCAATTCTTAGCTGTCCGTAACTTTCTACCTATCAATAAGTACTTAGCTGTGTCATGTCTTGAACTTTGTAGGTACCAATTCCTACTAATCAAGTGTATGCCATCAATGATACTTTGTCTGCTGAGGGAGCGGCAGCTGATTATGAAGCTGTCTTGAAGCAGCTTGTTAAGAATGGAGTTCTTGCAATGTCAACAGCATCTGGGTTTCCCAGGTTTGATCTCATGCTTCTCGGCATGGGCCCGGACGGCCATCTTGCTTCTCTCTTCCCAGGCCACCCTCTTCTTAACGAGAACCAAAAGTGGGTCACCCACATCATGGATTCTCCAAAGCCGCCACCACAGAGGATTACGTTTACATTTCCGGTCATCAAGTCGTCTGCATATGTTGCCATGGTGGTAACCGGGCCTGGGGAAGCCGGCGCTGTGAAGAAGGTGCTCTCAGACGACAAGACTTTACCTTTGCTACCTACTGAGATGGCTATCCTTCAGGATGGAGAATTCACCTGGTTCACTGACAAGCAGGCTGTGTCAATGCTGCAGAACCAGTGAATCCCATGGCGATCTAAGCTTTAAGCTCTTCACTTAAATAAAAAATCTAGGGGCCTGCATTTGTTGCCCTGGATTCCTCCCTAGTGGAGCACCTGAACTTGAGCTTCTAAGTAGTATCTCTTACAGTAGTAGATAATATTTGCTAAGGCATTGCCCAATGGGTAACATTTGCTTTTAAAAGTTATTGGCCCATGATTAAGAAATGCAATGCCTGCCGCTATGTTACTGTTATGTTGAAAGCTGATATGTGATCAACTCATATATGTGACATCTCCGCATGTATGGCAAGCATAGTTCATCTGATGTGTAATGTGTTGCCTATTTAGTAGTCCTTCGCATTTAGTTGCTCTATTTCTTTTATATTATATACAGTATGAATTTCAATTCGAATTCAGCAACCTTTTCTTTGCACTTTAGTTCCATGCTTTAGATTTTGATTCTATCATTCATGTTTGTCCTGGATAAACATACCGAAATGGAAAATTTGGGAAATTTGAAGGGGGCACTGTGCTTCGTTGCCTCCGCACAGTGGCCGTCTATCTCGATCTCAACGGTACAAAACGCAGCATGACTCACCCCCCACCTGTCACTTCCACCGTTAGCCCCACACCTCGCATATACTACTAGCACAGGTCCACCTCCATGTCGGTCTCCGCCTCCGCCGCCGCATCCTGCTCCCTGCCGCCCCTCACCCGCCGCCGCTCGCCGCCGGCTTCCAGCGTCCCGTTCAGGAGCCTCCGGTCCCTTCCCCGCCTCCTCTCCTCCGCGCGCACTCTCACCCCCGCCGCCATGGCCACCGACGGCGCCGCCCCCGCCGCCGCGTCGAAGAGGGACCTGCTCATCTTCGACGCCGAGGAGGACCTCGCGGTGTCGCTCGCCAAGTACACGGCGGAGCTCTCCGCGAAGTTCGCCGCCGAGAGGGGCGCCTTCACCGTCGTCGTCTCCGGCGGATCCCTCATCAAGGCCCTCAGGTTCGTCCGTCCCCCACCAAACCAAACCAAAGACCGCGCCTCCCCTGGTTGGGTCCAGATCGGGTGAAGATCTCTTGTTTCCCCTCGCAGGAAGCTGGTGGAGCTGCCGTACCTGGAGACGGTCGACTGGAGCAAGTGGCACGTGTTCTGGGTCGACGAGCGGGTCGTGCCCAAGGACCACGACGACAGCAACTACAAGCTCGCCTACGATGGGTTGCTCTCCAAGGTAATCCCCACGGGTTCTTCCTTACTGGGTTTGCTCTTCTTCCCGCAACTGCTGGAGTGCTGGTTCTACCAATTCAGGTCTTTCCAGTGATCGGTTAGGAGATCTGGAAGACACTATTTTATAGTACTACCAAAACGTCTTACATTTATGAAAAGAAGGAGTAGCTTGGAGTAATGGGGGTTATGCAGGAATAGCATTATGGTAGTGCTTGAATTGATAGGAACTTCAAGCTAATGATGCATGTGCGTACTATGTATCACTACAGGTTGCATTGGCAGATATTTTTGCCTATTATTTAGATATTGGGGATTGAATTCGTGCCGGTTTAGTTGTTATAACCATTTGGTAACATGTTATTACTCCCTCCATTTCAAATCTGTGTCACTTAATTTTGAACGGAGGGACTAATTTATTGTTGTAATTGTAGTGCTACTCAAAATCATTTGCATGTATGGCATCGTTGTCATATGTATGTTCACTTCAGTCGGATATCATCTAACTCTACAGATAGGTTCAGTAGCATCTGTGAAGGTCATCCCTGTAAATCTGAAGAAGCTTTTTCAACTGATAGAGCTGCAACTAGTTTTGTTACAGTTCTTTTGATAGTGTGAACTGCCTCGCTTGAATCTCTGGTAGCGATTCTCAGAACGATATGAACAGATTTAGATTTTCAAGCTTATGGAAAGTTATTGTAAGGATTGTTATGTCTGTTTAACAGTTTGTGCAATAGCAAAAGGAGAGAGAGGCAGTCATTCTGATCCTAATTTACGTAACCTCTACAAAACCCCCCTTGTGCTCTGTGAATCATCATCATAATAGGGTCTTTGTCATAAAGAAGCATATGTAAATCAGCAATGGTGATACATTTCTTTCAGTACTGAGTTCTTATGATCCGCCTAGATCATTAGATGTATTCATGGTCAAATGTGCAAAGCTGTTGAAATATACCATAAATGACCTTATCTTTTATGGTGGTGTTTATAACGCAGCATCAATAAAGCATGTATTTAGGTTGCCATAGATGCATTATTATGTTTCTAAGTATTGTATTCACACCAGTTTTCAGGTTAAGTGTAACTTGCTATGTACTGAGCAATACTTAACTGGGTGGATTCTTCCAACTTTGCAGGTACCAATTCCTACGGGTCAAGTGTATGCTATCAATGATGCATTGTCTGCTGAGGGAGCAGCAGATGACTATGAAACTATCTTGAGGCAACTTGTTAAGAATGGCGTTCTTGCAATGTCAACAGCAACTGGGTTTCCCAGGTTTGATGTGATGCTTCTCGGCATGGGCCCAGACGGCCATATTGCTTCTCTCTTCCCAGGTCACCCTCTTGTTAAGGAGAACCAGAAGTGGGTCACCCACATCACAGACTCTCCAAAGCCTCCGCCAGAGAGGATTACATTTACATTTCCGGTGATCAACTCGTCTGCATATGTTGCCATGGTGGTAGCCGGGGCTGGGAAAGCTGGTGCGGTGCAGAAGGCGCTCTCTGACAAGAAGACTTCTGAGCTGCTACCTGTTGAGATGGTTGTCCTTCAGCATGGAGAGTTCACCTGGTTCACTGACAAGGAGGCGGTGTCGATGCTACAGAACCAGTGAATCCCATGGCCATCTAAGCTTTAACCTCTTCACGTGAATAAATATCCAGGGGCCTGTATTGTTGCATTCCTCCCTTGTGGGGAGTCCCCCTTGTGGATCACATGTAAGGCGAACTTGAGCTTGTCTGTAATATATTGTTTAGAGTAATGTGTTTCAGACAATCGGCTTCCAGCTTTTAGCAAGTAACATTTGCGATGCATTACCCAGTGGGTGCTCGGGTTATTTGCCAAAAATTCGCTTTTAAATGCTATGGTCGCATGATTAAGAAATGATATGCTTGCCGTATGTGATCATCTCATATGGCGTATGTGGCAAGCATGGTTATCTCCTTTGTTTCCTATTGAGTCGGGATGGAACTGGCAAGGCCAGCACCTGGTGTCAGTGTTAGAGAACAAGTGTAGCTAAATAAGCCAGAGGATCTAGATAATGTACGATGCAAGGTGCTTATAGAGGTGCTTAGCAAAATAAACCGGTTTTGATTAGGCACTAGTGCTTATTTACACAAGAGAAATACTTAACTAGGCACCTCTCCTATAGAAATAAGTATTGGTGCTTAGGAAAATGCTTGGTTTATTTTTGTAAGCATCTCACTAATTACCTTGCATTGTACATGGCCACATAAAAAAATGATGTATAAAAGCATGACGTAACAGAGAAGAAACACAAATCACGGGAGGTGAATTACGAATGGAAATGAATCAAGCAAGATATGCCCTGCATATGCTAAGGAAAGAAATCCCTGATTCACGCATGCGCATGCACATCCCAATTTCCGGAATCTCCCGGAATCAAATCGCGTTTAATTCGACGCCGATCGAGCTGTTGATGATCGGGCAGCGGGATGACACCCGGATCAGACCGATCACGCGCTGGCCGATTAAATTCCATCTGCCGGCCGGCGCAGTGAGCTGTTCGCTACGACGTACGGACGGGACGGGCCATGGTGAATTTGCATGGGTCGACGGCCGGCAGGTACCTCCTGCCGCTGGTCTTTCCGGCGTGCTGCGCCCTGTGGATGCTCCTCTTCTTTCATTCTCCGACGGCCGTCGTGCGGGAGAGTTTCCAGCCGTGGATTTCGTTGCCAGAGCAACGGGTCGTCGACGCGACGCCGACGCCGGCGCTTCCGGAGCGTCGAGAGATCATTGACACGTCCCCATGGCAATCGCCGCCGCCGCAGGAGGGTCGGGAGTCCATTAACGCGTCGCCGCCACCGTCACGTCAAGTGAGGACAGAGACTCGGTCGCCACCTCCGCCGGCGGCTGCGAGCGACCGGTGCGCCGACCGCTACATCTACATCCACGATCTGCCGAGCCGGTTCAACGCCGACCTGATCCGCGACTGCCGGTCCCTGTGCGATTGGACGGACATGTGCAAGCACCTTGCGAACGGCGGCATGGGCCCGCGGCTCACGCGCACCGGCGGCGTGCTCCCGTCCACCGGCTGGTACGACACCAACCAGTTCACCCTGGAGGTTATTTTCCACAACCGGATGCGGCGGTACGACTGCCTCACCACCGATGCCTCCCGCGCTGCTGCCGTCTACGTGCCCTACTACGCCGGGCTCGACGTCGGCCGATACCTTTGGGGGTTCAGCAACGCCCTCCGCGACACCCTCGCCGAGGACCTCGTCGAGTGGCTCCGGTCGTCACCGGCATGGGCGGCGCACGGCTGGCGGGACCACTTTTTCGTAGGCGGCCGCATCACATGAGATTTCCGGCGTCAGGACGGACGCGAGTGGGGCAGCCGGCTGCTCCTCCTCCCGGAGACCAAGAACATGACGACGCTCACCATCGAGTCGAGCCCGTGGCACGGCAACGACGTCGGCGTACCGTACCCGACCTACTTCCACCCGTCCCGCTCCGCCGAGGTGGGCTCGTGGCAGCGCGCCGTGCGGCGCGTGCGGCGGCCGTGGCTCTTCGCGTTCGCCGGCGGCACGCGGGGGCACGGCAGCGACAAGAACATCGACGTCAACGGCGTCGTCCGCGACGCGATCATCGAGCAGTGCGCGCAGTCGCGGCGGTGCGGGCTCCTCCAGTGCGGCGCCCGCGGCCGGCGCAACGACTGCTCCGCGCCGGGCAACGTCATGCGGCTGTTCAAGAGTGCCGCCTTCTGCCTGCAGCCGCAGGGGGACTCGTACACGCGGAAGTCGGCGTTCGACGCCGTGCTCGCCGGCTGCGTGCCGGTGTTCTTCCACCCAGGATCGGCGTACGTGCAGTACCGGTGGCACCTGCCGGCAGACCACCGTAAGTACTCGGTGTTCGTGTCGGAGGACGGCGTGCGGAACGGCACGGTGAGGGTGGAGGACGTGCTCCGGCGGATCAGCGCGAGGGAGGTGGCGGCCATGAGGGAGCAGCTGGTCAGGATGATCCCCAGCATCGTGTACAGGGACCCGAGGGCCACCGCGGGACACGGGTTGAAGGACGCCGTGGATGTTGCCGTCGACGGCGTGATCGAGAGGGTGAGGAGGATCAAGCAAGGGCTGCCTCTCTGGGATGATGACATCGGGCAGTGGTATGGCTACTTTGACAAGCAGTGAAACATTTTTGTTTGCTCACCATGGCTCGCCACCAAGCGCAGGTCAAGCTTTGAGAAACAAAGCGAAGTATAGTACCTATATATAAAACTTGGTGAGATTCATCTCTCTCAGCCTGTCCACGTCCCACGCGAAACGTCGGCCGTCCGATCGCCACAACGGACGGCCCTGATGAAGCCACGTCCACCACCGCGCGCCACTGTTCATCGCCTATTTTTGTCCAATAAGAGCGGGCCACGTCGCCCGGTCACCCGGTGGTCACCCCAGTTCTAACCGGTCACCCGCCTCCGCGCTGTCCGATCCGGATCTGACGGTCCCCGCGGCCGTTCTGCACAAAAACCCTTGCATTTTTTGAAATTTGCGAATAGGTCCTTTTGTATAAAAGGCCCACCCGTAACCCTAGATTCCTTATCCTCCCACTCCGCTCATCCTCTCTCCAGCCCCCCACACAGCGGGTCAGCGGCGGCGGTGGCCACGCTCCGGCCGCTCACCGCCGGCCGGCCTTTCTCCGTCGCGCCACCACCCCGCCCCGACCTCAGCCCTCCTCCTCTCTTCCAGTCTCCCTCCACCATGGCTGCGTCTTCCTCCTCCGCCTAGCACGCACGCGTCTTTTGGGCGTCGCTCGCCCGACCCCGAGCCCCAGCGCACCACCTCTTCTCTTCTCTCCCGCTTGCGCTCCTTCTCTCCCGCCCATGGCGACCCCAAGCCCTACTGGCGGTGGTCCTTCCTTGTGCAGCAGCCGCCGGATCAACCGTTGCGTGGATGCGTCCGAGGCGGACGACCGCCGCGCCGCTGGCAGTGTTGGTCCTCATGCAGCCGCACTCCGATTTGAATTCCTCATCGCTCACCCGTGGCTGATGATGCTCCCTTTGCAGGATGTTGGCCAAGCTGCAGTTCCTGACGGCCACTGAAACTACTGCTTCCACTGCTGCGTCCTGTGCCTTCTTCCCATCTTCTCTAAATTCACTCCTCCTCCTCCGCTCCTTCTCTACCGCATGCCTGTGGATTGGATTTCTTCACTGTTTAGATTTGGGTTCCTTTACTTTTCAGGTTCATATGGTGCTATGTGTAGCCCTCGATCACACGAACTCGAGATGATCAAGAACGAGAGGAACACGAGAGTGTTTTGTGCTGCGCTGAAACTTTGCAGCTTTTCTGTTGTTCCATTTATAACGAAAAGGAAAGAAAACAGGTTAAGCCACGCGCTCCACTACCGATCGTGCCATCCCACGATCCGAGCTTCGTGCCCAACGATCTACGACTTGGCCAGTGCCGCACAAACCGCGAACTCCTGGTCCAACTAACCTGAGCTGAAAAAACGCTAACAGAATCCTATCTCTGACGAAACTGAACTGTCGAAACTGAAACTGAACCTAACCTATTCAGAACCGCGGGAGAGAGCCAGGGTTTAAGCCAACAATCTCCCCCTCAACCTTGGCTCACGACCTTGATGTCGATGATCCCCACCTTGCCGCGCAGCTCCTGGAAGCGAACACGGCCCAGTGCCTTCGTCAGAATGTCCGCCTTTTGCTCGTTAGTGCCGATGAACTCCACGACCACCGTGCCCTTCTCAACACAATCACGAATGAAGTGATAGCGCAGATCTATGTGCTTGCTGCGGTCATGGAGCACTGGATTCTTGCAGAGCGAAATGGCGGACTTGTTGTCGATGTAGAGAGTCACAGGAGCGGCGTCTTGATTGAGCAGCTCCCCGAGTAGGCGAGCAAGCCAAACACCTTGGCATGCCGCCGTGGCCGCCGCGATATACTCAGCCTCGCACGAAGAGGTCGTGACAACCTTCTGCTTCTGCGATTGCCAGCTGACAGGACTGCCTCCGAGGAAGAACAGCACACCGGAGGTGCTTTTCCTGGTGTCCACGTCCCCGGCGTGGTCTGAGTCGCTGAAGCCGATCAGAGTCTCGTGGTCACCACGGCGATACACACAGCCGTGTGTGAGTGTGCCCGAGATGTAGCGAAGGAGATGCTTGACCGCCGCGATATGATCAGCTGCTGGAGCTTCCATGAACCTGCTCAGAAAACCCACGGCGAACGCGATGTCGGGGCGGGTGTGCACCAGGTACCTCAGGCTGCGATGACGCTGCGGTAGAACGTGATGTCCACAGGTTCCTCCTTGCTCTCCTTGCTCAGCTCTCGGTGTCTTTGTGGCGTTGCAATCCGCCATGCGTGCTCTGTCAAGCAGCTTGCGGGCATACGCCGTCTGCACGATCGTGGTCTGCCCACGTTCTTGCTTCACCTCTAGCTCGAGGTAGTATCTGAGCAGGCCGAGGTCGCTCATGCTGAAGAGGTGCTGCATCTCCTCCTTGAAGTGCTGGACCTCCTGCTTCTCAGCTCCGGCGATGACGAGGTCGTCGACGTACACGCCGACGATGAGAAGCGCGTTCACGGCTCCTCGTGCATACACGCCGTGCTCCGTGACGCTGCGTGTGAAGCCGAGCGACGCCAGGCTTGTGTCGAGCTTCGCGTTCCGGGCTCGTGGGGCTTGCCGCAGCCCGTACAAGGCCTTGTGAAGCTTGTAGACGCCGTGCTCATGTCCATCGGCGATGAATCCAGGTGGCTGGGACACGTACACCACCTCCTCGAGCTCGCCATTGAGGAACGCCGATTTCACGTCCATGTGGTGGACCTCCCAACCACGGTGTGCCGCCAACGCAAGGATCAGTCGCACGGACTCCAGCCTTGCCACGGGCGCGAACACCTCTTCAAAATCCACGCCTGCTTGCTGCACATACCCCTTTGCGACGAGCCGAGCCTTGTGCTTGACGATGTGGCCGTGCTCGTCGCGCTTGACTTTGAACACCCATTTTAGCCCGATTGCGCGATGTCCTGCAGGAAGAGAGGTGAGTGTCCAAGTGTTGTTGTCGTCGATGGACTGTAGTTCGTCCAGCATCGCACGGCGCCAGCAGTCTTCTCGTTCTGCTTCTGCGAACGTTGCTGGTTCTTCTTCTCCGGCCGCGAGGAGGAGCTCTTCCTCGTCATCAGAGGGTGGTGCAGGAGGTCGCTGTGCCAGCTTCGGTGGACCAGCTGGGCTGCCAAGAAGATCACTGACAAGTCTGAATCGGTGCCAGCTTAGATCCGATGTTCCTTCTTCTTCACGTCAAGCTGATGCTATCTGAAGGTTCACTGTTTGGTTTATCTGAATTTTGTGCCCGTCCCCGGATGCATCGTCTGAAGATGCATTATTTGACGTTCAATCAGACGAGCAGGATGATTCCTCTAATGCATTATTTGATGATCCAGATCCAGGTGTAAATTTTGCTCCTCTTCTATTTTGGGTTGGTTGTATTTCAAGTACATTTGTTACTTAATCTGACATTCTTTTCTTCCCAGTTTCTTTGTTACTAACTTCTGTTTCTTACTGTTTTCTCGGTTTTAGTTGCCGCTACTCCTTTTGTTCATGCTGTTACGGTGGCTATAAATCACAGTGCGCGCATGGCTATTCGTCGTCATCATCGGCTTTTAAAGACAGGTTTCCAGTCTGCTAATATGAATCTTCCTCTTTTTGAAGATTTTGTTCGTCTTTTAAAACATAAGTTACTGAATTTTACACTAATGTGTACTTAATTCTGCAAGTTACTTTTTATGTTATTTAGCTATTTTTTCTCACTTTCTTCTGTTTTTTCTATCTAAATCATTTATAGGATCTTGGCCTGGAAGATCTTATTACGGTGGTCCTCATATAGTTTGCGAATATTGTGGAGCTAATTTCTGGTACCAGGAGCGTTGTAAACGACTTAGTACAAAGAAGCGCGTTGTCTACACATGTTGGTAGGTTACTGTGATGTGTACATCTCCATGCAGACCTTCATGATCCCAGGGACAATATTCATGTCGTTGCTTGCTGGAGCTCTATTTGAGTCACTCCGACGCGTAGCTCTGGTTGTCTTTGCTGCCTCTGCTGGTGCTTCTTCATGCTATTTCCTGTCAAAGATAATCGGAAAACCGCTGGTTTTCTTGCTGTGGCCATACAAGCTTACGTTTTTCCAGAAGCAGGTAACTTTAGCACCAATGTTAGTCTAACATGGTTCTGTTTCACCCATATGTAGTGTCATCATGTCTCACAATTTTGTGGGATGCTTAAAAAAGTAGTTAGAGTCGTCATAGCTGAAAATGTGTGATTTGTCTTTATTTTCAGATTGCTAGAAGGAGACAAAAAGCTGTTGAACTACATGCTTTTCCTAAGGGTCACCCCGACATTGCCAAATACCTTCATTAACTTAGCTTCGGAGTATTATTCTTGCCGATTGGTACCTCTACAACCACATTATTGGCAGTTGTGTTGTTGCTATATTCCACCAAGCATCAATTGTTGGTTAGGAACTAGAATGTATTTTCTACTCTTGCTCAGTTTCATTAAGGTTAGGTGCAGAACCAGAATGTAAGAAGGGCATGGTTAGGAATGTGTTTTTTTCATTCTGATTTTTAAACATGATGAGTGTTGTCATTAAACCATTCCCATTGTTCTCTTTTCATCAGTTTCATGCAACTGTACATGGATAGTTTTAGTGGCAGAATTAGAATACAAATGATGGTTAGTAATGCAGTACATGTGTTAGTTTTAAATTATTAGCAGGATACTCTGTAACTAACATCCTTATTCTCTTTCCTGGCCAGTTTAATGGAACTGTACATCATTAGGTTTAGTGGCAGTACTTAGTTCAACTGCTATATCATGTCAGTTTGCACTGACACATACTTTCTAATAAGATTTTGATTGGTGCGAGCTGTAACAAATCCAATGGTGGAGGCCGACCAGCAATCCTTTTTCTAGATCAATAGGAATGGTTTAATGACTCCTGTAACCCGTGATCACCGGACATGTGTTTAGCGCCAATCTAAGTACAGTCTATCGACTGTTGAAGTCTACGGGCGCGCGTGTCGCCGCGCCTAATTACCTAGTAGGAAGGAATAGTTGTTCATCAATTAGTTCATCATAAGGGTTATGACATACTCGAGCAAAGCCGTAAGCTTTCCAATCATATAAGCGTATTCATGCTAATTTACATACGGGAATAGTGAATTTTGAAGCCTTTTCCTGCTCAGGATAGTAACATGTTTTTGTTTTATGAAAATTGATTGATTGATTCCACCCAGGCGACGTATTACAGGTTCTCCACGGTAGTCCTCGAAAAAGTATCCAACACCCCAAACAGAGGCCGCTTTGGGGGTGCAGACATACTTGTCGGTCGAGACAAATAGGGACGACTCCCGGAGAGGCGGCCTCAAACATACAAAACAAAATCCAGTCAAGTCTAAACGAAGTTCCAAAATTATTCAAATTTGTAGTCTATATTTTTACATAGAATTTGAACAAAATTTAAATCGTAAACTAATTATTGCCATCTTCGGAGGAAAGGCAGACAATATATAGCAGCCTCCGTCGAGTCGTTGAGATACCGAGATGGAGGTTGTTGCTAGTATGCATACGTCGACCGTGCACAACGACTGCTTGAGGTGAGCAGGGCGTCGCCGGCGACCCAGGAGCGGCCACAACACAGCGCAGCGGACATCTTCGCCCTCCCGCTCAACCAGCTCACCCTGTCCTCCTCCACCTCACCGACGGCATCGGGCAACTACGACGCGCTGCTGCTCCCCCGTCTCCGAGCTCACACAACCTCTACCTCTCCCCCGTCCCCAAACACCCCACCGCCCGGCGCCGCCTCCTAGCACCGTATCCACCGCCGGCAGCGGCCGATTTCTCCGATGTTCCTGGCCGAGGGATCAGGCATCGCACCCCACCCCTCCTACTTCGTCGGGCATGGACGATTTTTTGGCACCCAGGCTGTTCCTGCGTGAAAGAGGGCTGACACAGCGTGTCAAACCCGCACAACAGGTCACCGAGAAACAAATCTCAGAATCGATCGTTTACTGTGACATACCCAACCCACAGTTGTTTCTGTTATGCATCCTATATCATTACTAGTAGTTCTACGATGTCGAATGGCACTAAGAGAAGATGAAAAATACATGTAGAGGGAGAGTTCAGGTAATACTAATAATCAGTTTGACGTGCTTCAGCTGCTCCGCTACCTGCCTCTGCACATCTTCCTTCAGTTTATGGAACGCTTCACCCGGATCCGAGAAAGCCAGCCGAATCTCCCTGAGGCTTGTGAGGACTTGCAGCCCGGAGATTTCTTCCAGCCCTCCACACTGATCAACTCGTAGCAGCTCGAGCCTAGGCATCGCGCCCTCTCCAAACAGCACCGATTCGGTATCAGCCAAGTTATTAAGCTCCAGCACCACGAGACTCAGAAAAGATGAGTTTTGGAAATGGAGTTGTTCCTTGCGGAACGAATAAAAGTTGAGCCGTAGAACTGCAAGGTTTGGTAGCATCCCAACGGCATGTATAGCATCTTGCTCCAATTCGGAAAACCTTAGCGCCAACTTGGACAGATTCTGTAGCTGATGGATCCATGCGGTCATTCTAACTAGCTTGCCAGTAACCTTGAGACTCTCTAGGCAGGTTGGTGGCCACAAACCCTCACCCAAACAACCATCTAACGCACGCAAATTAATGGGAAGTTCATCAACTGACAGAGATCGAAGTTGATTGAGACCAGCAATGGCAGACCAGAACACCATACTATTTTCGGGCATGAAACCAACCACTCCAAGCTTACGCAGCTGAGTAAGCTCTTTGAGCTCTTTTACTGCAACCTTTCCCTTTCCAATATTGACATGACGTAAAGTCTGCAGGGCTTTCAGTTTCCCGACCCCTCTAGGAATTTGAATACCAGATCCATCTGCCAATTCAGAGCGATAAAGGTTGAACATATCATGCCTGTTCAAACCAACATCTAAAGATTGTGGTCTCAAGAAAAGAGGAACTGTAGACAGGAAACCGACACACGGTCCATGTCTTACACAATTGAAGTATTGCGTATGTATGCCATACTCTCCTTTGACACTCTTAGATCTGTTCCAAGAAGCATGAAGGTGTTGTAACTTCCAAAGCTTGGTGATTGTTGTTGGAAACTCCGGTATGCGTGTACCTCTAACATCCAGTGTTTGCAGCTGCCTCAAATTCCCCAAACAATTAGGCAGACGGTAAATGTTCACACAGTCTCGTACAGAGAGATACTTGAGGTGAAGGAGTTGCCCGATTTGATCTAGATGATGATCTCTTAACCCTAGAGTGTCATTCAAATCCAGCACTCGGAGGAACCTCATCTTATCGGAGATGAAAAAGGGGCTCCAATCTCCAAACACTGTCAATGACCGTATGTGCGACAGGTCCAGCATATTCACCAACACATCTTTATCCCTTTTCCAGTTGCTGCCTATGACAAGATGACGTATTGGACCTTGTGTGCTGCTCAAACAACATCCTTCTTCCAGTGTGAAGACAAGGTTTTCCTCCCTAGCCTTTGAGATGCATATTTCACGGATGATATCATGAAGTTGGCAAGAACTGATTTTCCCACTGTAATGATTTACCCCTTCCCCTGGCAGGATCATACTCCTATCCAATAGCTCATCAAAGTACCTGCGACCAAGTTCATCCGCAGTCATTCCATGCATATCCCTTGAGTAACCCTCTGCGATCCACCGCCTCACCAAGCGACCCCACCTAATTCTGTGGTCTTCAGGAAATATGGACATGTATAAAAAGGCAGACTTGAGATGGTACGGCAAACCATCATAGCTCCTCATAAGGATTGCCTTTATTGTCCTAAGGTCAGGGTTTATCTCCAGTTCAGCACTAATACAAGCATTCATCTTCCTCCATTCAGTAGCAGTTTTTGGCTTAGTGGCTAAAAATCCACCTATGGTTGATATTGCAAGGGGAAGACCATCACATTTCTTTAGGACAAGTCTTGCTTGCTCCATCATAGCAGGGATTAAGTCTTTTTTTTCAGTTTTGTCCTTGAATACCTGCAACGGATAATTTAACCAAGTTAATTCTTTGGATTAAATAATAACTGGTGCTACATCAAGAATATGAAATATTATGGACTTGTTTGTCCTAGCTTCAGCCAGTGGCTTCTGGAAGCCAAAGATTAGGGGTATGAAACTAAATTATCCATTTTCTCTTTAACTCTAATATTGGAATTCCCATTGTTAGTATTACATATTAGCGATATTAACTTGAAAAAGATGAAATCTGTGGAATAGTAGAGAACTATGTCGTCTTTGTGGAATGCAGTGGAAAATTTCCATGACCAAATAATTTTGCAGGTGTAAGACAACTAGAGTTTCAACGTTTGTTTCCAACAAGACATCAACTTTTAAACTTCCACTTCAAAATCGAGAGAAATGTCTAGGTCAGTAACTATATCAGGTGAAAAACTAATATTGAAGGTGTCATGTATCCTGCACTAGCCAACTATCCCAAAAGTCCGAACCGATGGAAAGACTAGTGCAATTCACATATACTGTAACACCCCCTCTCACGTGTGACTCGGGGAGGGAGAGGCCACACGTGCAACCGGAAGATAGCGACGGCGCGCAAGTCTCAGAGGTATGGCGCAAGACAGGCTCATACTTGGACACAAGGGGGGTTACGAGCAATTTTTAATAAATTGCACAAACCAGGACTCGAACTCGAGACCTTCAGCTCTGATACCATGTCATGTATCCTGCACTAGCCAACTATCCCAAAAGTCCGAACTGATGGAAAGACTAGTGCAATTCACATATACTGTAACACCCCTCTCACGTGTGACTCGGGGAGGGAGAGGCCACACGTGCAACCGGAAGATAGCGACGGCGCGCAAGTCTCAGAGGTATGGCGCAAGACAGGCTCATACTTGGAAACAAGGGGGGTTACCAGCAATTTTTAATAAATTGCACAAACCAGGACTCGAACTCGAGACCTTCAGCTCTGATACCATGTCATGTATCCTGCACTAGCCAACTATCCCAAAAGTCCGAACTGATGGAAAGACTAGTGCAATTCACATATACTGTAACATGTCAAGCTTCATGCGCTGACCACTATTCCAAAAAACCGATCTAGTAGAAAGGGCTAGCGCAGTCCACATATACTGTAACACCCCCTCTCACGTGTGACTCGGAGAGGCCAACACGTGCACACAAATCTCAGAGGTATACGCCTCGGCCAATACGTGGACTCAGAGGTATGACTCAAGAGGTCTATACATGGACTCAGAGGTATGACTCAAGAGACGTATACGTGGACACAAAGGGGGGCTACAACAATTTTTTAATAAAGTGCGGAAGTTAGGACTCGAACTCGAGAACTTGGCTCTGATACCATTTCAAGCTTCATGCGCTGACCACTATTCCAAAAGACCGATCTAGTAGAAAGGGCTAGCGCAGTCCACATATACTGTAACAGAAGGCAATACATATATTAGTTATGAAAGTACCTTGTTAATGAAGAGGTCAAGTGCAGCATCATCTTTTAGACCTTCAAGACTATACAAGTTCTGGTATTCTGTTGAACAATGTATGGCAATGTTTTTTTCTCTTGTGGTGACTATGATCCTTTCAGCATTACACAAACTCTCTTTGACCAAGTCCCATTCAAATGTGGATGCTATATCATCAAGAACAACAACGCACCTTTGTGTTTTTAATAGCCGAGCTAACTCTTTCTTCAATTCTTCAAGTTTCATCACTGCTATGCTTTTCTTTTGCGCCCCTTTTGCTGTTGCTCCAGCAGGATCTTCTTGAATATTTTTCTGAAGTTGGAACGCCAAATTTCTAAGGAGTACTTCCGGGTTAAAAGGACGTAATGCAGTGGCCCAAGCATGCTTCCAGCCACCAAGCTGTTGGCATTGGTAGACGCTTCGGGCAAGAGTTGTTTTTCCAAGGCCCCCCATTCCCCAAATAGAGACCACCTTACAGCCTTGATTGTTGTCCGGTTGACAAACTAATCTGATGACAGTAGATTTCTCTGTTTCTCGGCCAATGAGCACTTCATCATCCAATGCTAGCGTCCTGCTGCGATCAAACTTCTTTCCAGAAGTTGAATTACAAATTTTGTCTTCATTTACACCCTCAGATTGTAGATACTCCTCTTGTATTTCACTGGTGGGTAATGCTTTGTTATTCTCAGAAGTAGTAACTTTGATTGGGTCAAGAATGGGCTCTACAGAACATGATGCATCCACAGCCTGAACCAAAAGATATATGAGATTTTTTTTTACTTGTACTCTGCACATTTTTAAATCTAAATTATCTGCTTGTCTTTCCAATGTTGAGAATTTGCATGTTTATATTTTTACATATCACCATTAAACTGTCTTTTTTTATATAATGACACTAAACCTATCTAACTAGTAGTATTCATTAATATGGAAATATCATTAACTACTCCCACAAAATGGATGTATGTAGACATGTTACAAGTCTAGATGCATCCACTTTTATACAAATAGAAGTCATCTAATTTGGAACAGAGGGAGTAGTATTATTAATGACTAATATTTACTTCCACATATATAGAGTGCAAAATGTTCATATTAGTCATACACTATTATTGAATATTGATACTGTAGTCCTTATTAAGAGGTAACAGTAAGCATGTTACACAAAATTAATGGTTGATATTGCTTCATTGGTATCAAACAATGCTACAATAACACTTGTCGTGCTGACCTGCTCCTCTGAAGTCTACGATTAGACGCGAAATGAAATGAACTCTTCTAAATGTACCAGAAATATATTTACCAGAAACGGAATTTATAACAAGAGATGTACCAGAATTATATTTTACTAGATGGATTATAGTGTTTGTCAGTGTGACGATAAAAAGGAACACACAATGAAAGATTTCTACAAACAAAATTTAATCCATAGACACACATTTTTAGAATTAAATTTTGATCAGCTAGCAGACACCCACCTTTTGTTTCTCCGTCTCCATTGCAGCAAGCCTTGCTTCATTGGGTTCAAGAATAACCGCACTAGAACTATCCATGCTGGCCTATTTTTTCAAAAAACTCTCATGGATCATCCATAAAAAAGTAAGAAAAGTTATAACAGAAGATGTACCAGGAAAAAGTTCACAAAACTGAGATCACCTTACAGTCCTGATCGTTGTCAGCTTGGCCAACTAATTCAATCATAGTAGATTTCTCTGATTCTTGTCCACAGAGCAATTCATCAACCGGTGGCAGTCTCCTGATGCTATCAAACCTTGTGTTTTTCTCAGTGGTAACATTATTTGAGTCAAAAATGGCCTTGGCGGAGCATGCTGCATGCATAGCCTGAACAAAAGCAGATGTACAAGAGTTTACTTAGTTGCTCCACATTTTTATATCTAAACAATACACTTGTCTTTTAAATATTGATGATTTTCAAGTGCATACTATTAGTGAAAATAATATAACCAACCAACTGTCTAACTATATCGTCAGTTCAATTCCAAACCACCGCGCTCTCTCCATTAGCGTAAATTGTACAAGGAGGCATGCTCGAAATATCTTAATTTTCTTTCTCTCAATTTTCAAGGTTTTTTAAATATCCTTTAGCCCCTATTAGCTCATTTATAACTCGAATGTATGAAATTATGTTTGCATATCAAACTTACGAGGTACATTCTAGATGAGGTTTTATATCCAAGCAAATATAATTAATAGGTAGGTAATTCAAGAATTGAATTTCAATCAGCTTATGGAGTCCCACCTTCAATTTCTCCTTCTCCACAGAAGCAAGCCTTGTTTCGTTGATGGTAAACATTTTTGCACTAGCATTATCCATGCTGACTTGCTCCTCTGAATTCTGTTATTAGATGTGGAATGAAAAGAAGAATAAGCCATCCATACTTAAGAAGAACAAAATTTATTGCAGAAGATATATCATACAAAGATTTACCTTCTTGTGGAACAGAAAAATAGTTTGGTCAGATGACAACTGCTTCAACTCTGACACTTGGTATGGTTTCTCCGTGCACAAGCTTGCAATTTCAACTTTCTGCGTAGAAACAATTATTCTACTTTGTTTCTTATTGTCAGGAAAGTACTTTTTGATGCAATGCCACTCCACTATCGTGGAAAGGTCATCAATCACAATCAGGTAGCTATTGCAGCTCACTTGTGCATTGAAAACCTGAACCAACTCATTTTGCTCCATGTTCTCCATTTTCATCAAAACGTTAGCCCAATGCTTGTTCCCTCTTCTTCCTTCCCAAGACCATCAAGGGAGTTTTCATAGAACTGCCATACTAAGTTCCGGAGAAACTCTTTCGGATTGAAGGGATGCATCAACCTGATCCAAGCGCGGAATCCAAACCTTTTCAATACCTTGGGGTCATCATAGACCTCCTGGATGGCGGATGTCTTCCCGAGTTCACCGCTAGTTCCCCACACTGCCATCACCCTAAGGTCCACATTGTTGCTGGTAATTAGCTGGTGTAGATCCACCTCTGATGATTTGTCATGCTCCAAGGCAGCAACCCTTGCTTCGTCGATGCCAAATAATGCCGCAGTGGCAATGCTGGCCTGTTCCTCTGCCGTGGTAGACTTGGAACCAGAGCTCTCCTTCATGAGGCGGTAGCGCAGGTTCCTGTTGCTCACATCCTCGACCTCAGCCCTCAGCTCCTTCACTTCCAAGGCAATGCGACGTCGATCAAATGGGCTGCGTGGGATGCACCCCAAGAATGGCTTCTTCTCATCGTGGAGACCGAAATCCATGAGGCTATCCTCCACTTTGTAGGCCAGGTCGCCGATCTGCTTCACCCAGGTCATGAGCACCTTGTTCTGGCTTTGCTCCTCATCAGCGGTCATCAGGAATGACTGCATCATTTGCAGCTCATTAGTGATAAAGTTCACGTCACGCACGACGCCGAGCTGCAGCGCGATCTCATCGGCCGCCTTGGACTTGGCATAGCCCAGCGCGCCATCGAGCATGGCCTTCCCCATGCTCACCGCCGTCACCTCCATGGCTCTCCTCTCCTGATTGTGTGTGACTTTTGTGATCCAGAAAAAAATGCTGCTATTCTGAAGACCGAGTAGCTGAGGACGGCTTAATGAAAGAGCTCCCAGACGTGGGTTGGAATTAAGAAGTAAGAAATTGACCTGCACATCGACATGTCTTTTTGGAGAGGCTTTCAACTAACAATTAAAATGAATTGGATATACATAATGGAAGCATCATCTACCGATGAAGACGGCACTGCTACTCTGTCTACATGATAGGAATACAGACAGATTACAGGTCATACGTGATAAGAAATACTCCAACCAAATTACAATACTAGTAAAGCTCTCCACTTGACGGTTCTCATCTCGAGTATCGATACTGTGAATTATTTTTCGTGCCATTGGGTGCCTCTTCCTCGGTCCAAAGGACCAGCCAAGAAGGTCAAAGCTTCCGCCACGCATCTTATGCATACTTAAGCGTAGATGGGTTGCAATCCAATGTAGTTTAAAAGTCTCGATGTGATCTGCATTCATATACGCATCCAGCTTGCATTCTTTGTATAATACTCCAATTAGCTGTCCACATGGCCAAGGCTATTCCCAGCTCATGCTGACTATTTTAATCTCCCATAACGTGAATGGAGATTGGAACAGGCAAACAGCTCCTTGGGTGGAGGGGTGGAGACAGAAATTGGTGGGATGAATCTCACTAATGCATTGAATGCCTCTTCCACAGTCCAGATCGAGAACCCGCCAATAACTCAATAAGGTCAACGCGTCTGCCGCGAATCAAATGTATAATTAAGCCTAGGAGGGTTTCCATTGAAGTTAGTTAAAAATTGTTGAGGTGGTGGAATGAAATTTCAGTAATTAGGCGAATCCGCTCTGCTGGCCTAACACAGTCAAGTCAGGCTGTACCTAGATGGCCTAACACCTCCTTGGGTGGTATGAAATATGAATTTCACTAATGCATCGAATGCCTCTTCTACGGTCCAAAGAACCAGCCAAGAACTCAAGAAGGTCAACCCTTCCAGCGCATCCAATGCATAATTAAGCCTAGAAGGTATTTTTTTTAGATAAACAAGCCTAGAAGGGTTGCCATCGGAGTAGTTAAAAATTGTTGAGGTGTTCTGCATTCATACGCATCCAGCTTGCATATTATTTCTATAACTGTCTACATGGCCAAGGCCAATCCCACCGCATATTGACTAGGGAGTACTGTATTTTAATCTTCCCTTGCGTGAGTGGCGGAGCCAGGAATTAAACTGAGCCGGGTCGGAAAAATAAGCTTTAAATTTTTTCATGGCAGAAAAACAAGTGCATTCGATAAAAAAGGTCCAAACTGATCCAATTTGCATATTTCATCAAGTACACCTATGAAATGACAATAAATAACAAGAAGAACATACAAAATAGAGCTACATTTTCACAAAATAGAGCTACATTTTCATGACAGGAACGAAACGCTTGGTGAGTGCAGCTAGCACGAGCGAGAGCTACTACTCCTTATGCTACGTATAGGAGAATCAATCTCGTTGGTACAGAGCTCTCTGCCTCTGTAGGCTGTACACGCGAGTGGGCTGAGGCTAACCAATTTGCAGTTCAGAGCAAGATGAACCTTGGTAATCCTTGATCTAGAAAAACACAGGTACTGAGCAATTGGAGGAGAAGAGTAACGCACATACCTTCACAAGATCTGCACGCGCGCACGGCCGCGCTCGCCAAGGTCCGTGTGGACGAGGAGCACGACGCCTTGAGCCGCGGGTCGCGCCGCCACGGACTTCCGTGGTCCTCCGCCATCTACTGCACCAGCGGCGCGGACGACGCCCCAGAGACGGCGGATCCGGCGCGGACGGAGGTGGAGGAGAAGGACACGGCAAGGCCAACGGCGTCGGGGGTGGCGGCGGCGGCTCCCAAATCGGCCGCCGGCTGAGTGGAATCGGCGGCGGAATTGCTCTGGCAGAGAGGGCAGGGCGCGTGGGGCGTGGAGAGGAGCGAAGGCGCAGGGGCCAGGGAGCAAGGGCGCGAGGCAAGGAGGCGGAAGGGCCGCCGCCGGACGGGCGTGGAGAGGAGCGACCGAGCGAGTAAGATGCGGGATTGGGATGCGATGCGAAGCGATGCGATGCGGTATTACCTAATTTTATTTTCGCCAAAAGTGAGCCGGGTGGTGGTCGACCCCCTTTTTTTTTGCAATTCAAACTCTTCATATATTAAGCTAGCAAGCCCGCCTCATTAAAAACCTTCCAGTCCCCTTAGGTATCCTGGAAGGAAAAGAGCGCGTCTGAAAACTTGCTGCTTTAAACGTTAAGCACAGTTACATCATCCGGGGGGATGTTAACAGGATATACTACATTACAATCAGCCATTAGGCTATAAGAGAGAAAGGAAGGACTCTCATTCACCCTCTCATTCACCCAGTCCGCTGGTACACCATGAGCGCATGCAAATCTTGCACACTCGTGAGCGACGTTATTTGCTGTCCTCCGAACATGAACTAGCTCAAAGGAACTGAATCTTGCACTTAGCTCGTCAATTTCGCTAATGATCGGAGCGATCACAGCACGATGATTACCTCTCTCATTCCAGAGCCGGAACAGCTCTGAACAATCAGTTTCTGCAATGACATTGTCGAACTGCTGGATGCGGGATTGGGATGCGATGCGAAGCGATGCGATGCGGTATTACCTAATTTTATTTTCGCCAAAAGTGAGCCGGGTCGGTCGACCACCCTCGACCCCCTACTGGCTCCGCCTGTTGCGTCAATGGAGATCGGTAGAGACAGAAATTGGTGGAGCAATTTTCACTAATTAGGCGAATCTGCTCTGCTGGCATAACACGATCAAGTCAGGATGTACCTTGTGTGACGGGAGTTCGCGGGAACTGCTCTGCTGTCAAGGAGGCCAATGCACAGGAGCACGCCTGCGGTGATTCGGAACCGCAGCCGCAGCGGCGCCAGTCGAAATCAGGTCGCGCCCCGCCGCCGCTGCCGCCGCAATCCAACCTCCCGAGCTTGCCTTCCGAGGTTCCCATCGCACCCCGCCACCAACGCATCCAGACCTCACGAGCTCACCCACCGACAAGGCGACAACCATCGCGCCCCGCCGCCGTGCCGTCGAAGAACTCCGCCGCCCCCACCGTTTTGGTGACTACCTACGATAGAGTGAAGCGTACCTCGAATTTACGCTTTCGAAACGTAAAATTGCTACACGTGTTCCTGGATAGGGGTGGATATCGAGCCAGCTCGACTCAACTCGACTCAACTCGTAAATACTCGTTAGTTAACGAGCCAGCTCAACTCAACTCGTTAACTAAACGAGCCCCAAACCCCAACTTGGCTCGACTCAATAAAAACTCGAGCTGGCTCAGTAAACTCATTAAGCTCGGTAATAAATGTCAACAACAAAAACATTTATGATGGGAATAGTCCATGATATAACATAAACTTAAACATTCAAACATTGCTTAACAAATCATTGCCCATAACATAAAAATTGACAGCATGATAGAACATAACAGCTAGATATGCCCTACATGGCTATACTAGCTATGCTCCTACGTAGATATGGCCTAGATAATTTGGGCATTATAGATCAGAACTTAGTGTTGCATTTTGATGAGCGAAAACATTCAATAGACTAGCCACTAATTAATTGTCTTAGGCATACTACGAGCTACACGAGTTTAACGAGTACTCGTAACTCGACTCATTAAACTCGTTTTCTTAATGAGTTTGAAATGTCGGCTTGGCTTAACTCATTAGTGTCCAAGTTCGAGTCAAGTTGAGCCGAGTTTTCGAGTACTCATTAAACTCACGAGTTCCGAGTTTTATTTCCAGCCCTATTCCTGGATGCCGTTTTTAGTTTTTTTTTAATCTTTGCTTGGCGTTTGAATTGCTACACGCACTATTTTAAACTGAACATTTGGGTTGGTATTCGTTTGTGTTGCTTGCTTTAAACATTTTTTAGTTTTCCATCTGAAATGGCGGGAGGACGGTGTAATTGGTATCTTTATAATATTAATATATTATATTCGTCAATAAATCCACGTCACAAATTAGAAGCAACACCTCCATATCACTCGTCACCCTTTTCGCTGCGTTGGAATCATTTTTCCTCATAAAATTCTAAAGTCTAAGGGCATCATACTCGGGCGTGCTATTTGTAAAAGAAAAAGAAGTGAGTTGTTATGTCAACGGATTAGTATGAGAATTTCCATGTGACCAATATGAGGGAAGTATGTCATTGACCGTTTGGATGACACTAATATAAGATGTGAAAACAACATAACATTTTAATCTCCAAGACCTAAAACATACATGGGAAAATTCAAAAACTTAAAATTGTAACGCAGTTAAAAAGATTGCGGGTAGCAACTCAAACGACAAGGAAAGAACAAAAAAAAACTGGTGGGGCGGTTCGAAAGTGTAAAATCAAAGTACGCTTCGTCCTATCGATTTTTTTTACAAATATGACTCCCTGCCCATTTTTATTGTCAAAAGTAACCTTCTCCGATTTTGTTATCAAATCTAACCCTGTCGGGAAGACAACGAAGCGACATGTGAGGCTCTGCATAAAATGATTCACACAATCTAAAAAATAAATAGAAAACGAAAATAAAAAGGTGCCGCCACAGGATCAACTTCTCGCAGCGGCTGCCTACAAACCACCTTCAAAGACAACACCCAAAATACAAAAAGGTTTATCCAAAAATGATGCCTCTAAGAAGGGAAAAGTGCACCAGCATCGTCGCCGTCCAATTCAAGATCTTGGCTTTTCACGCTGAAAAAAGTCTAAGCTCTTAAAACAATACCTTCAGCAAGTCTATTGTCAGTCACAATCAATAAAGGTCAAACCTCAGGTTTTAAACCTGAAAGTCTAGACTCAACACTCGAGGAGCCCCACCAAAAGTGAAATCATCCAATGTTGCCGCCCCCACTTGCCAAAACTGCTCCTGCAAGTCATGAAACACCAGACTCACATGTGTCATATCCGAAGTGGATAGGAAAGTCCAAGAACTCCACTGTCCCCACCGTTTGTGTGACTTACGCTACCGTAAGAAGAGAGAAGTCTCTCTCAAGTTTACGTTTTCTTATATTTTTGTGTTCCTTGATGCATTTTTGTTCAACTTTTGAATTACTGCCAAATGTTTTTCTAAACTGTACATTTTGATTGTGCTCGGATTGTACAGTAGATCTTTGTTTTTTGCATTGTGTCTTCCCTCAACCCAACTTAGCAACATATTCCAAACTCGGATGTACTCTATTCATTCAGATTCAGATGACTATGTGTTAGATGCATCCGTTTCTACCTATAGATGCTATAGATGAGTTTATATAAATCCGAAGACAGTGAAGTATGATACTACAAGACCTCTTGGTCACATAATCAAGCCAGGTAAGAGCCACTTAATTTTCACATATAAAAGGAAGAATGCAAAAAAAGTTGTACTCCTGATGCCTCTCAAGCTCACTAATGCACCTCTACAGAATACAATATGTGCATCCATCCTACACATGTGTGGTTATCTCTTGAACTTAACCTTAGAAGATGGGCAAATGCAACATACCTGTAGCGAAGAAGAAATTGGCTAGTAACCAGATAATAACTCACAAAATAGGGCTAGACACCAAAGAGAGCCTACAACACGTACAGAACTACATAATCAATCGAGCATTGTCAACCAACACCTCGCAAGCCCTTTTAATCGCCGTAGAGGGACTGCTAGAAGCATCACCATTCGGCATCAGGTCCATCAAATAGAACTTCAGCAGTACGGTCACATCCATACTATCCTGAGAAATTCTCCACGCTCTTTCGATCCAGCAGCATCAAATTTGCATCCAACATCTCTGAATGTAAACCTGAAGTTCTCCACGCTATACACAAGATTTTCCGGTTTTCAATTGTCAGTCCAACTTTTCTCAACACCTCCTGTATACGTGGCCATTTTGCTGCCTGAAAGAACATATCATTTCTGAGTGACCAAATGCACCATATAACTGCAGAGGAGAAAATATTTATAACATAATTATTATTCTTGCTAATCCACCATCTGACAACAAACTCAAAATAACTACCAATATCAATTCCAAAAATTTCAGAAATATGCATGGCTCCAAACAAAATAAGTAAAAGGAAAAGACCCAAGTTGCATCCAAAACCCGAGCAAAGGGGTTAGCCTCTTCCTCAAGCAGATTAATACTTAGAAGGTCACATTATGGTAGTTAATCCTCATCCAAAACATTTGCTCAAAGAAAGTTAAAATCCATTTCAAGTTTCTGGCCATATCTAGGTCTTTTTCTAAGAAAAGAATGGTGTTATCGGCATACTCCAAGATGATGACACCACCAGAAATAACTTAAGATAAAATCCCATTAATCAAATTATTATGGGCAGCTTTTGAGAGCCTTTTAGTAAACACATCAGCAATTAGATTGAAAAGAATGGGTGACAAGGGGTCACCTGCTTTAAAACCTTTACCAGCTACAAAATAGCTGCCATTAACATCATTCATTCTCAGACAAAAAGAATCATTAACAAGAATAGATTTAACCCTTGATATCCCTTTGAGACCAAACTCTCTATCATAAGTTTTTTCATAATCAAATTTAAGGGCCAAACTCGATAGAGTTTTAGAATGTACATCACAGATAACCTCATGTGTAGCAACAACACGTTAAGGATAAACCTACCTTTAGTAAAGGCACTGAGCTTCCAGATGAACTGATCTTGGCCTTCTTGATTCAGGCTAATCTGGCTGACCCGTTCCCACAGCTGACAGTATTGAGTTAGTGCCGGAATAGTCAGTTGTCCTTTAATATCAAAGACCCATGAGTTTTTTTTTGCAAGGCCTCCGCCATAGACTTGCTTTGAGCTGCTTTGCCAACAAACTGCATCGGTCAGGCGCAAGATGGCTCACAACATTGCCCTCAATCCATCTGTCTTTCCAAAAGGAAATTTGTCCATCGATTGATTGAAATTTGTCCAAAAGGAAATTTATCCATACTGGACTGTATCGTATGGTGCGCAAAACGACAAGATTCTAATTCTAGGATGGTATGACGTTGTCTGTCTCAACTCTTGACAAGCTTTAAAAAAAATTCACTTTTCTACCGAAACATGTCAAACATTAATAAAAAACGTAACTGCCTTAGTGAAACCCCATTTTTCTGAAATATGATAGTGTGTTTACAGCGTCAAGTAGAAGCATGAAACACAAGTAGATATTCCCGGAAAGATAATTCCATCCAAATGACAATTTTTATTTAGTTGGATTAATAGGTAAGACTGAGAATTACTGTGGAGGGAGATCACCCACCGCACTATCGGCCTACCTAGATTTTTGCAATCTATGAATATGGATATGCCCATCTGCTTTCATTTTTTTTATTTGCATTGATGTTTACAAAATGGAGTCAAAATTGCATGTTTGGCCATTTGTAGGTCGAATATTTAAACATTTTCGTGTACACTGTATGGATTCATAATAGAGTATCTTAGAATAATTTTTACCAAATATTACGACCATATATTAGCCTACCCAACTTGGTTGGAAATGAAAGTTTTTGTTGTTGTATTGCGACCATATCACGCAGTTGTAGTTCAGATTTGAGGTAAATTTGGAAAAAATCTTCCAAAAACTAAAAAAATATATGACTAGAAAGCAAGATTTTTTTTTCAAAACTGATACTCGACCGTCTCACGAGGTTTGCTTTGTGTGAAAATTGTGGTGGCAACAATTTGACCATATTTTTGCAGGTGCTTAAAAAAACCAATCATCGGCACTCACAAACTAGAACTCATTTTTTACACAACAGAGTTGGAATTTTTTTTGGGTCTTTTCTTTAAAATGACAAGATGTACATGTGTGCCCAAAGTTAGCCATGGATATGGCCATAGCCTTGGTCATCTGGGTTTGAAACCCCATGAATATTCGTACATGACAATAATTTTTGTGAGCACCTTTTTTCTTTAAAAGTTTTAAAATTCTAGGTTTGATATTTTTTCTAACAACCATGTCACGATAAGATGACTATTTCCGCAATTTTTCTATTTTTTGTTTTTTCGATTTTCTTTGATTTTTTTTCAAGATGAGGCCAAAATGCAGGATTGGCCATTCATATGTAGAGATCGGATATTTAAACTTTTTTCGTGTACACGCTAAAAAATTGGCTTTTGCCACGATTTGCCCCGTCCTCCGTGGTAGATGCGCACTATTTACGAATATTCTCACGTTTTCGTGGTTTTCGTGGTAGATGCGCACTATTTACCTCATACGATTTGGGGTTGGCATTGGACGAGAGGTGACTGCGAGCACCTTCTAGGGTCGTTGGGAGTTGCCGCATCCGCTGGATGGCGCCGCTGCGCCTCCTTGTCCTCCGCCGCTGTCTCTAGCGAATACCAGAACACTTTCACGGTGTCGGCCTCCAGTTTCACCCGAAAATGACGGCCAGCCTCCTATGCTGGAGCTGCTCTTCCTCAAAACTATCGAGGGAGATCTTGATGGCATTCGCCATCTCCGGGTCAGCCTCCTCCTCCTCGCCGCCTCCGTCCTCCTCCGAGCTGAAGTTGAACTCCTCAGAGTACGACTCTTCACGAGTAGGCAGGGTGGCGCGTGACGTCCCGGAGGGGCGGCGGCGCACGTGGTCCCCGGAGCGCGGCAAAACCCACTACCCTCGCGGCGTAGGCTTCTTCTTCAGGGTCGTGCTCGTCGGAGAACATTGCCTCGATCATCTTCCTTGCCTGAGGCGGGAGCCCGCGATGAGATGATGGCGGCAACAAGATGCCCCACGCGGGCTCGACGCAAGCCGCCGTGAGAAGCTCCCGCGGTGCAGGTCGAGGGCACTCCGGCGGGCCCGCTTGATCTGGTCGAGCAGGTGCTGCAGCAATGCAACCATTAATGATTAAATGCAGGCGCTCTGTATTTTTTGAATCTTGCATCCATGCACAACCTGTTACGTGCACATGGAACCATTAATAATTAAATAATTAATGGAGGCAACTAGCCAATAAGCCAGCTTATTATACCCATGAATATTATTTAAGATGGCTGTAAGAGCATCTCCACTGGGGCCTCCAAATTTGTGTCCGACACCCCCCAATCGAGACCCCATTGGGGTGCCGGACATGTGTCCGGCCAATTTTTGGAGGCCGCCCACAGCGGCGCACCCCAAAGGCCCACCCCCGAAGGCGAGCAAAGGATCGAACACCTTGCGGGCGGCAACTTGTGTCGGCCGCGGCATTCGAACTATTTTAAAAAGATACAAATTTAAACTAAAACGATACAAGTTGCAAACTTAAACTAACACATTACAAAGTTAAACTAAAACCATAGAAACTTAAACTAAAACTTAAACTAAAGCCTAATCTAAACGCTGCCGCTCGGGCTAGCCTTGCCGTCGTGCGCGGCCTTCTGGGCTAAGAGGGAGCGCACACGCCTCTCCTGCCGGAGCTGACTCGCCGCCCGGCACATGGCATCCCTCTCCGCCGCCGACGCTGCCTGCGCCTCAGCCTGCGCCTGCCTCCCGCGAGCCTGCCTCTCCGCCCGCAGCTGGTTCAACTCCTCGTGCGCCTCCCGCTTGGCGCGCAGCCGGGAGGCCGCATCCGCTAGCTCCTCCGCCTGGGCGTTGAGCTGCTCGTACGCCGCCCGCTCGGCGGCCATGAAGGCGCGGCAACGCTCGTCGTGCTCGGCGCTCAGGATGAATGCCTGCATGATTGCGGCCTCCACGACGTTCCCAACCTCCTCGTAGCCAAGCCTGACCTGGCGGCTAGCTTGCTCGTTGCGCCAGCTCTCGAACGAGTTGGCGGCAACCACCTGGTCAGGCCACAGCGGCGGCGGGAGCTCTTGCTGCGGCGGCGGCGACACCTCGTCGAGCTCCGGCGGCGGCTCCTGGCCGGGGTACGGGTCCTGCACCGGCTCCTGCTCCTCCTACTCGTCGACGTCGACGTCGTCCACATCCGCCCAGTCGAACGGATGTTCGGCGGCGGCGGCGTCCTCCTGCGCCGTGCCGTGAGCACGGCGTGCTGCCTTGGTGAGCGTGGCCCATGAGGTGACGAGGCGGCGAGGCATGACTATGTGCTCAAATGGCTACAGTTGGACTATGTGCTCAAATGGCTACGGCGAGCGTCGGTGCTGGTGTGGCGAAATGGCTGCACGCAGGGGCCTCTTTATAGCCGGCCTCGGCGGGAAACCGAGGCGGGAAGCGGTGGCTCAGGGCAGGAAGCGTCGGGTGGGTGAGCACGCGTCGCGTCGGAGTTAATGGCGGCGACACGTCTCTGCCACTGCGCCGCTTGGGAAGCCGGGAAAGGCTGGACGCTCAGCAGGCGCCACCGTAAATGCGAGGCATGCGGGAGACGCATCGCCGTCCCGTCCCTTCGTCGCCTGCGGAAACGCGTCGCCATTAACACGGGCGGACCGGCCTCTTGCACGGCGCCTTAAACCCATGTCCAGGCGGGCGCTGTGCCTATGATGGGCGGGCCACCCTGTCGGAGGCCATGTGAATTGCGCTGGTTATGTCCGGCTGGTCGGACGAGGTCAAGCAGCCGGCTGAGAGGAGCAGTTTGCTGCGGCGTGCGAGAAATGGCGGCGACGGCTGCGGTGCCAGTGCTAATGCTGAAAAGTGGGCGCGAGATTCCCGCGGCTAGTCTTGGCGTGTGGCGGATGGAGTCTGCCGACATCCGCCGTCCGCGGCGTCATCCACTCCGCCCTCCGTGCTGGATACCGGCATTTCGATTACGCCGGTACGCATCTAGTAGATCTCTTCACTTCTTATGCACAACGGTGTCATGTACGTCCATACCCCGATTGGATCTGAGAGAGTTGACTCGGATGATTTACTAAGAGCATCTCCAACAACAGCGCTAAAGACGCCGCGCGCCCAAGAAACCACCGATATCGCGCGCGCGCACCCAAAACGGTGTCTCCAGCAGCCGCGCTAAAACTCCGCGCGCGGTAAAAAGGGGCCAGCGCGCTGGCCCAAGCGGTACTCGCTGCGCTGAATATGGGGCGGCCGCTCCAGCGCGCGCGGTCGAAAAGAAATTCGCGCGAACTGTGACCAACCGCCAGATCTGATGAATCCTCCACCCGCGCGCGCCTCCGTCCGCATCTTTTCCCCATCTTCGCCGGCGACCATGGTGCGCGAATAGACCAGCCGTCGGCGCTTCCGCCGCTCGTCCCCTGCGCGTCGCCGTGTGTACCGCTGGCAGGTCGCCGCCACGTCGATTTTGCCCCGCAGCGCCACCGACGCCACCTCCGTTTCTGCCTCTACTCCGCACCACTAGGTAAGAAAATGCTTGACTTTCACAATGCTAAAGCGGCGGCTAGGAAAGATGTCGACGAGGGGTTAACTCATCAAATTTCATGATCAAGGACCTAGGGTTGAGATTACGGGGAGAGAACGTGGTAGTACTGGTAGTTTCGTTGGCTGACAAGCAGAGGCAAATATTTACCCAGGTTCACGCCTCCGGAGAGTAACACCCTACTTCCTGCTTGTCTGGTATTGATCGTGTGAGATTATGCGGTTACAGGGGAGCTCCGGCGAGATGTCGATCTCGCTAGGGCTTTTGGTGGTTCGAGTATGGCTTGTCCAGGATCGACGGCCCTCCCAGCCTTTATAAGAGGCTGGGTCTCGGGAGTCCGTAACCGACCCTGTTTACACGTAAGGAAAGTATAAACCGACTATGACTATGTCTAATCTTGGAGGGTACTCCATCTTGTTGGGCCTTTCGTCATGGGCTTCATGTAGGCTCTTGATAGCTGGGCCTTAGTCGACACGTGCACCAGGTACCCTTACGGTAGGGTACCCGAGATGTATATCCTTGTTAGTAGCCCCCGAGTACTTGTCTGACTCGAAGAATCGGGCATGGACTCATTCGTAAGTGCATGTCATATGCTTCGTACCTGTATGTTGTAATTGGAATTCCTGTATGAATAGCACATGTTGGCTATGTCGAGTATTGCATCGACTTTGGTTTTTTGCTTATGATAATCAAGGGATAACAGCTTAGTAGGCTCGGTACACTCGACGGATCGGGACCGTTTAACTACACATTCGGGTAAAACCTTACTAGCTTTCAATCAAACTCGAGTCCCCGGACTCGAATCTGGAACAGACTGGTCAGACTCGACTAGGCCGCGGAGGTCTTACTGAATCGATCTGCAGTATAACTTTAAAATTTACCCAACGCGTCCGTCAGGATTTTTCATCATGTCTGCTGACACGGAAAGTATAAGAATTGACGTTGCTGGAACGGTCCTTAGCCCAGCTCGAAAGTTCGGCGGGTCTTACCTTTGCACTATGCGTGCATCATCCGAGGTATTTGCGGCGGACGCAACTCGGGAATGTTTCGAATATGATTTTATATGTGAACTGAGTCGAGTCTTTTGTCGACTGATTCTGTGTCATTTTTCTATCGGGTGCGCGACAACGCTCCCGATGGGAGTAGCCCCCGAGATTGTGTTTTATTGCTTGCAATGGAGGATAATCTCAAATCTTCTTACCCTGCATATGTTAGTCGAAGAAATTTTTGCCGTAATTCTATCGGGTGCACGACGGTGCTCCCGATGGGAGTAGCCCCCGAGATTATGCTGTATTGCTTGTAATGGAGGATAATCTCAAAATCATTTTATCTTGAGCATCTCCAGTTGAAGAATTTTTTGATATGCTCCCGATGGGAGTAATATGCCTTAGTTGAAGAAACGATCGAGTGACCATTTTTTGCCTTAACGTTGCTTTTTCTCACCTGAATCAAGCGAGGCAATCGAGTGACTGATATGCATTGGGCGAACTCGAATACTTTTCTGAAAAGATCGCTTGCAATGACGTCAGGGATGACATTTTTTGGCGACTGCGCTTGTCGTGGGGTAGAAAACACGGCAGATGCTACTTGAGGGTAGCTTAAACTTTTGGGCAAGGCGACTCTGGTGTCTGGATGTTTGTTTAGCACGGCAGGGGACAAAGGTTTACCCAGGTTCGGCCTCTCCATTGGAGATAAAGACCTACTTCCTGCTATCTTATTATTAATCTCGATCTCTGTCTCGATAACCCGGCTACTACAACAGAGCCGGATCTCGATCTAGGTTACAAGGATTGTATGTCTCTCGCCTAAAGCTTGGGGTTACGAAAAGGTCCTCCTTGTCTAAGGGCCTGGAGCCGGTTTATATAGATACCGGGCCTCCTGGTCGCGTACATGATAAGCCGGGTTCTACCCGAACTCTGAGTCCTACTACTACTCCTTTATCCTTCGTGTATTCCAAGTATAGAACCGCCTCTTGAACCGCCTCTGGACCTTCTGGAATACTCTTCATGAATAGCCGGGTCATCGCCAAGATACCGGCCCAGCACCATAACCCGGCCTATGCTGAGGGTTAACTGGCCTCGCCGGGCCTCCTGCCTGGCGGGTCATGTTTTCCTCTTCATGGGCCTACCGGGTTATTATCCCCCCATCAGTAGCCCCCAGGTTAACCAGGTAACCAGATTGCCACGCTTTGCTTCTATCTTGCGTTGTTTGTTTCTTGACCAATGCTGGTGTTCTGGCTTGCCTGGTTAATCACCTGAAATACAAAGATAATAAATATGTACAAGATATCAAGTTTCATTTCCCTCTGTCTTGTTAAGCCAGCTCTTCTTGGCGGGTTATCTTATGACCCGGCTTTCTCATTCTACACCATAAATGAGTCAAGGAATATTCTTTTTGTCCTGTCTAATTGTCGCTGACTTCCCGGAGAAGATACTTATCTTATCCACTCATTTTTACCATGTTACCCCTAGGGTTTTCACCGCGGTTATAAATATCTGACCACGACCTCGCGCAGTCATTTTCCCCACTCTCAAACTCATCTCCAACTTCGCGCAAGCACTGTAGCAGCCGCGGATCCGATCTCGAATCGAGCTCTCCAACTTCAACTAATCTCCAAGGTAACTCCAATCTTTGTTTTTACTTGTGCTGCGCATCCGATTCCGCTCCTCATTTTGTCTAGATTCAATCTGCACTCCTCTACCCACATTTGCATCTGAGCTAGGGTTCTTATCATGTTCATCATTCTTCGCCATTGTTGCCGCTTAGGCACCTCGTTGATCTCCAGCCATGGTGAAGGAGAAGAAGATGGCAGGAGGGCCCAAAGCTGCAAAATCTCTTGCAAAGAAACCTCCCAGCTCCGCAAAGGGCGGATCTAGCGGTGCGCCCGCAACCGCTCCTGTGAACTGGACACGGTCCAGCGCAACCAAGACCACGCTTCAGTCTTTCGTGAACCGGGGTGAACTCCCACCTCAGGAGGAGATCCAGTGGCGCGCCCCTGGGGAAGAGATCCGCCCAAACCCCAAGGAAGGTGAAGTGGTAGCCTTCTTAGATCATGTCCTGCGTGGTTTCCGCCCACCGGGTTCCCTGTTTTTTCGCCGGGTCTTAAAATACTACGGTCTTAGGCCACAAGACATAGGCCCCAACTCCATTCTCAACATAAGCAACTTTGTAGTTTTCTGCGAGGATTACTTGCAAATTGCCCCCAGCATTGAACTTTTCCTAGAATTTTTCTACTGCAACCCATCCCGCAAAGACAACCTTGGCCCTTACGGTGGAGTGGCGATCCAGCGCCGGCGGGTATGTGATTTCCCGGCTCTTGCTCTCGCCAGCCATCCAAAGGGATGGCAAAACACTTATTTCTATTTCAAAGACACTTCACCCGAGTCAGATGATGCTCGTTACCCGGCTTTTCTGAACTCTGGCATGACCTACGAAGCAAAGATGAACAGCTATGCCCCAGACGCAGACCGGGTCAAACTCGAGCCCACGCTCCGCCGGGCCAAAGCCCTGCTCGCACATGGACTCAGGGGGACTGACCTGGTCAAATGCTGGATCGGCTGGTTCATCCAGCCCCTCAGCATCAGAAACCGGCTCTTCCATGAATATACGGAAGAGACCACTGACGACATGCGTTATTCAGAGATCACTCTGCTGGATGACCAAATCGTGAAGAACGCCAAGAGGCTCCTTGGCGAAAAGAAGACCGATATTGCTATGGACGGGCTCGCCCCATATAGTGCCAAAAACAAGCCTCCTACGGTAAAAAACTTGCCCTTAATTGTTTCTGTAAACTATAACCCGGTACTTCTTGCAAACTGTTACTGATATTTCTTTTTCCAGGACTCCAAATGGTGGAGCGCAGATTTCACCCCTACATCCTCTACTGAAGAGGACACAGAAAGTGACGATCAAGAGGAAGAAGAAGAAGAAGGTGAGCCAGACTCCATAGGCCGGCTCTTCCTCGAGCTGATTAACACCGAAGTCCCCAAAAAGGACACTTCTACTGATAACCCGGCTCTTCTCATTCCAGGCCCCAATGACCCGGCTCCGGACGTATTGCCGGGTCCTGAAACTGCTGCACCCACTCCACAAAAACGGACCCGAGCCGCCATTGCAAAGGTGCCAATTTCTCGTTTTTCAACTTGTACAACGAACTCATCTCAAACTCAAGTACCAACACAGGAGAAGGAGCTTGAGAAGGAGGCCAAGGCAAACAAGAGACCGCGGACCCGGTCTTCTTCAGCCCACGTATCCTTGAGCTCAGGTATCCCTCAACAATCTTTATCAAGCTGGGCCAAATCCATCCAGAAGACGCCCAGCTCAAAGTATCCTTTAGCTGGAAAAATCCGGGTCCCTAAACGCTCTGGTTTATCAGATACTTCTTCCTCGGACGCGGTTAGCACGCCCGAGGATTTCCACATCAATGCCGGGTTAGAAATGCTTCACTATCTCTTCCTTTTTTCAGTACTTTGCAATCTTTACTATGACTAACTGCTTTTCTTTTGTTTCAGCGCTAAGGCAATTGTGGAAGAAGAAGAAGACCCAGAATCTTCTCCCGCTGCCTCTCCTCAACACACAACTGCTGAACCCTCTGTAATGGAGGTACAAATTGAGGAGCCGGTCCAGAAGGAAGAATCTGGCGCCGAAAATGTGGTAGCATCACCACCAAGTCCCCCTGCACCTGCTCCAGAGCCAACAAAGAACACTCCCTCACCCGGGCATGGCTCTGGTACAAAAGAAGTTGAACCAGAAGTTCTAATCACCGGGTCTCATCAAGGCCCAGCTCCTGGTGTCTCTCAAGTTCTTGCAAAGATTGTTGCTCCTGAAGTCAAAGTAGATCCCTCTGCCAAGGGCAAGGACCCGGTTTCTTCTTTAGATTTGGCGACCTTGGATTCCATGTCCACACCTGCACTATGCGAGGAGTATTTCTCTCGCCTTGCTCATCACAAGAATTTGGAAACTGAACTTGTTTCTCTACTTCAAAAACGATACCAGGTACTCTTTTATCTTTGCTTGACCTTTTATCTTTTGCATAACTATAACCTTACTAGCCCCCAAGCTCCAAGACTATCACTTGTTGATGGACTTGGTGCTTGAAAAAATAATAGCTTACCAAAAAACTTCAACCTGTAGCCCCCAAGGCCCGGGTTGTATGTTTACAACAAGCCGGGTCTTGAAATCACTTTTCCTTCGTCACAATCAAACTGCGAAAAACAACTTTTAAAGACTGTAGCCCCCAAGTGCCGGGTTAGCTGCCCGCAGCAACCTGGGACTGCACTTTTCACTTATAAACTTGAAACTTTAGAAAAAACTCTGAACTGCTCTCTTTTTTGTGTAACAGGAGCATGTTAACAAAGCCAACGAAGAAGTGGCCCGGCTCCAAGGAGCCTTGAAAGCTGAAACTGAGACCCGGACTGAAGATACGAACAAAATTCAGGCCCTTGAAGAAAAAATAACTGCCTTGACGCAAGAAAATTCTGACTTGACGCGGAACATGCAAGAGCATGAGGATAACTTTCAAGAGCAGCTGACCAACCTCCAACAGAAGTTGGACTCAGCCACCAATGAGCTTGCCTGCCTAAAAAAGATGATCACCTCCATGGTTACTTCACTTGTTGGTAAGCACAAAACTTTGAAACCTTGTAATATTTGTCTAACCAGACCCGGAATGTGAACTAACTCCAACTTCTATTTCTTGAATACAGGTTCACGTGACGGAAACGTCCGCAAAACCGCAACTGAGAAGATAAAATGCATGTATACACTGGTTCGCCAGTTATACTTTGGAAGCTGTGAGGTGATCAAGGCCGCCAGGAACTGGGAGAACCCGCCCAGCACTTATACTGAAGTGCTGGGTCACTTATCCACAATGCCAGGCTGGATTCAGTTATTGAAGAAATCTGCTTGCAGAGCCGGCGCAATGCGCAGCCTAGCCTTAGCTAAGGCCTACTATCCCAGTCTTGACCCGGCTAAACTTGCTTCAGGGTTTCCAGAGTACAATGCAGATGGAACTGCCTTCGACAGGAAGGCCTACGGCCGGGTTGTGAAGCAGACCCGGGTCGCAGCCACCCAAATTGCCAACGCTCTGAAGCTCAACAGCATCCAATATGGCTATAATGAAGCTAATAAAGAGATTGTGGAGGATGAACCTCAGCGCATCAACCTCCTGCAAAGTTATAAGGATTTCCTTGCGACAGAGCAAAATGTTTCCAGCTCCTCTGCAGCCCCAAGCTCAACAACTCCAACTGTGCCTCCTCCTTCACGTGCGGCCGTAGAAGACGATGAAGAAGGATATTTCCAATCTCTTCAACTTGTCACCTGGCGCACAAATGAAGCCCCCAAGACCCGGGAAGCAGAAACAGAGCCGGCAAAAGAGGACTCGGCCAGCGCCAAAGATGATACTCCAGCCACCACTCCTTCTACTAACCCGGCGCCTGAGGCCGGCTCTTAAACATTTGCCCAGCAGCTGCGTCTGCATAAAAACTTGTCTTATTTGGCCCTTGGGGCACAGTATTGTAATAACTTAGCCGTATTTTGATACTATGCCTGTGATGTGCGCTCATGCGCTGTAAAACTTTGCAGTAATCGTATTGTGTCTTTACCTGTCAAAATACTTGTTCTTCTGTGGTTTCGATGACCCTTTTGGTGTCTTTAACTGTGAGCCGGCTTTCGCATGGATACCCTGGCGCAACTTCTCTGAGAAAAACAGGGTCGAACCAAGTCCCAATGGGCTTCATGGTTGATTGAATTTCCAGGTGTGCAATCAGGCCATAAAGTCGCGAGTCACATCAGCTGCACAGCAAGATAACCAAGAATACTAGTGGCATAAAAGCCGGGTCTTGGGATTGCAGCTACAGACTTTTGCAGTAAGAGCCCCCAAGACCTGGATCAATGTTTATAAAGTAAAGGGCTTATGCCACAGTACCCCATTGATCCAAAATACTGGCGGGACGCACTCTTTGGGCGTCCTCAAGATATAAAATCAACACACATATTACTCAAGAGAACAAACTGTGACTGCTCTGCCGGGTTACAATATTTGAAACCCGGATAACCACTGGGGCCGGGTCCCGGGGAAATAACTTGGCACTTTTCAATAACAAGCCCCCAGGACCAAGCTGATCAAAAGAACTATTATGATGCAAATAAAAAATAACCGGCTTAAAAACTGAAAAGTAAACTGAGACAAAGAAAATTTCTGTTCAACCTTTACTTTATTGATAGAAAAGGTTAGGTCAGCAAGCCGCCTCATTAAAAACCTTCCAGTCCCCTTAGGTACCCTGGTAAGGAAAAGAGCGCGTCTGAAACCTGCTGCCTGTTACATCGTGTGTTACAACTTTTACATCTTTCTCTTGCTAAGTATAATATGGGCGCAGCTGCGCAATGTTCCACGGCCTCTCACGCTCTTCCATGGAAAAGGTGGAGCGTGTGGTATCATTGACTGTCTCTGACTTTTCTCTTGCGTCCACTAAGTAGTATGAACCATTGTCCAATTTCTTGCTTACGATGAAGGGCCCCTCCCAAGGAGGTGATAATTTGTGCATCCCTTCCTTGGACTGCACCCATCGTAATACCAGATCACCCTCCTGGAAAGTACGAGTTTTAACCCGGCGACTATGATACCGCCTCAAATCTTGCTGATAAATTGCTGATCTTTCCAATGCTTGCTCTCTATTCTCCTCCAGCAGGTCAACAGAATCCTGCCGGGTCTTCTCATTTTCTATCTCAACGTAAGCCGCCACGCGAGGCGAGTCATGAATAATATCACTTGGCAAAACTGCTTCTGCCCCGTACACCATAAAGAAAGGGGTCATCTTTGTAGATCTGTTGGGTGTTGTGTTAATTCCCCAAACAACTGATGGCAACTCCTCAACCCACGCTCCGGCGGCTCTGAGACACGGGACCCGGAGACGTGGTTTTAAACCTCTAAGCAGCTCCTGATTTGCTCGTTCAACCTGTCCATTGGCCTGAGGATGAGCAACTGAGGCCACATCCAAACGTATACCATTATTTCCACAAAACTTTGCCATCTCTCCAAGTGACATATTAGTACCATTGTCTGTGATAATACTATGAGGATATCCAAACCTATGTATGATCTGCTTCATAAACTTGACCACTGTAGCCGCCTCACAGTTTGTAACAGGCATAACTTCAACCCACTTTGTAAACTTATCAATAGCAACCAAGAGGTGGGTTTTCTTGCAAGGAGACATGCTGAAAGGACCCACCATGTCAAGCCCCCAAACTGCGAAAGGCCAAGTCAAAGGTATGGTGCGCAGTTCCTGAGCCGGCACATGAATCTGTCTGGCATATCTCTGACACCCATCACATCTATTCACCAAGCGCTCTGCATCTGCCTGGGCTGTGAGCCAAAAGAAACCATGTCTAAAAGCTTTTGCTACCAATGACCTTGTTGAAGCGTGATGACCACAATCCCCTTCATGAATTTCCTTCAAAATTTGCCGGCCCTCCTTTCCAGAGACACACCTCTGAAACACGCCTGAGACACTTCTCTTGTACAACTCGCCATCAATAACCACGTAGGCCTTGCACCGGCGCACGATCTGCCGGGCTATAACTTCCTGTTGTGGCAACTCACCACGCAAAAGATACGCCAAGTAAGGTTCTGTCCACTCTGGGATCTCATGTGTTGCTGCTACCAACTGTGAATCCGGGTCCTCCTGACCCGCCAGCTCCTCTGCATCCTGAAGCTTGACTGATGGCGTCCATAGCTCGTCCAAGAAAACATTTGGTGGAACCGGCTCTCTGCGAGAACCGAGTCTCGACAAAGCATCTGCAGCATCGTTTTTTCTGCGGTCAATATGATCCACCTGAAAGCCTGAGAAGAACCCGGCTACTCTGTCCACCTCTCGCCTGTAAGCCGCCATCGTTGCATCTTTTCTGTCCCAAGTTCCCGACACTTGCTGCGCCACAAGATCTGAATCCCCATAGCACTTGATACGCTTGACATTCATCTCTTTTGCCATACGCAAACCATGCAACAAAGCCTCATATTCTGCCACATTATTGGAACAATCAAAGTGAATTTGCAAAACATAACTCAACTTATCACCTTTGGGAGAAGTTAGCACAACTCCAGCTCCTGATCCTTGCTCTTGTTTAGACCCGTCGAAATGCATAACCCACGATTTGAGACTCGGGGTGAGAGGTGGCGCATTCAACTGCGTCCAATCATTAAGAAAATCCACCAATGCTTGAGATTTAATAGCTGTGCGAGGCACATACTCAATGTGATAATCCCCCATCTCTATGGCCCACTTGGCAACTCTCCCAGTAGCTTCTGAATTTCTAATAATATCTGCCAAGGGTATAGAACTAACCACCGTAATTGGATGCTCCTGAAAATATGGTTTCAACTTTCTACTGGCCATGAAAACACCATACACTAACTTCTGCCAATGCGGGTACCTTTGCTTGGTTTCTGATAACACCTCACTAACATAATAGACCGGCCTTTGCACCGGGTTCTCTTTTCCTTCCTCTTTTCTCTCGACCACCACCACGGCACTCACAGCCTGAGGCCCGGCAGCGACATATAATAGCATGGGTTCCTTGGGACCCGGCGCTGCCAGAACTGGCGCTTCTGACAGCTGTTTCTTCAAAGCCTCAAATGCCTCATCTGCCTCTTGATTCCACACGAAATTATCTGTTTTCTTCAATAACTTGTACAAAGGAATTGCTTTCTCTCCGAGCCGGGAAATAAACCGGCTTAACGCTGCCACACAACCCGTCAACTTCTGAACATCGCTCAGTTCCTCTGGCTTTTTCAAGCTTTGAATGGCTCTAATTTTTTCCGGGTTTGCCTCAATTCCCCGCTCTGACACAATGAAACCAAGTAACTTTCCCGCTGGGACTCCAAACACACACTTTGTAGGATTAAGCTTCATCTGGTACTCCCTCAGATTTTTGAATGTCTCTGTAAGATCACGAATAAATGACTCGGCTTTCTCTGACTTTATTACCACGTCATCAACGTAAGCATGCACATTACGTCCAATCTGATCATGAAAACAATTCTGAATACACCTCTGATAAGTTGCCCCTGCATTCTTTAACCCAAAAGTCATGGTCTTGTAACAAAAAGCACCAAAGGGAGTGATAAATGACGTCTTTTCCCAATCATTTTTGTTCAACTTGATCTGATGATACCCTGAATAAGCATCCAAGAAACACAAAAGCTCGCTACCTGCTACTGCATCCACGATTTGATCAATACGCGGTAACTGAAACGGATCTTTGGGACAAAACCTGTTCAAACTTGTGAAATCAATACACATCCTCCACTCGTTGTTCTTTTTCAGAACCAAAACCGGGTTAGCTAACCACTCTGGATGAAACACTTCCATGATAAAGCCGGCCTCCAAAAGCCGGGCTATCTCCTCTCCAATTGCTTTCCTTCTTTCTGCATTCATTTTCCTCATACCCTGTTTTACCGGCTTTGCCTTAGGATCAACATGTAAGCTGTGCTCAGCGAGTTCAGTTGGAATGCCTGGCATGTCACTAGGTGTCCATGCAAAAACATCCCTATTCTCACGGATGAACTCGATGAGCGCGCTTTCCTATTTATCAGTCAAGTTGGTCCCAATGGCGAACTGCTTGGAAGAATCTCCAGGCACAAAATCCACCATCTTTGTATCTCTGGCAGCTTTGAACTTTGCCCTATCATCCTCTGTTGTTGGCCTTTTAAGTGCTGTGTTATCCTGCGGGTCAAGATTTGCTCTGTAAGCTTTCAATTCCTCCTTAGCACAAGCATGCTCTGCTAAGGCTGCATCCCCCTCATCACACTCTGCCGCAATATCTCTGTTACCATGCACTGTAATGATCCCATGAGGACCCGGTATTTTCAACTGGAGATACACGTAACACGGCCTTGCCATGAACTTGGCATAGGCCGGCCTTCCCAACAATGCATGATATGGACTTGGAAACTTTACCACCTCAAACGTGAGCCACTCTGATCTGAAGTTATGGATAGACTCACCAAAAGCTACCTCCAATGAAATTTTACCCTCTGGTGTGGCTGATTTTCCCGGAACTATACCATGAAAAATTGTTGACGTTCTCTGCAACTGTGACTCCTTCAAACCCATGCGCACAAACGTGTCCCAGTACAAAATATTGATGCTACTGCCACCGTCCATCAGCACTTTCTTTAACTCAAAACCATGAACTTGGGGAGCCACAACCAACGCAAGAAGACCCGGGTGCTCCACCACCTCTGGATGATCCGCCCTACTCCAAGTAACTGCATGCTCTGACCACCTCAAATATCTCGGAACTCCTGCAGCCACTGTGTTAACTGCCCTCTTGACTATTTTCCTCTCTCTCTTGGTTGTGCCACTTGTGTATATATGATACTGACCAAGTTGCCTTGGCTGCTGTGAAAATCCACCTTGGTTACTTGTGTTCTGATTTTGGTTCTGACCCGGATTTCCCGTAGGTACCGCATTTGCTCCAGTCAAAGGTCCCGAGGCCGGGTTACCACCCGTGCCGGGTCCTCCACTTCTATTTGCTCCTTGCAAAGCTCTCTGCACCTCATTGTTTTTCCACCTGTTCAGATCCACACACTGAGCCAAAGAATGATTGGCGGCTCTGCCGTTCTTACTATGACGAGGACACGGCATCCTGAAGGCCTCCTCATTACTCATTGGACGCGATCCTTGGTAATTATTTCCACTGTTGTAATTCCAATTGTTGCCTTGAGAACCCCTGTTTTCCTGATAACCCCTGTTTTCCTGATATCCTCTGTTTTCCTGATAATTCCCATCCATCCTTTGCCTCTGAAACCCGGCATTGGTATTTGCCACTAACTCTGAACTACCATCATTGTGACCTCGCTTATGCTGATTCTGGTTACTGTTATTGTTGTTACCCGAGCCATTATTGTTCCTTCCACCATTATTTGCCGTGCCTTTCCCCTTCTCCTCCTCAGGCTCATCCTGAGTCTTGTCTGTGGCTGCATGCCTGTTGCAAGCATCCATCAACTCTGCCATGGTGACCGGTTTAACCCGGTGCCCTTCCTTCATGCGACCCAGCTTCTGGACAAGTGGTGCATACTTACAAGTTTTCTCCATTGATGAAATTGCGTCCTTTGGCTCGATACCAGACGAGGAATGCAAGATTTCCGTGACCCGGCCCATCCAATGACGTGCTGACTCGCCTTTTTTCTGTATACAACGATCAAGATCCTCGATGGAAAACAAACGCTTGCACGTACCTTGAAAATGCTTGGTGAAAACTGCCTTCAACTCATCCCAGGAATTAATGGACTTCTCTGGTAGATTTTTAAACCACAACTTTGCTGCTCCATCACTCATCATCAAATACATGTACTTGGCGCAAACATTCTCCGTGGCATTGCGTATACACATTGCCATCTCATAACTGCTCAACCAACTGGCTGGGTCCATGCTAGGTTCATAGTTGGATATCTTGCTTGGCTCCTTGAACTTCTCAGGGAAAGGTTCTGCTCTGATGGAATCTGAAAGACATTTTGGCCCGGCTAAACTAGAAGAACTTGCTGAAACATTGACATTACCGGGCGAGCTTGCAGACGCGGCTGGCGCAGGGCCCGGTCCTCCTTGAGGTACTCCTGCTGCAGGTACTACCGGGTTTGCATTACCTGCACTTCTCCCTGCACGTGATCTATTAACTATCTGCTGTGCTATAGAAATTGCTGGGGCGGGTTGATGCTGCTGATTGTTTTGATTCTGATTCTGCTGGGGCGGGTTTGGCTGCTGTGCTGCTGCAGGCCCGGCCAACGGCGGGTTTCCTCCATTGCGGCTCCTACTACGATACGTTGTAGAATGCAACGCACTTTTCTCTCTTGAATACTGCGTCTGCTGAACTACTGCAGTACGTAACATATCTATGGCACGCCGGGCTTCAATCTCTGCTGGTGTATCTCCTAATGGAATACGATCAAGTGCCAGAGTTGCTGCATACACGTTATCCGCCGGATTTGAATAGTGACCCACCGGCGTGTGAAACCTCGGTGTTCTAGGCGGCAGACCCGGATTTCCCCTGGCTCCTCCAGCGGGCAAACCCGGCGCTGCTGTTGCTGCTACATCAATTCTTGCTGTTCCTCTATTCTGCTCTGTACTTGCCCTAGCCACTGGTGCCACCTGAGTTGCGCCAATAGGCTGATCTTCTGGAGTTCTGAACAATGCTGCCACAGGCACTGGGTTTGCTATATTTTCCCCAAGGCCCAGCCGGCTTTGATGCCTCCTCCGGTGTGCCCGGGTTGCCTCGTTGAGACGATTTTCCTCTTCTTCTATTTGCTTCTTTCTCGCTTCTATTTCTTGCCTCTCTGCCTCGGCGTCCCTGCGCATCTGCTCCAACGCTCGGCGTGCTGTATCCAATTCCATTGCTCTAACTGCTGCGTTTTCTGGAGTAACCAACCTTGTAAGTGCTGATGGATCTAAGACCAGGCCATTGTTAAACAAGGCCGGGGCAGCTGCTATGTTACTTCTTTCCTCTCCTTGGGCCCGGTTATGCAGGAACCCAAAACTGTTTCTGTATCTTGCCGTACCCTCGCTTTCCTCTGAGACCGAAGCCGGCTCTCCATCAACCCTCTGTTCTGCCAACTCCAGAATTGGGGGCAGCTGCTGTTGACCCGGGGTGAAGGCCGGTGGAACAACAGCTGATGGTGACGGTTGCATGCTGGACGAAGGCGCGGTGTACACCGCTACCCTACGTACCGGGCTTGGACTTGACTCTTGTTCCTCATCATCCTCTTCTTCTACATCATACCCAAACCGGCCTTCGAACAGGGGCAAGATTGATTCCGACCCGGCTCGTTCCACCGCGTCGCCCGGGATTCCTGCCGGGTCATCCAGCCGTTCCTCCAGCGTGTTCAGGACCCCATCAACTTCAGCTGTGCCAACTGATTCCTCTCCATCAGATTGAACAATTGTGGCGGCTCCTGACACAGATTCATAATCTCCATCACTAGCAATCTAGTTGTAATCATGCCCACAAAAACATTAACTTTGCCAATTGGAATAACATCACCTGATTCTAGTAGATCCGAATCCGGTCCCCAGCCAAAATCATCAACGATGAGCTCTCCTTGCTCATTGGTTGTGATCTGGCCAAAGACGAAGTTTTCGACCCCTTGCCTTGCTTCACCCATGATGGTGACACCCTTGGACGCGATTCCCACAGACGGCGCCAACTGTCGTGGGGTAGAAAACACGGCAGATGCTACTTGAGGGTAGCTTAAACTTTTGGGCAAGGCGACTCTGGTGTCTGGATGTTTGTTTAGCACGGCAGGGGACAAAGGTTTACCCAGGTTCGGCCTCTCCATTGGAGATAAAGACCTACTTCCTGCTATCTTATTATTAATCTCGATCTCTGTCTCGATAACCCGGCTACTACAACAGAGCCGGATCTCGATCTAGGTTACAAGGATTGTATGTCTCTCGCCTAAAGCTTGGGGTTACGAAAAGGTCCTCCTTGTCTAAGGGCCTGGAGCCGGTTTATATAGATACCGGGCCTCCTGGTCGCGTACATGATAAGCCGGGTTCTACCCGAACTCTGAGTCCTACTACTACTCCTTTATCCTTCGTGTATTCCAAGTATAGAACCGCCTCTTGAACCGCCTCTGGACCTTCTGGAATACTCTTCATGAATAGCCGGGTCATCGCCAAGATACCGGCCCAGCACCATAACCCGGCCTATGCTGAGGGTTAACTGGCCTCGCCGGGCCTCCTGCCTGGCGGGTCATGTTTTCCTCTTCATGGGCCTACCGGGTTATTATCCCCCCATCAGCGCTGCCTGATACGCGGTGGCGTGCGCTATGCTGCGATGGATGGGACGTGACACGTATGTGGGCCCATTGTGCAGCGCTGACCGAACGACGGTGCCGTTTGGACTGGATTTGACCGCTCTGACCCACTTTTTATGGAGGCGTGATGATGGCTCCTCTTTTTGCGTGCGTAGTGGGCGGAGTAGCCGGCGACGGTTGCCCTCCGCGGTTGCCATGTGTACGGTGGGATTGCGTGTGGAACGCACGATTATGATCTGAACGGTTATGATCGCTGCTGATTTGTGGTAAATAGGGGGAACGGCGCTGGCATTATTTTTTACTTGCCATTTGCTCTGCGCGCCGCCCCTGCTTCATCGTCTTCCTCTCGCCTCCCCATTGTTCTTGTGCCCGAGCTCCCGCTGCTCCCTTTAGCCACCACTGCCATGGCGCCATAGAGAAAAGCTGCTGCTGCCGACGAGCCCACGACCGACGCGGCCTCCCTGAAGGGGAAGAAGACTGCGGCTGGCGCATCTGCGCCCGTCGTCGACCTCAAGAAGAGCGACGACGATTGGGTGAAATCCACCCTCAAGGAGGCGCAACTGGACAAGCTTCGCGAGGAGGGAATGCTGCCCCCCGCGGACCAGCTGTTCGTCCGCGCGCCGTCGCCCAAGGAGGTACTCCCGAGCCTCGCGCTAACGAGCGCGTTTGTTTTGCGGAGTTTCTTCCTAGGGGTTTTTCGTTTCCCCTCCACGACTTTGTTCATGGTTTGATGTTTGCTTACGGGGTGCAAATCCACGATTTCACCCCGAAAGGCATTATGCACATTGCCTGCTTTATGGTTTTGTGCGAGTGCTACTTGGGAGTCTCTCCCAGCTGGGCCCTCTGGAAGTCGATCTTCATGGTCCGGCCCAACAACCGAGGCGGCCGCACCTACCCTGTTGGCGGCTTCGGGATCCAAGTGCGCAACGACACCCGCTACTTCGCCCTGAAGCCAGTCGACTCGGCGCAAGGGTGGAGGAAGAGGTGGTTTTATGTGCGCATCGATCAGGAAGGAGTCCCAGCATTTTCGACTGCTGGTATACTCGCGAGGACGAATGCCTAGGACCACCCGCTTTCGGCTGAAGAAAAGGCAGAAGCGGCGCCTCTGCTGTCGAAGATTGGAGAGCTGCTAAGCAGCGTAACTGGTGTGCATTTGATTGCCACCTTTGTGAAGATGCGGGTGTGGCCGCTCCGTGCTCGCGCCCACCCCATGTGGGAGTATGAGGGTGCGCTCGACGTCACCCGAATGAGTAAGGAGGAACTGTCGAAGAGCGAGCTGGTGTCACACGTGCGGTCCATTAACAACACAAAATCCAGCGAGCCCTGCAACGTCGACTGCCCTGTCACTCCTTATGGTGCTGAAAGGCCTTTGGAAGAGGTTAGTGAACGGTTAAGGTTATGATCTCCTGATCTTGCTATTTTGTTGTGCATCTTTGTAACTTTCGACTGATGTATTTGGTATGCAGGGCCACTCAACTACATCAACCCTTCCTCCTCTTCCTGAAGATGGCCCAACTCATGAAACAGAGGTGCAAACGGTAGAAACGAAGAGAGGGGATGAATCGCCTCTACCTTCGACTACCACCTCTCCTACGGAAGAGGTCGAAGACGAAAAGGCAGAGGAAGTACAGGCCGAAAGGCCCGCCACGACTGATCATATGAGCGATGTTTCCACTCGCAAGCGTCGTCGGGTGGCCGAGGTATGTCTTCTTCCACGAGTTCACCCTCGAAGGAGTCAGATGTGAAAGATGACGGAGACTCGGGCTCGTCTCCTGCTGCCACATCTGCTCCTTGGAATGTGAGCCCGTTGAGCTCAGCTCCTCCTCCCCAGTCGGGTGAGGAGCTGCTGTTTGGAGGTCCAAACTTTGATAACCTTGATAGTGAGGAGGAAGAAGAGCACAGGTATGCTTCTGAGCTTTTTGTACTAAAGTTTTTGTTTGTTAATATTTTTGCTTATGTTGTATTTCTTCTGTCGCTCGCAGTGCTGAGACTGTGCGTCCTCCGACTCCTCCATCTGAGAAGGCTACGACCCCTGAACACCCGGAAATCTCTCATGTGGCTCCGGAGGTCATTCAATCAGCAGCTACGGCTACTGCTATTGAAACGGCCAAGGCTACGAGTGCCTCAACTCCGGAGGTCGGGACATCGGCCGCGAAGCCTGCGCCTTGGACTGAACACGTAAGTGTCTTTTTGTCGAGTCCGCAAATGGGACTGATTATGTATAACTTATGCTGGCTTCGTGTGCTTGCAGCCTTACTACCTCAACCTGGTAGAATCGGGCAAGGCTTTTGTCCAGATGGAGCAGGAGAGAAACACTTTACCTGGAACAGCTCACCGTAAGTGTATTTGCTGCCTCCAAAGCTCTTTTTGCTGTCTTTGCTTAGTCAAATGATTGAGTCACTTCTTGCCATCAAATGCAGACGACAAGGCATCGGCTGAGTCCCGGGTGAAAGAGCTAGAAGAGGCACTCGCCGCCCAGCGCGCCGAGTCGAAGCAAATTTTGGATGCCACTAAGGCCGCAGCCGCCGTACGCGAGAAAGAGTATGCTGAGCGGCTGGCTAGCCTTACCCGAGATGTGGGCGGTTAGTAAAATTTTCCACTTTTTGTTTACTTCTGTTGTCGCTGAGTGTTGTGTAAGAGTTCCTGTTCTCTCTGATTTTTGAAGGAGCTATTGGCGCACCGGCACCTGTAGACCAGGCGAGTGGCGATTTGTGCCTCGACCGTGCTATTGGCGACCTTGACGCCATCTCCGCCCAAGCGAAGGATGCACTTGCCAAGTCTACGAGCACACTCGGCGCCGTGTACAAGGGCGTGTTCCCGTCTGGCCAACCTCCATCGACTGTGGATGGCTTCGCCGACGTCCTAGGCCCGGGAACTTCGACTATGGCGAGTTTTGCTCGCACCCTGATGGTACGCGGCTCAGAGACCACCCTGAAGCTCCTTTTAGGTCATGGGATAGAGGGTGACTTCGAGGCTGCTCTGTCTAATTTCCCTCAGAGGCCGGATGGGAAGCTGGTGTCTCTGAAGCATGTGAACGAGCCGGCCGCGCGGCTGGCTGAAATTTTTATGAATACCGTGGAGCGCCGGTCAGCGGAGGTCGCCAATCGCGCACGTAGGGCTAGATCTGAGTCTGCATCATAGACTTTGGAGCCATCTACCCTTTTTATGGACTGTAATTATGCTTTATGACACCGCGAGTACGCGTGCGCTCTTGCTACACTTGTATGGATTTGGTTCCTTGTTGTGTTTTCGCCTGCAAGGCTATGTGTTGTTACTCGCCTGAGTTTTGTGATGAATCTCTCATACCTGACATGAGATCTTTATGATGTTTGGAACAGAAACGGGCAGCCGCTACTTCATCTGGCTCGTCACGGCATCGTGCTTCCACTCGATCTCGAGCTCAGGTGGCAAATGATGCCGCAGTAATGCGTTATATGAAGGCTCGAGTTGTAAAACTGGAGCAAGAGTTGGAGAGTGCCCAGAGCGAGCTGGATAGGATGAGGGCGAGGCCTGCTTTACCCACTCAGCGAGAGGAGTATGTGCTTGGCGAGATGGAGATTGTGAACAGACAACTCGAGTGTAAGCATGACTGCCTTGCTCTCAAGAGTACTTAGCATGTCCTTTTTGTTGATCCAACGTGCGTTGTTGCAGGCTTTGTTCCAGACTTCCAGGCGGAGCAAGCTCGTGTCGATGAGCAGCTGAACAATGCGACTGACGAACCAACGACGGGCCGTCAGCATTTTCGCCTGGATAAGCACCGAGCGTGCATACTCGCAACTCTGCAGGATCGAGTGTGGCGGAGCACTCTGCTGCTCGAGTTATGCAGGTCGGCCTTCAATCGCATCAACCACACTCTTTTTCCATCGGGGCCGCAACCTCAAGGAATACACTGTTGCTCGGGCTTTTCCGGAGCGCAGGTCCTATTCTAGGCTTTATCACCCAGAAACTTGTGGATGGGGCCAACGCAACGATGGCGTATATCCGGAGTCAACGTCCAAATATGCAGCTACATCCACCCGTGCCTGGATCGATTTTGTCTCAGTCACAACTTGACGGTACAGTCGAGTCTGCAAGGATGATGGTCGAGTGTTATCACGCTCAACTTATGGGCCCTGTTCTGCCAGTCAAGGACGAACCAGAAGATTCTGTTTAGGGTACAGCCCCGAGTGTAAATTTGCTACTTGTACGTAGTATTGTATGTATGCAGCCCCCGAGTGTATCGAGTGGGATTTATGAAAAAAACTTAGAGTATGGAACACAAATTGCACAGCCCCCGAGTGTTCGAGTGAGGCTGTGAATTTTTGCGGTATTTGAAGCTTTGACTCTTGATTTTAGGCTCAGCCCCCGAGTAGTTGAGTGGAGCTGAGCCACTTTTATGTTTGATTTTGATGACCCAGCCCCCGAGTGTATTCGAGTGCGGCTGGGATATTATGTTTAGAGGAGAAGGAGCGAAAGCCCATACTTTGAGATAGCGCAGCCCCGAGTATTCGGGTGAGGCTAAGTTTGTGCGAATAAGTTTATGCAAGTAGTAAGCAGGAAGAAATATGAGGAATCATTGATTATATTCCATTTTTTAATGTTAAGCTGCAGGCCGCCTCATTAAAAATCTTCCAGTCCCCGTAGGTACCCTGGTAAGGAAAAGAGCGCGTCTGAAACCTGCAGCCATCCGACATATGTGCCTATTACATTGTGCGATTGAGCAATCTAAGCATAGAAACGGCGCAGCTGCGCAACATTCCAAGGATTGTGCGAGAGTTCGCCTGTCTTTGCGTGCTTCAGTCTGTATGCTCCACCACCAATGACCTCGGTGATGATGAAGGGTCCTTCCCATGGAGAAGCAAGTTTATGCACCTTCTTTTGCTTCAGTCGAATTACCAGGTCACCCACATCGAAGGACCTGGTGCGCAGTCGACGGCTGTGGTAGTTGCGGAGGTCCTGCTGATAGACAGCTGTGCGCGCGAGCGCCGTGTCACGTGCTTCTTCGAGCAAGTCGACTGCATCTTCGAGTGCTTCATCTGCATCTTCTTCATTGTATGCCTCGACTCTTGGTGCATTGATTCTTACATCTGATGGCAGGATTGCCTCTGCGCCGTAGACCATAAAGAATGGGGTGAATTGTGTTGAAGCGTTGGGAGTTGTGCGTAGGCTCCATAGCACAGATGGGAGTTCTTCGACCCAAACACCCGCTGCTCTTTTGAGTGGCACTAGGAGGCGTTTCTTGATTCCACTCGTTACGAGCCCATTGGCTTTTTTGACTTGGTCATTGGACTGCGGGTGTGCCACCGATGCATAGTTGAGCGTGATGTCTTGCTGTTTGCAAAAAGTTCGGAACTCTTCAGCCGTGAAGTTTGTACCGTTATCAGTGATGATGCTGCTTGGCACACCAAAGCGGTATATGATTGATTTTATGAAATTGACTGCTGTAGTGGCAGTCGAACTTGTGATAGAGACTGCTTCAATCCACTTGGTGAACTTGTCGACCGCCACCAGAAGGTGAGTATGCCCTCCATGGGAGGATTTTTTGAGTGACCCAACCATGTCCAGCCCCCACTGGGCGAAGGGCCAGGCCAGTGGTATTGTCTTCAACGCCGATGCGGGTGCGTGCGGCTCTGTGGCGAATTTTTGACAGCCGATGCACCTTTTGACTATGTCCTCCGCGTCTTTGAGTGCTGTGGGCCAGTAGAAGTCTGCGTGAAAGGCTTTGGCTACGAGTGATCGACTGCTGGCGTGATGCCCACAGGTACCTGCATGAATATCACGAAGGATGGCCTGGCCATCTTCGAATGCTATGCAACGTTGGAACATACCTAATACGCTGCGCTTGTATAGTTCACCGTTGATGACGGTGTATGCTTTAGATCATCGAGTGACGCGTCTTGACTCTGTTATGTCATCAGGTACCTCGCCGCGGAGTATGTATGCGAGGAAAAGTTGAGTCCAAGTTGGCTCAATGAGGAGAACCTCGACTGGCTGGTCCTCTGTGCTAGGCGCTTTGCTCTTGGCTGGTGTGGCTGATGTAGGAGATGTTCGCTTTTTCTTGATAGACCTGTGCTCGATGCGCTCGAGGAAAACACCAGGTGGAATTGGTGCTTTGGTCGCGCCAATGTTGGCTAGCTTATCTGCTTCTTCATTGCTCTCGCGCCCCATGTGCCGCAACTCGTAGCCTTCGAAGCTGCCTTCCATTAGGTTGTACAGATCACGGTAGGCGATCATGTTATCTGCGATTGCATCACAGGCATTCATTGTTTGCTGCACCACAAGGTTCGAGTCACCATAGATCATCAGTCGAGTGCACCCGAGGGTTTTGGCCATCCGCATGCCATGGATCAGGGCCTCGTACTCAGCTTCGTTATTGGATGGTAACTCGAATTCCATCTGCAGGATATAGCGAAGCTTGTCGCCTTTTGGTGATATGAGGATGACACCTACGCCTGCGCCTTCGTTCTTCTTTGAGCCGTCAAAGTACATGGTCCATGAGTTGGACACATCTGGTACTCCTGGCAACTGAGATTCAATCCACTCGGTATGGAAGTCAGGTAAGACTTGTGCTTTGATGGCTTTCGGGTAATCATACTTGATATCTCGTGGTGTTAGCTCGATGAGCCATTTTGTGACTCGCCCAGTTGCGTTGGGATTTGTGAGGATGTCTCCGATCCCTGAGGTGCTGATTACAGCGATCGGATGCTCTGCGAAGTAGTGCGTCAACTTCCTCGAGGACATGAACACGGCGTATGCCAGCTTTTGATAGTGCGGGTACCGCTGCTTTGATATGGAGAGCACTTCACTCAAGTAATAGACTGGGCGTTGTATGATTTGGGCGTGTCCCTCCTCCCTGCGTTCGACTACCAGTACGGTACTTACCACCCTGTTAGTTGCGGAGACATATAGGTATAGTGGCTCGCGTTCCCTTGGCGCGACGAGGATTGGAGGGCTTGTGAGGACTCGCTTGATGTCCATGAAGGCTGCTTCGGCTTCTGGCGTCCACTCGAATTTGTCTGGTTCTTCATCAGTCGATAGAGTGCTGCCACTCGACCCGCTAATTTTTGCACGTCATGGAGCTTTGAAGGCCTTTGCATAGTCAAGATGGCCTGTATTTTCTCCGGGTCCGCCTCAATTCCACGAGCCGAGACTAGATACCCCAAGAGCTGCCCGGCTGGCACGCCGAACGTGCACTTCTTCGGGTTGAGCTTGATGTGGAAGCGTTTGAGATTTGCGAGAGTCTCTCGCAAGTCATCGAGTATTGTGTGCTCCTCCCTTGTTGTAATGACGATGTCGTCTACGTAGACCTGGACGTTTCGCCCAATTTGCTTCTTGAGGCAGTCTTGCATCATGCGCTGGTAGGTTGCGCCTGCGTTCTTGAGCCCAAAAGACATGGTTGTGTAGCAGTAGACCCCGAGTGGGGTTATGAACGCCGTTTTTTTCTTCATCCTCTTCCTTCATCCTTATCTGGTGGTAACCTGAGTAAGCATCCAGGAAGGACAAGCGAGCGCACCCGGCGGTGGAGTCGACGATCTGGTCGATTCGAGGTAGTGGAAAATGATCCTTTCGACAGCATTTATTGAGTGTTGTGAAATCTACGCACATCCGAAAGATATCTGTGTGCTTCTTCTCTACAAGTACGGGGTTGGCCACCCATTGTGATTTCTTGATTTCTCTGATAAAACCTGTTGCGAGTAGTCTGTCGACTTCGGCTTCGACTGCGGTTCTTTTCGGGCCAGATATGCGGCGCATTGTTTGCTTGACTGGTTTAGCATCTGGAAATAATTGGAGAGAGTGCTCGGCGAATTCCCTGTGAATACCTGACATGTCGGCTGGACACCACGCAAATATATCCCAGTTCTCACGGAGGAATTCGACGAGCGCGCTTTCCTATGTGATAGGCAGACTCGAAGAGACATTGACTGTCTTGGTCGGGTCAGTCGGGTGCACCTGATGTGACCTTGTGTCATTGGTGGCGTTGAATGCTTTGTCGACTGCCACCTTCTTGTGCTCCAGCATAAGTGTTCGATCGTTGGAAACCGCTAGATCGGCGAGTGTTGCTTCCATGCCGAACATCTCGGAGATTTTGCTAAACTCTCGGTCGCAAGAGTCGGACTTTTGGAAGTTTCCTTTGACTGTGATAACTCCTTTTGGTCCAGGCATTTTCAGCTGAAGGTATGCGTAGTGTGGCTCGAAGTCCATCAGAGGATCTGATGTGCTTTTTGCAGGTGAAGCTGGCATGCTGCCGTTTGTCGAGTGAGTCGGCGAGTTGCCGTGTGCCGCCCGAGTCGGCGAGTTCTGGTTTGTTGATGCAGCCGGCGAGTTACCGTTTGTAGATCCGATCGGCAAGTCGCTGTTTTCCGATGGAACCGAAGAAACCGTGAGTCCAGCACTATTCTTTCCCACAGACGGCGCCAATTGACGAGGGGTTAACTCATCAAATCCCATGATCAAGGACCTAGGGTTGAGATTACGGGGAGAGAACGTGGTAGTACTCGTAGTTTCGTCGGCTGACAAGCAGAGGCAAAGATTTACCCAAGTTCAGGCCTCCGGAGAGTAACACCCTACTTTCTGCTTGTCTGGTATTGATCGTGTGAGATTATGCGGTTACAGGGGAGTTCCGGCGAGATGTCGATCTCGCTAGGGCTTTTGGTGGTTCGAGTATGGCTTGTCTAGGATCGACGGCCCTCCCAGCCTTTATAAGAGGCTGGGTCTCGGGAGTCCGTAACCGACCATGTTTACACGTAAGGAAAGTATAAACCGATTATGCCTATGTCTAATCTTGGAGGGTACTCCATCTTGTTGGGCCTTTTCGTCATGGGCTTCATGTAGGCTCTTGATAGCTGGGCCTTAGTCGACACGTGCACCAGGTACCCTTATGGTAGGGTACCCGAGATGTATATCCTTGTCAGATGTGGAGAGAGCATTTGGGATTTTGCAAGCCCAATTTGCTATTGTTAGAGGACCGGCTAGATTTTGGGATCAAGAAATGCTTTGATACATCATGAACGCATGTGTGATCATGCATAACATGATCATCGAGAATGAGCGCGGGCTTGATTTGGAATATACTCATTATGAGTTAATGGGTGTTCCCGTGCAACCGCGGAGGAGGGCTGAGAGGGTGGCACGCTTTGTTGCATCCTACCATGCCATTCGACGTAATGACACACATGATGAGCTTCAAAAGGATCTTATCGAGGAGTGGTAGACATGGAATGGGCAACATTGAGTTGAATTTGTGTGTTTGTTTCATTTGTTGTGTTGTGTAATGAACTATTTGTTCTATTGTTCCGGAACAACTATTTATTTGTGTTATAATAAATAATTAAACTATTTATTGTTGATTTATTTCGTGTCTGTTTGATTCGGTTTGTTTGCATGTTTGATGTGAATGTTGTTTGCGCTGGGCGCGCGCGGTGGAATTTTTTAGTGCCTCTGCTGGAGCTAAAAAATGTACAGCCGCGCCGCGCTAACTATAGCGATTCTGCTAAAGCAAAACAGGCGCTGCGCGCGCAAAATCACAATTCTGGCGCCGCAAAAAAAATTTAGCGCGCCGGCGCCTAGCGCTGCGGTTGGAGATGCTCTAACTGAGCTTGCTTCCTGGTGCTGAAGCTTTCTATCAAAACGAAGCTCAAGTTGGTGATGCGCTTGCAGAGCCGTTCCAAACTGGACTAGTCAAGAGGCAGGATCTTTTCATCACCTCTAAGGTCATTACTGTTTTCTCTACACCTCATCATGTTAAACTAGATATGGTATTCCGAACCCGGACGGTGTCAGTGCTAGGTGCGGTTGTAGGGATAGCACTGAGAGTATGAGATACACATCAGGCTCAAGTTGACAAACCTTTTTTTCTTTTCAAAACGGGATCAAAAGACTTGCCATTTTAATTAATTATGGAGAAGAGAATTGCCTAATAAATTGCAATGCCCAAAAATTGGCTTGAAGCAGTGGTTCTTCTAATCCATGGTTAGCATTTGGCACTATCTAGTATTTCTGTTGGTTACTGGTGACGTTCCAGTTTATTATCAATTACTTGCGTTTCTTAATTCTGGAATTGTTATGGCCTCAGGTGATGTCATTGGGACCCTTTCGCCATTCTCAATAAAACTAAGTTTATCTTGTTAACAGCTGATTATCACTGCACTGAAGCATTCAGTTGATGTTCGAATTTTGTTGCAATCTTCTTTTGCCCAAAATCTGTGAGAATGTTAAAACTCCCTTTTCTGTTCTGATTGCAGTTATGGAACTCAAATCACGGGCATGTGGTTGAAGCCTGTAAGTATAGCTTGAACGAGTTGCAGCTAGATTATCTAGATCTCTATCTTATCCATTGACGGCCGCTAGCTAGTAGCTACTAAGCATAATGGTATAGTCTATGTCTTCATTTAAACTAATATGAATGACAAATATTTACTCAATTTTGTTTTTCCTCAAAGACACGTTTACTCAATTTTCATGGGTGACTAAGGAAAAAAAAAAGGTGCTACGTATCAATTGTCTATGCTCTACAGGACTTGGCTCAACTGCTATTCCAATTGGTGATGATGGTGTGCTAGATATTGATGTCACTCATTCATTAGAGACAACGTGGCGTGCAATGGAAGATCTTGTTTCCATGGACTAGTTCGCAGTATTGGGATTAGGTAAAATAAAACATATTACCATCTGTTCTTCCGTTTATCCTTCTGTTGTGAACTCTATTTTTATTATTGAGGTATTTTGTATTCACATGTTTAACGTGCCTTGATATTTTGATTGATCACCACTAGCAATTAGTTTATTTCAAAAAAAGTGTGATCATTTAGTTGATATCAGGATTCTAGTCCTTTTTTGGTCATGTTGCAGATTTGCACATTTCATGCTCAGAGGAAATCAGCCTATTTCACAATCTAATCGTTTGAGTAATTCATGCAGCAACTATGACATCTTCCACACCAGAGAGTGCTTGGCATGTGCTAAGATAAAACCTGCAGTAAATCAAATCGAGACACATCCTTACTTCCAGCGCGATTCTCTTTTGAAGTTCTGCCAGAAGCACGGGATCTGCGTCACCGCGCATACTCCTCTGAGTGGTTCCACTGCCAATACCGAGCGGTATGGCTCCGCCTCCTGCCTGGACGACCCTGTCATCAAGGTTGATGCCAATACTCTATCATGTTGAAGTTGCTTCGGGATTTGCACAAAGTTACATTTCACCTTTGTATCTTACATTTGTAAATGACTGGTAATAGTTTATCAACCTGCTTGCAGTCTTTGGCTGAGAAATACAGCAAGACGCCGGGGCAGCTCGTCCTCCGCTGGGGGATCCAGAGGAGCACGGCAGTCATCCCCAAGACCTCCAAGGCGGAGAGGCTGGTGGAGAACTTGAGTGTCTTCGACTTCGACATCTCCGATAAGGATATGGACAAGATCAAGGCCATCGACCGCAGCCACCGCACAGCCCAGCCCGCCAAGTTCTGGGGCATCGATGTGTTTGCTTGATTGATTCTGCTGCATGCTTCCGGCCAGCAGCTAGAACAAATAATATGGGCCCACTTGGTATTTCGACCAAACGGTGTGCTAAGATTGCACCTGTCAGTGTCAATCTTTGTTTTGAAACAAGGCGAAAGATTTGCTATTTTCATTAATTAAAAAGAAGAGAGGTGGCCGGTTAATTAGCGGGTAACCGGCCGACTATCAGTGTCAATCTATCTTGGTTAGCTTGGCTCGTGCAACGCTGGGCAGGCCCACACCGTATCTTTAGCTGCGCCGCCGGGGCCAAACCGTGTCTTCGCTGCCTTAGTTACCTGCAATCATGTGCCTCAACTTTGTACTACTCGTAGTCTTTTTTTTTAAAACGAGGCAACAACTTCTCCTATTTCATTGATTAAGAAGAGTTTAAGAATTACAAAATGAGCCACAAGGCTTGAAATAAAGCACAAGTGCTTTACACACTAGGCATGGTAGCGAGATTCCTATAAACACACGCATTCCTCTCATTCCATAGCTGCCAAGCGGCAGTGGCGGGCTGGCGGCGCCAGGAAATGGCACCTGGGTATTCCACCCAAAATTTTTTTTTTTGCTCTAAATGTAGTACTACGTATATGAACCAAAGAGCACAACACTTTTTCGCTGCTCTAAATTTTTTTTTTGCTCTAAATCTAGTCAATTCACCATTATAGAAACTAGTAGGAGCAACTGAGCATGCAATAAAACAAATCAAGCAATCCATGAAACTGGGGGCGAGGAGGCTGTACCTTCTTCGCTGCTCGGGGACGCGGCGCGGGGCGGGGCGCGGGCGGGGAGGGGCGCGGGCGCAGCCGCGGGCGCGGGGACAGGTGGGCCGGCGGGGGCGTCGCCTGCTCCGGGCTCCATCGGCTGGCGGCGCTGTTCGTGCGGCGGTCGTGCCCTAGGTCGACGGAAGGAAGAGGAACGGGGAGAGGATGCGAGCGACAGGGGCGAGCGAGGCAGCGGTGGATGCGAGCGAGCGAGCGATGCGTGTTGGTGGGCTGGTTCTGCGTTAGATGGGCTGGGCTACATGTACACTTTTGTTTTTTTGCTCTAAATCATAGGTATTCCACGGAAGACATGGAATACACGCTGGCGCCGCCCCTGCCAAGCGGTGAGGAGCACCAAAGAAGAGAGTCACTTGCCATTGACCCCGCTGATGGAAGCACCACGAATTTTTAACTTTTTTTTTAGAACAACCACAAATCTTTAAGTGTGGTGAAGTTATGCCAAATGGTGATGTCGAAGTCCACCAATCCAATCCATTATTTAAGGCCCTCAAAATGCGAAGGGAGTACCTACATGGCTACATCTATACATCGGCCCAACACAACCCAAGATCAATAGAAGATCCCTACCTTTCTCTATCCAGCCCACCGTCTCATCTCTTCTCCTTTGTTGCGATCCCACATCCGATCTTCTTCTAAACGCGCAGCACGCCACCACCTCGCATCCATCGCCGGCCCTGCCTCCCCATCTCCGACCAGAAACTGCTGGATGTCTGCTGATCTCCACTGTAGCTCCCGCTATTATCCTCGCGGTATTGTGTTGTAACGCCCATTGTACCGACATCTCCCACAATGCGTTCTGTCGATTTGATTGCTTCCGCCGGCTGCTTGTTCATGTGAACGGAGTATTTGAACCCCTCATTGCCTCTTTCTTCAAGTCCCTCACTTGCCCCTCTTGAACAACCTGCTCAGTGCTCACCATGGCCATTGTGTGATTCTACTGGTGTTGTCGGAAGTGATCGCACTCGATCCCCTCAACCTGCTCACCATGGCGGCGTCGACGTCCTCTAGCTCCGGCATCCATGGTGGCACTGGGGCCTCACCGACGCCGGCGTCCTCGGGCTCTGGAGCTCGCCACCACCGTCCGACTCCTGCGCCCCGTTCACCTCCTACCTTTTACGTACACATAGAGTAGTACTAGGAGTAAATTGAAATTTCTCCACCCAAGTGGATTACAGTACTCAGTAGGGATTTGGTTACCGGTCAAAATACCGCGGTAACCGGTCTGTAACCGGAATTCTCGCCCCCCTCAGGTAAATGAGTTTTACCGGGCAAAAAATACCGAACCATGTGAATGTGGGCCAAATCCTTCCTCCAAAATCTGATTTTGATTTATTTTATGTTTTTAAATTTGAATTTCAAATTTTGATAAAGATCTCGTCCGGTAACCAACCGGTAATTTTCCGGTAACCACGGTTACCGGAAATCCCGTGCCCCCGAGATTTTTTTCAGCCGGGTAACCAAAACCTTGGTACTCACACATATGTCAAAAATCTGAATTTTCTCCACCAAAGTGGACTAGATTGTTTGGAAGAACTGCACATGATTTAGATTACTGTTATTTAGAGTTCACATGCTGTCTATTTCAAGGTCGTGCAATTGTATAGTATGTGAGTGAAAAATCCACTGTCCTTGGTGATTAAATCTAAGACGATCTCCAATCCTATAATGGTTTAAAGATAATTACTTTTGAATTTATGGATTATTAAAAGATTTCAACATGCATGCGGTATTTGGTCCCTCTATCTCTCCCTGAAAAGGAGTTGATCCTGCCGCACCTTCCTGTACCGCTAACTTGCTACGACTTCACTTCAGTCGCAAGCCTAGCCTTAGGAAGAGAAAGAAATGCTACCTAGCACCGGACAACAAAGTTCGCGGACACGTTCCTTAATTAGAAAAACCAAACGATAATTGGAAAAAACATGCAGGCTTCAATGTTAAAATCGATGGAAAAAAAACGTCGGCACGTCTGTGCCCGTAAGTTCCGTTGTATACGAGTAGGATACATGCATGTATAAGTATTGGTTAGGTGAGAACTTGCCTGTGCAAGATGTTAGGGAGGTGGTTGTACCCCAGCCCATCAGAGTTCAAATCTCAGTTTGACACTGGTGTTTCTCATTTAGGCAGAATATTGTTCAGTGGGAGACGACGTTCCCGTCGACAGCGAGGCGCCTGTGATGACTTCGTCAATCTAAAGACTCGATCCGCCGGCTCAGTCTCTCGAAGGTGCTCATAGGGGTAGGGTGTGCGTGCGTGCGTTCATAGGTGTGAGTGTGTGCATGTATATGTGAGCGTCTGCGTTTGTACTGTGTTTCGTAAAAAAAAATGTATTCGGTTAGGAGTTAGTAACCGAGTTGACTAGCTAGTTTCGAGTCGGTAGCTGAGTCCTTGCCCCCATGATCGAGGTGAAGCAAATACAAACCAGCAAACGGGGTCGACACGGTCCTGTAGCAATCAAATTGTTTCGTTTTCGCGTGTGTGCATGCAAGTAGAAATCGATCGATCAGGCTAGCTTGGCAATACGTACCGACACTAACCGGAAAATCGAGTTTTGCCGTGAGGTGGCGTCTCTGCCGTGAGCCTGAAAACCTCGGAACACGGCAAAGCATTCTTTGCCGTGCAGACTGCACAAGGACCACGGCACAGAAACGAGGCACGGCATGTAATCACGACGGCGCACGGCAAAGAGCACCCACGGCAAAATGGACAATAAACGCACGGCAAATGAAGACCGCACGGCACAGAAATCTTTGCCGTGATCCTTCATAGAAAATCACGGTAAATATGTTGACGAGGATTCCAAATTTTGCCGCCGTCGACAATATTTCGCGGGAAATATATTTGCACTGGCGGGAAATTTCTTTACCGTACATGTGGAGCAAAACGCACGGCAGAGAGTTGCCAAATTTTCCCGTGCTCTAAAAAAATTGGCGGTAAATACTTTGCCGTGCGTCTCTGGGCAGAACACACGGCAAATCAACTCTTTGCCGTGTGTCTAGGTTATCTGCGCACGGCAAACCATCAATTTTTTTCCATACCATTGCTTCGTTTATTTTCTTTGTTAAGGCTTCTAGTACATTCATTTATTTCACTCAATTATGTTTCTAGATAATGTATATAAACCCTCCGGTGCGGGCCGCATGGGTCGAAACCCCGAATAAGTGGACCTAACGTGCGAGGCGTCGTCTACCCCTTCCATAGTCGGTGAATAGGGGCATACTACATGCACTGGAATCTTGTGTTGATTTGGGGTAGACTTTGGTTTCTCATGTTCCTATGGCCTAACCTAACACAACCAAGCAAAAAAGTCCACTGGCCTACCCCCTTTGACCGGCGCTACGGCGAAACCCTACGCCCGCTGGAAAAAAGTCCAACCTGTCGATCTACCCCTTTGACCGGCGCCGAGAGGGGGTAGACGCATGAACTTTTTTGCTTGGTTGTGTTAGGTTGGTACATAGGATCATGGGGAACCACATTTCATGTGGTTCGTCGCATGATTCCGTGCCCGGTACCCGACACGGGAGTTTTCACCTCTAAGTGTCGGAACTTACTACGGAGTAAGAGGGGTCGGTGAAGGGGGTCGCACCTCGGAGCTGTATCTTGGTTCCCACAACCTACCAACACACTCTTATACATATATTAGGGACCCATGCAAGTTTTGGTGGGATTCCGACGCTCCGGACCCCGCTACGGCGAAACCCTACGACCGATGGAAAAAAGTCCAACCTGTCGATCTACCCTTTGACCGGCGCCGAGGGGTAGACGCATGAACTTTTTTGCTTGGTTGTGGGAACAAGAAAAATAGTAAACAAGAAAAAGAATTAACTAATAAATAAACAGTCCATAAAAATAGTAAACAAGAAAAAGAATTAAAAGAAAAAAACAAACAGAAAAAAAAAGCACACGGCAAAGATTCTTTGCCGTGCGCTTTGCTCTGCGATATCACGGCAAAGGTCCCTTTGCCGTGCGCCACGATTAAATGCACACGGCAAAGATTCTTGCACGGCAAAGGCTCATCCATTCAGACATCGATCCACCACCACTCGCTCACTCGCATCGTCACTCCCTCTCACAGTCCACGCACCCGACCCGCATCCACCGTGCGCCGCCGCCGGCCCGCCGCCGCAGCCCCGACCCTCCACCGCAGCAGCGTGGCCCCCACCCCGCGCCGGCCTCCCCTGCCGCGCTCCTCCACCGCAGCAGCGCGGCCCCCACCCCGCGCCTCCCCTGCCGCGCCCGCGGCCGTGGCGGCACTCCCCGGCCATCTCGCCGGCCTCCCGACCTCCCCGGCCTCCTCCTCGTCCTCCCCGGCCTCCTCCCCGACACCCACATCCACCGCCGCGGCCTCCTCCCACCTCGACGCCGACACCCGCATCCACCGCGACACGGCGACGCCCGGAGACACGCCGTCCGCCGCGCCCTGCCCAAGATCCTGCACACCGACGTCCGGTATGCTTCCTCTTCCCATGCTTGCAATGCTGTCAAGTAAATGAAAGATTTTGAAAGATTTTGAATGTGTGCGTATCTCATGTATTGTTTTTATGTGATGAACAGTCATGTCCCGCTGTCCATTTTTTCTTACCAAGGTAGGCAGCCACATTTTGCACCACCCGCCTTTTTACAATTGTATGCTTTTCCAATGTAGGCAGTCAGATTTTTATTCATGACAAAGGAACCTGAAGAATTCCTTCAGACCTGAATGGGGTGATTTGTTGTGGGAGACGGATAGTGTGCCATCCCCACCGGTGCTCGAGCCTCCCGCTGCCCGGACAAAGAGAGCCGAGAGGCACACCCTAGCTGACGACCCAAGGTCTTCAAGTTCTGCCATTGAGAGGTATAAGTCCCTCATGATTTTTTTATGCAAAAAAACCTGATGGAGTGCTAGAGCATTAAGCATTACATGAATATTTATGTTGTACATCTGTTCTTATATATATGTTGTTTTTGTGGTTTTCAGATGTCGTAGTTTACGGGGCTTCTTCGCCTGCTGAGGAGGGCCGCCTCGGTGCCCCTGTTCCATCCCCCCTCCGGAGAGCGTCCTCGACCTTCTGCGGTGATCGACCACGCTTCTGGGGTATACATATTTCGCCTCTCTTGCTGCATAGGTTTTATTTTGGTCTAGATCACCAAGTCAGTCGAGTCGCGTAACCCGAGTCAGATCCCATCCGGAAGGGTTACAAATTTATAAATATGCAGGATTGTCCATCTTTGCATATTTATAACCGTAACACTTCCGGGTTGTCCTGTTGGACAGTCCGAGTACGTGTAGATCGGGTCGTGTTCCATGTTCTACCCCTTCCTGAGACGGAATTTCGGCAGCATCTCCCCGTTGTTCTTCGGATGCACACCCTCTCGGCTTGACAAGCTCGAGACGTGTATTCTGAAGAACAGCGGGGAGGTGCTGTCGAAATTCCGTCTCGGGTCGGGTAGAGCATGGGACACGACTCGATCTACACGTACTCGGGCGGGATAGGCCCCTACCCATTAGAAGTGTAGGTGAACCCTTGCATGTTGTAAAAGATAAAATTTGGCCGTTAAAAATGGTTTTGTTAAAATTCAGTGACATGTTGAACTGAAAGCATTGTGTATGTCTTTTTTGGTACCGATTAAAGGATGGATCCGAGACAGAACCGTGAGTGGATGTATACTGGTAGAAAGAGTCCGTGGGAGTTTAGTGATGAATGGAGAGATAAGGCCGAGGAGTTTGTGAACAAGGCGTTTGACATCAGCAGCAGACCCATGAAAGTGTTTTGCCCCTGTTCAAAATGCGATAACCGAAGGCGACAGTCGAAGGTAGATGTTAGTACGCACCTGATCAAGAATGGGTTCACACCATTCTACCATGTTTGGAATTACCATGGTGAACAGTTAGCAAAACGTCCTAGAACCGAGCCACGTCAGATTCAGCCAGCGGGAGAATTTGACACTGGGTTCAACAACTGCTTAGACGCCTTTGTCAATGCTAATGCGCCTGAAAGCCGTCGTGTAGAGGCGGAGACACCTCAGGAGGCGGAGACAAGTGAGCAGCCGGATGAAGACACGAAGAAGTACTATGAGACTATGTTTGGCTCGCAGAAACCCCTTCATGAACATACAGATGTTACCCTTCTAGATGCCATCGCTCGCCTTATGGCCGCGAAGTCCCAGAGGAAGATATGCAGGGATGGTTTCGATGATATTCTGGCCGTCGTTGGCAGCCTTCTACCGAAAGGGTATATCTTGGCGAAGAGCTTCTACGAGGCGACTAAACTCCTCCGTGACCTTAAGATGTCATATGAGAAGATAGACGCCTGTCCAAAGGGATGCATGCTATTCAGGAAAGAACATGCTGGAACAAATTATTGCATCCATTGCAATTCCTCTAGGTACTTCGAGGTCGACCTCGGCGGTGGACAGAAGAGGCAGACCGGGTTTCCCCAAAAGATTCTCCGGTACCTTCCATTTATACCGAGGATCCAGCGGCTTTACATGAACAAAGACACTGCCCAGCAGATGCGATGGGCCGCGTTAGGGAACAGATACACGGACAAGATGATACATCCGTCGGATGGTGACGCATGGAAGAACTTTGTAGCGAAGTATCCACTGAAAGCGGGCGACCCGAGGAGCGTAGCTGTTGCTATATCAACCGATGAGTTCAATCCGTATCAGCGGGGGGCGGCGGGACTCCCCGATCCCCGATATTACGCCTACAAGAACACTCTTCTCCTGCCTGTTGGAAAAAGGTACTTATTATAGTTTTTGTTCAATTTTAGCTTCTCATTGTGTTTTGACCCGCTAACTATACTAATTTTGGTTTTCTCATTGTGTAGGACATTTGAGTACCAGCCTCCTATAGTGAAGGGACAGCGGACCTACGCGAGCATCCTTGGATGTTGTCTCAGGAAGTTCTTCCCAGGGATTGTCCCCCTCCCAGAGGGTGGCAAGAGTGTAGCTTGGACTTTCAGGCACTACTGTTTCGCGCCGGATCCCGATGGCGAGTACCGCAACATGGCGCTTAAGACACTCGCCTATTTCTGGGTAAGTTTGTTTGACTTCTCATCATTCTATAAATCCGAGATTGCACTAATGGCTTTGACCCTATTTTACCTATGTGTGCATGCTTGTAGAACTTTTTCACCTGTCGGAAGGAGAATTTTAAAAAGTGCGAGGCCATCCTTATGACGATGGCCTCTAAGATGGTGACGGACATGCACTACGAGGCTCGCGTGGAATCTGTCCGCAATTGGTACGCCGAAAAGAAGATTGGGCTGGACAAGAAGCGTGCTCGGGACATCTTGATGCAGCCATGGCAGTACCTGCAGGTAGCGTCATTTCTATATTATCAATTTTGTTGACCGCCGTGTAATATCATTAATATGTGTGTTCTGTGCACGTAGGTTCCTCCTCCGTACGTCGGTAACAACAACGAGTGCCACGTCATGATGGTAGCGTGGTGGACTAGCCAGGAGTATCTCAAGATACACGCGGAGGGAAAGGCACGCCTGGCGGAGAACAAGGGTGGAACACACCGCCAAGGCAACCTCAGCCTCTCCTAATGCATACAAAAAGAGGTGAGCAAATGCATTCTTTAATCCACCTCTGTTCGTGCTCTGTTTTGCAATATCGTCTCCTTTTCACCTATGTTCGTGCTCTCTTTGCAGAAATTGAAGACCGGCGTAGACCCCTCGCCCTTCGCTGTCTGGTCAAAGATGCGTACCAGGGATACGCCGGATCCTGAGACAGGGTCGATGTGGATCAACGAGAGCGCCGAGCTCCGGAGCAAGGGGTACACGGAGAAGTTCAAGGAGCGCAACGGTGATGAAGCTGACCCTCTCACCAGTCCACTTGACGTCGAGGCTGTCATGCTTGCGGGGCAAGGCGCGGCGAATGGCCGCTTGTGGATAGCTGACGGCTCCATCGACCCTCGCACCGTCCCGTCTCTACGCCAGGTCCGCCGTGGGAGGGCGCTTGGTGCGCCTGCTGTGGAGACCCACCCACGAGTTTCAAGGCTAGCTGTCGACGAGCTCCGGCAGAAGCAGGTGCTCTATGAGCAGCAGCTGCAGCAGCAGCAGGAGCAGATCCGGCAGCAGCAGGAGCAGCATCAGGAGTATTGCAGGCAGCAGCAGGAGCATCAGAGGCAGATGATGGAGTGGATGTTTGGCACGATCCAGCGCATTGCTCCTGGGGACAGGGCTGTTGACATGGGAATGTTCCCTCCACCGCCTCCACCGATGTTCCCATGGGTATGTTCTCAAACTTTTCATTCTATCCATCTTATTGTTGTAACTAAATTACTTGTGTAATGCGAGACTTTTTTCATGTTGTAGATGAATCCAGGATCGGCGGGTGGATCTCACTCGATGGCGCCGCCGCTTGGTGGCCAGGATAATCCGGAGGGGCAGCACCAAATCTCCAACCCTAACGTTGTCCGGAGGATGCCGTGGGTATGTTCGCACGACTTGTCAAAATGCCATTGTCACTCTAGTTAGCCATGCCATTGCCACTTTAGTTCAACTTGTCAAAATTTAGTTAGTTGAACTTGTCAAATTTTACCCATTAGTTGAACTCGTCTAATTTTAGTTAGTTCAACTCATCAAATTTTAGTTAGCTTTCTTTTAATGCCATGACTATGCCATTTCCACCTAGTTGTCGAACTAATCATTTTTTTGCAAACATGTAGGACGATCCTCCTCAATGATGTTGAGGACCTACTACGCCGCCGGAAGGCCAGTAGAGGTTAGTTACCATTTCAACTTGCTACCACTCTCGTTCGAAAACTTACTTTGATGTCTCACATCGATCCACATATGAAAACCAATTTGATCTCCAATGTTTGATAGTAGTGATAAGAGTAGAAGTGCTACACTTGGTTTAGTAGCATCTGAACTTGCTTAGAGGGATTCTCATGTTCAAAGTGTTTACTAACATCTGAACTTGGTTTAGTAACATCTTAACTTGCTTAGTACAAGAGTAGAAGTGCTACACTTGGTTTAGTACCATTTGATCTCCAATGTTTGAATTCTCATGTTCAAAGTGTTGGCATTCTCTTGCAATGCTTGGCTCACTGAATTTTACTTTGCCGGCATGTGCAGCTCAAGCAACATGTATGGATGGAGCTGGACCTTGGGCTATGGATCTTGTGCTTGTATATGCATGGATTTATGTACCTTGTGCATGTTTATGTGGCTTTGTGAATTTCTATGTGGTTTTGTGAACTTTTATATGGTTGTGGATGTGAATTATGTGGTTATATGCATATATATGTGCTGAAATGAGTTCTGGGAACTAGGCCAGTATATATATTGCTTTGAATTGCAGGGATAAAAAAACAGAATAAAATGGGGCCATATGGTCACTATGCCGTGTATATGCACACGGCAGAGGCCTATGCCGTGTGGAGGCGCACGGCAAAGGCTACACGTGTCGTGCACCTGTTGACCTGGCAACCTGTCGATGACCATATGGTTCGTTTGCCGTGCACTTCTGACCGAGGCACACGGCAAAGGGGCAAGGTGATATATCTGGGAGCGGCGTTTTGCCGTGTGTTGCACCGGTGAGCACACGGCAAACCTCAGCTCTGTGCCGTGTGGCGGAGAGGAGAGCGCACGGCAAAGGTCCACCCTGTGCCGTGATGTGTTCTGGTGAGCACACGGCAAATCTGGAATATGTGCCGTCATTCTTCTCGCGGATGTACACGGCAAAGAAAAACAACACGGCAAAGAACTGACAAGAGGGTTGACCACATTCTGACAGAATTTTGCCGTGCAGGAAAGGAGGGCGCACGGCAAAGCCCTGTGCCGTGTTGATTTTAAGAAAGCGCACGGCAAAATCCTTTGCCGACCTGTTTTATGCCGTGTGGACTTTGCCGTGCTGTTTGGCACGGCAAAGTCTTTGCCGTGTTCCGAAGCCTGTTTGCCGTGTGATTTTGCCGCACGGCAAATTTCTGTTTTCCGGTAGTGCGACGTGTGCATCTCGGCGGAACCGAAGTTTGTACCTGCGCGTCTCGCCGGTTCTTCATCGTCGTCGTTCGCCAGAAAGTACTCGGCCGCAAGGGCGCTGGCCCAACAGTGGGTTCTTGGACAATACAAGAGAAGCTGATTCAAAGACTGCGCTTGAGAGTCCCAACATACATTGTTGTTCCTTCAAGCAGAAACCCCATGGTCATGATACTCAAGAAATAAAGACTTGTTTTGCGCTGATCACAGTGAAAGTGACTTGGTCAGAGGAGATGAGCTCCCGCGACGCGTTAGGCGACGCGGGTGACCTGCCCCTCGCCGCTCCGGCGACCGGCATCCAGAACCCCACCGCCCACCACACAGCCCCAGCCCCAGCCCCCCTTCCGGTGATGGCCTCCTCCTGGCTGTCCCCTCCACGCTCACTTTCGGCAGCTTTGGCCCTTCTGCGCTGACGGCCACTCCGACCGTTGGCGGCCACACCTCTCTGACCCTGGGTAGCTCATCCCCTCTCCCCATCTTGCCGGAGCCGCAGCCAGAAGATGGAGGAGCTGCCGCCGATCTCGGTGGCCTGCCGGAGCGTCGAGGACAGCTCGACTCTGGAAAAGTTGCTGCCGCTCTTGGCGGCACACCGGAGCGTCAAGGATTCCTCGCTCGCGGCCTGCCCTGGATGCTCAACCTAGACCCGAAGGACTTGCCTCCGCCATTCTCCACGCCCGGTGACGCCTTCCTCCAATTCACAATGGAAAATTTCCATTCGCTGGTATGCTCCCCGATTGCCCCAGGATCAAAGCTGTTTGAGCCGGCCGCCGTGCTCATTGACTTGGTCCCAAGCTCTCCTCATTTTATTTCAAGTTCTTCCTTGCGTTGCATGTTAGAGTTTTGGCTAGGATCTGCGTTCGAGAAGTTTTTCATTTCAGCTCTTAGTTCAAATCGGTTCAGTTTTGTGGTTGCCTCCCGTCCTCTAGCTTCCTTCATCGTTTCGCTCAGTGGAATCCGCCATGGACGAGTGCTTGGGCTTTTTCCCTCCCAGTCTAGATCTAGGCCCCAGCTTGCGCTGGTGTGGGGAGAAGTTGACCCGGTCACTCTTGCCCACCCGTGAATGCCTGCGCGCTGGAGGCGCCTTGGTAAACAGGTTTTCCTGCCGACGCGGTCACGGGCCACGATCCCTCTCCTCCCCCAAATCTTGCTGCAGGGCCGCACAGTGTTGGGCCGCATCTCTCTGGACCGGTCCTGCCAGCCCTGCTAGTCCTCTCTCTCCTTTCCCTATCGCAGAGGATTCCTGTCCGCCGCGCAGTCGCCGCCGCCCTCTCTGTCTCTCGCTCCTCTCCCCTGGCCTTCTGCCCACCCCCACAGGACCCGTGCCCTGGCCTGTGCACCTAGCGCGTGAGCGTGCCTCTGCCTTTGCGCTGCTGGCTCGGCTGCTCCCCCGCTCGCCGCCCCCCCGGAGCCTTTGCCCCTTTCGTCTCCCTCTCTCACAACGAGTCAACTTTCCCAAACCGGCTGCCTTGGTGCCCGCACCGGCGGTGATGGCCCGCCCGCAGATCCTATCTTGAGGTGGCCTCCTCCCCCTCCAAGCCCCTCCCACCGCGCCTCCCTTCCACTCCACACCGCTTGATTTCTCCATCCCTAGGTGCCACCGTTGCTTGGCCTCCGACCACCTCGTCAAGGATTGTCGAGATCCTGTCCGCTGCCGCCGCTGCCGGATCTCCGGCCACTTCGAGCGCGAGTGTAAGCTCCCCCCCTACGGCTCCCTCTCTGTCCCCAATCTTCCTCGACCTAACTTCGCATCCCTTCTCATTTCTAGTTCCTTGCCGCTCCCATGGCGGACCTGAACTTGGTCGCGGATGATGCTTCCGCAGAGGTCCCCTATCTCCTCCGCTGCCAGCTCTGCTCGCTGGCGACCACAGTAGGGCTGTGTGTCGGCTCGCTTTTCCGGCGGCAGTGGCGGCGGTTGAGGAGGATGCTGAGCCCGAGGTGGAGGTCGACGCTGAGCCCGCGTGGAGAGATGCTGGAGCCCGTGGTGGTGCTCATTGTCGACTCCACCGACGTTGATGCTGCTGTTGCTGCGGACTTTGGCCCTGAGGTGGTGGTCATTAGCTCGTCTGATGGTGAGGCTGCTGCGGCCGATGGTGCGCTCGGTGGCACGACTGACTCGGATGCGGATGATGGGTTCATACCCATCGTCCTCGCCGCCGACTACCTCCCAGCGCCGGACCAGGCTTCCACTGATGCTGACTCCCTCCCTGATGTCTCCCCGCCTCAATTTGAGCTGGAGCCTGCTGCTCAGTCCTTCTGGTGGGGGCTGCGTTACCTCCTCTTGCCGAGGATGTCCCGGGTGACGCTGCTGCTCTGCTCCCGCCCGGTCGGCGCTGTAGCCCACGCCTTGCATCAATTGAAGCTGGCGAGTGCGTCTCGATCTTGGACAAGGCCATCAGGCGCAAGGAGAAAAGGCTCGAGGGCGTCGGGAAGAAGGACTTTGCTCGCAAGGGGGAGCTGCCGTCTGACGACCTCCTGGCAGAGGCCATGGAAATTGGTGAGCCGCTCAGTGAGCTGGATGTGGCTGCCCTCGCTTCTGCCTGCGACATTTCTCCATCCGAGCTGGAAGAAGGCCAGCTTGTCACCCTGTTGCCTGCTGGATCTCCATGATTGGAGGCTTGGGCCGCTGCTGGGCCTTGTGGCCCATGATCGACGACCTCCTCTCTTCTGAGCCAGCTGTTCCTGCTATCGTTCCTGGGCTGCACGCGGATGGGACTCTTCCTGGGCCTCCTTCGGTGTCTCGTTCTGCCACGCTGACCATGGACTCTTTTAATTTTTCGTTATGTCGTCTCTGTTGTAACCTTAGCTTTTTTCGAACCTGTTTCTTGTACCCTGAGCATGTTGCTCCCATTTATTTTGAGGCGGCTGATCCCTTTTCCGTTTACATCCTTTATCTGTTGTCCTTGGTTCTCAATGATTATTAAGCTCCTACTCTACGGGTGGAATGTGAGAGGCCTTGGGCAGCAACTTAAGTGTGACAATGTGCGTGCTGCCATTGATTCGGTTGCTCCCACCATCCTCTGCATCCAGGAATCGAAATTCGAAAATGTGTCTAGGTTTACCGCCTCCGCCTTCCCTCCCTCCTAACCTTAGAAACTACGTCTTCAAACCTTCCATTGGCGCGTCTGGTGGCATCATCACTGCCTGGGATGACAGGATCGTTGAGCTTACTAGCCACTCCATTGGGGATTTCTCAATCACTTCTAATTTCCCTTTCGCCTTGACAACTTCTCCTTTTCCGTGATTAACGTTTACGGGCCCTGTGATCACAATGCCAAGCTTTCTTTCCTCGACTCTCTCACCACTGCCTTTCTTCCTCTCACGGCCCGGTTGCAATCATGGGTGATTTTAACCTTGTCCGCGCCCCCCGGGATAAATCCAACGGAAACATCAACCCCACTGAAGCCTCCTGGTTCAATGACTTCATTAACAACACTGCTATGATTGAGATTCCTCTCCTCGACCGCCAGTTCACTTGGTCAAACCAACAGAATCCGCCTATTATTGCTCGGCTTGATCGAGTTTTAGTCAATATGGACTGGAGTCTCGCCCTTCCTGACTCTACGCTTACCTCCTCCCACCGCCCAACCTCGGATCACGTTCCGATCCTGGTTACCGCTTCGTCCAAAGCTCCGAGGAGCACCATTTTCCGCATGGAGAATTCGTGGCCTACCAATGACGTTTTTTCCACCTGGTAGCTAGTAATGGAACAGTGTCAACTCCTCCCACCCTGATAACAGGCCGGTTGGCCAACTTAATCTTCGCCTTAAGCGTATTCGATCTGCGGCCCGCTCCTGGGCTAAATCCCGGCGTCTACCCTCCATCTATCTTGAAAATTGCAAAACGGTCATTCGCCTTTTTGATTGCCTTGAAGAGACCAGGTGCCTCAATCCGCTTGAGTCCACTTTGCGTCGCCTTTCCAAGGCCTCTCTCAATCGGCAAAACTCCTCGCGTGCTACTTACTGGAGGCAGAGGGCCAAAATTAAGCACTGTATTCTCGGAGATGAAAACTCTCGCTATTTTTATCTCTGTGCCTCGGGTCGCCTTCGGAAAAACCAAATTAAGATTATCGAGGATGAGGATGGTACTCCTATTTTCTCCCATCAAGGTAAGCTCAAATCCTTCACACATTTTTTAGTGATCTCCTTTGGAGGCCGACCCTATCTCGCAACAACTAGACCTCCCATTCCTTGTCGCTTCCACCTCCTTGACTCCTTCCAAGCGAACTCCTTACTGCTCCTTTTTCGCTATCTGAGCTTTGGACCGCCATTCTTTCCATGCATGATAACTCTAGCCCCGGCCCCGATGGGTTTGGGCCTGCTTTCTTTAAGAAAAATTGGGACCTTGTCAAAAACCCGCTTCTGGCCGCTGTGCAAGATTTTCATGCTCTCTCTGTGGATCTTCGACCCATAAACAAATCCTTCATCGTTCTCCTCCCAAAAAGGCTGGAGCCAACAGGCCGGACAACTTTCGGCCCTCTCCCTGCAGAATTCATGTCTTAAAGCTATCACCAAGTGCCTTACTCTTCGCCTCCGTCCCCTTCTTCCTAAGCTTGGTCACCCTAACCAAACTGGGTTCATTGCAGGTCGCTCCATCGCTGAGAATTTTATCTATGCGGCAGACATTGTTCAATCCTGTCACAAGAGGGCGGCCCCTGCTGCTGTTTCAAGTTAGACTTCCGCAAAGCCTTTGATTCCGTCAGTTGGGACGCTCTGGACCGGATCCTCGAGGCTAAGGGTTTCCCTGAGCTCTGGAGGGCTTGGATTAAACGGCTCAACCTCTCTAGTCAAACTGCGGTTCTTTTAAACGGTATTCCGGGGAGGTGGATTCAATGTCGCCGGGGTCTTCGCCAGGGAGATCCGCTTTCTCCTTTCCTTTTCGACATTGTTGCTGATGTCCTGCAACAGCTCCTTCTGCAGGCTTCCCGGGAGGGGCTTCTTCTTCATCCACTCGTAGATGACCTGCCCTGTCCTATCCTTCAGTACGCTAATGACACTCTTATCATATTCGAGCCATTCCTCAACACGTTGCCAATCTCAAAAAGCTCCTGGATGACTTCTCGGCTGCTACTGGCCTCATGATCAACTTCGGGTGTGCATCTCCACCTTCGTTCCTCAACACGTTGCCAATCTCAAAAAGCACTTTCGTTCCAATCAAGACCTCCCTCGCCCTCGCTGAGTCCATGGCGACCACCTTCGGGTGTGCCGTCTCCACCTTCCCTCAGACCTACCTAGGGCTTCCCCTGTCCCCTTACAAACTGCGTCTCCAATTTTTCGCCTATCATCTCTAAGTGTGATATGCAGCTTTCCGGATGGCGTGGCCGGTCTCTGCCCATCGGGGGTCGCCTTATTATCATCAACTCCATTATCACTACTAAGTTCGCTCACGCCATGGCGGCCGGTCTCCTCCCGGCAGGTGTCATTGAGGCCATTGACAGAAGACGTCGAGCCTTCCTCTGGACTGGTGATGAGAAGTGTTCTGGTGGACACTGCAAAGTTGCTTGGATGAGGTTTACTCACCAAAGAAGTTTGGCGGCCTTGGCGTTATCTCTATTGCTAAGCAAAACGCCTCCCTTTTATCCAAATTTCTTCTAAAAATTCACTCAAACAATGACCCCCTGGATCCTTTGGTTCAAGCGTTAATATGGTTGGTCGGGCAGCAACGATCTAGGAGCTTCCCATCATCTACACTCTCCCGTCTGGAAAAGTATCACTGCCGGCCTCTCTACCTTTCGTGATCTCTCCTTGGTCTCCATTGGAGATGGTACTAACACGGCCTTTTGGCTTGACTGGTGGCTTGGCCACACCCCTCTCTGCCAGAAATTCCCGGCTCTTTTCTCTCACACCACTCGCCCGCATGCCCAGGTCCTCTTCGCTTTGGAATCTGGCCTTTCCCTTGTCCCTCGCCTTTCCTCTCGAGCTGTTACGGAGCTTGCTAGCTTGGAGGTCGAGCTTGCTTCATTACTCTGAACCCTGATGCACCGGACACCCGAGTTTGTCGGCACTCAATGAAAGCTATCTCGAGTCATATTTTCTATGCTAACTCTTTCAGGCACATGCCGTTGATGAACTTGCGACTAAAGTTTGGAGAAGCTCGGCGCCTCTCAAGTGCAAGATTTTCAACTGGCTCACCCGCCGTCGCCGCCTCTACACCAACGAGCGTCGCCACCGCCATCTCCTAGCTGCCTCTCCACGCTGTCTCTCTTGTGATGAAGTTGAAGACGTAGACCACCTGCTGCTCTTGTGCCCCAGGGCAAAAGAAGTATGGGACTCCTTCTTCCCGCCGGCTGCTCACGGGCCCGTCACCACCGTCCTCGAGCTATGGGACTCCCGGTGCCGGAATCAAGCAGAAGCCACCATTTGCACGGCCATCTCTTGGTGCATTTGGAAACGACGCAACGCTCTCTCCTTCAACGCCATCAACGAGCCGCTCGCTGTCACCCGTCGGAGATGCCTTGACGACCACCGGCTGTGAGCTCACCGCTGTCACAACAACGCCACCGCTCATCTCATTAGTAATTGGTGTATACTGTTTGATCCCCCTGAGGACAACTTTATTGTAATCCTTTAATTCTGCTCTTGTACCCTGTACTCTTGCCGCTTCCCATGCGGTGATCATCTTTATATAAAAGTTCAGCCCGGCTCGAAGAGCCTGCCATAGTTACAGTTCAAAAAAAAAAAGACCGCGCTTGATTTCACGTCTCGCATCGCAGGAGCCGTACGTCAGCGGGGCGATGAAGGACAGGCTCCGCCCTACCTCGCTGTCGGCCACACCGATGGACGACGACGATATGCTCTCCGAGATCCTCCTCCGTCTGCCCCCACTGCCGTCCTCCATCCCACGCGCATCCCTGATACGTCTCCAACGTATCCATAATTTCTGCTGTTCCATGCTTATATTATACCATTTGCTACATGTTTTATATACACTTCGTATCACTTTTATGCATTTTCTGGGACTAACCTATTAACAAGATGCCACAGTGCCAGTTCCCTGTTTTCTGCTGTTTTTGGTTTCAGAAAGTTACTTCTGGAAATATTCTCGGAATTGCACGAAACAAAAGGCCAGGTCCCTATTTTTCCAGCACGTACACGGAGTCCGAAGGAGAGACGAAGAGAGCCACGAGGTGGCCAAACCACACCAGGCGCGGCAGTGGGCCCAGCCGCGCCTGCAGTGGTTTGGGCCCCTCGGGGGTCCGCCGACATCGCCCCTTCGCCTATTTATTCCCCGAGACGTGAAAACCCTAAAACACCGAGCCTTTCATCCAGAACATATTCGCTGCCGCCGCCGTCGTCAACCCTAACTCGGGGGGTTCTGAAGCTCTTCCCGGCACCCTGCCGGAGAGGGGAATCATCACCGGAGGGCTCTACATCGCCATGCCCGCCTCCGGAGTGATGCGTGAGTAGTTCATCCTTGGACTATGGGTCCATAGCAGTAGCTAGATGGTTGTCTTCTCCACTTGTGCCATCATGTTTAGATCTTGTGAGCTGCCTATCATGATCAAGATCATCTTATTGTAATGCTACATGTTGTGTTTGCTGGGATCTGACTTATATTGATACCTATGTGGAGCTGAATATTATATTATCATGTCTATGTCATTTGTGATCTTGCATGCTCTCCGTTACTTGTTGAAGCCTTGGCCACGTGAATACTTGTAACTCCAAGAGGGGGTATTTATGCATGATAGTTGGGTTCAACCTCTATTTAACCTGGGATAGTGACAGCAAGTTCTAAGGTTGTAGATGTGTTGTTGCCACTAGGGGTAAAACAGCAATGCTTTATTCAAGGATGAATGTATTGTTTACATTACGCACATTACTTAATGCAATTGTCTGTTGCTTGCAACTTAATACTGGAAGGGGTACGGATGTTAACCGGAAAGTGGACTATTTAGGCATAGATGCATGCTGGATAGCGGTCTATGTACTTTGTCGTAATGCCCAAATGAATCTCATAGTAGACACCACACTCACACATGCATGTTATATGCACTTATCAATTGTCAATTGCCCAGCTGTAATTTGTTTACCCAGCATGTTAGTTATCTTATTGGAGAGACACCACTAGTGAACTGTGGACCCCGGTCCATTCTTTTACATCTGAAATACAATCTACTGCAATCATTGTTCTCTACTGTTTTATGCAAACAAACATCATTTTCCATTCGATACGTTTAACCCTTTGTTTTCAGCAAGCCGGTGAGATTGACAACCTCACTGTTAAGTTGGGGCAAAGTAATTTGGTTGTGTTGTGCAGGTTCCACGTTGGCACCGGAATCCCTGGTGTTGCGCCGCACTACACTCCTTCACCAACACCTTCGAAGCAAACCTCGTTTTCCTACTGGTCGATTAAACCTTGGTTTCATACTGAGGGAAAACTTACTGCTGCACTCATCATACCTTCCTCTTGGGGTTCCCAACTGACGTGTGACGTACAAGCATTGTTTCTGGCACTATTACCTAGAGCCACCAACACGTTTTCTGGCGCCGTTGCCGGGGAAAACGAATTGCTTCTGCAAGGGGAGTCTCTCACACCCAATCTCTTTACTTTGTTATTTGTCTTGCTTAGTTTATTTTTATTTAGTCTTGTTTGCTCTCTTTATCAAAAACACAAAAAAATTAGTTACTTGTTTATTTCAGTTTTGTTTTGTTCTTGTCACCATCATGTCTTGTTCCATGCCTGTTGCTATGTCACCTGAGGAATTGATCTTCACTTTTAAACAAGGGAGTGAGGAGAATTTTAAAGAAGCTTGGTCTAGAATTAATGATTCCTTTGGTAAAACTGATCCTAAAATGACTTTAAGTTTGCTTCTCACTAGCTTCTACTTTGGTCTAGCCCTTTGTTATAGATATGCTTTAGATGCTATTGTGGGAGGAGATTTCCTTCACTGTGATGGGGACCAAGCTTTTAATGCCATAAAAAAGTTGATTGCAACTTCTAGCTCAACTAATAAATTTGATTCGGCCCTTGTTAGCATCCATGCTAGATTAAACACTCTTGAGACACATATATCTTGTTTAAAGGACGGCTATAATCAAATTCGGGAATATTTTGACTATGTTCCAACAAATTTTGAACCTTCGATGTGGGTCCCTACGGTAAAGGTTGCTATTTGTGGTGAAACCTTTTATGCTCGTTGTGATATTATGTCTGAGTTTTGCCTTATGCCTAAAAGCATTTATGAAACTTTGAATCTTTGGGGACTTGCTGAAGGAGGAGAAGGAATAACTCTTACTGATAACTCTGTTATATTTCCCGAGGGGATAGCTGAGGGTGTGTTTACAACCTTTCTTGGGAGAACGGTGTCCACTGATTATCTTGTTATTGAATGTGCAGGGACAGGACAAATTACACTTGGAAGATCTCTGCTCAAATTAATGGGAGCAACCATAGATGTGGGAAAAGGCACTCTGAATCTTACCTCCACACCAAGGTGCGGCCATGTATTCCCCAAACCAAAGAGTAAGTCTAAGGGTAAGAGAGGTAGGCACATGGCCCTTGGTATTGATGTCAATGCTCCTCCACTTGATAACACTTGATTTTCACTTTCTGCGCCTAGCTGAAAGGCGTTAAAGAAAAGCGCTTATGGGAGACAACCCATCGTTTTTATTTGCTGTTATTTTTGTTTTCTTTGAGTCAAGGAGTTTTGTTACTTCTGTAGCAACTCCTTTGTATCTTTATTTTATCGCAATGTTGTGCCAAGTAAAGTTCTATATTGAAAGTTGATGCAAGATTTGGATTTCTGCGCAGTGACAGATTTTTAGCTGTCACGGATTTGAGCTTATCTCCCTGTAGAAAATTCAAAAAATTCTGAGAAAAATCACGCATATTCCTGAGATATGTACGCAACTTTCATTATTTTAGGCCAGATCCATCTGAGCAACTTAAGTGCCTCGAAAAAATTCGTCATTCCAGACTGTTCTGTTTTTGACAGATTCTGCCTTTTGTTTTGCATTCGCTCTTTTACTGTGTTTGTGTGGATTTCTTTGCTCCACAAAGCATTGGTGGCTGTAGCTAATGTCCAGAAGCTTTGGGATTGATTGTATCATTACAGAATATGAGAATTTTTGATTATGCACTAACCCTCTAATGAGAACTGTCTTGAGTTTGGTGTGAAGGAAGTTTTCAAGGATCAAGCGAGAAGGGTGATATTATGTGATCAAGAAGAGTGAAAAGCCTAAGCTTGGGGATGCCCCCGTGGTTCATCCCAACCATATTCAGAGAGACTCAAGCGTCTAAGCTTGGGGATGCCCAAGGCATCCCCTTCTTCATCAACAAACTTATCAGGTCATCTCTAGTGAAACTATATTTTAATTCTTTCACATCTTATGCGCTTTACTTGGAGCGTCTGTGTGTTTTTTTTTTGTTTTTGTTTGAATAAATTCGGATCCTAGCAATCCTTGTGTGGGAGAGAGACACGCTCCGCTTTTTCATGTGAATACTCATGTTCTTCACTTATATTTGTTGAGTATTCTTAACTAGCTACTGCAGTGCTTTTAGCTCCTGTTTTTCATGCATCTCTTCGAGCTGTTAGCACTTGTTTATAAATACTCTCTTGCTGCATTATATTATCATTTGGAGAGTTTATGTTTAAATAAATTTATTGGTGTTTGTTTGGAAGAAAGAAAATGCTACATGTAGTAGTTGGTATTGGAAAAGACATATGCATTCTTGTAGATCATTGTCTTGTTTTGATTTGATGCTTTGCAATTGTTTTGAGCTCTCAAGTAGATCATGTTTAAGCTCTTGCATCATGTAGTTAAAGCCTAGTAGTGGAGAACTACCGTAGAGCTTGTTGAGACTTGGGATGCATATTTGTTCTCTCTAAGGTCTAGATATTTTCTGGTAAAATGTTTGAGCAACAAGGAAGACAGTGTAGAGTCTTATAATACTTGCAATATGTTTTTATGTGATTCTTGCTGTACCGGTTTATACTTGTGTTTGCTTCAAACAACCTTGCTAGCCTAAACTCTGTACTGAGAGGGAATGCTTCTCGTGCATCCAAAACTTGAGCCAAAACCCATGCCATTTGTGTCCACCATACCTACCTACTATGTGGTATTTCCTGCCATTCCAAGTAAATATTTCATGTGCTACCTTTAAACTATTCAAAACTTTATTACTCCTTATTTGTGTCAATGTTTTATAGCTCATGAGGAAGTATGTGGTGTTTTATCTTTCAATCTTGTCATTTACTTCTGACAGACTTTCACCTGGACTAGTGGCATATACATCCGCTTATCCAATAATTTGCAAAAAGAGCTGGCAACGGGGTGCCCAGCCCCAATTAATTACAACTTTCATTAATAATTCTCTTCACATGTTTTGCCCTGATTTATCAGTAAGCAACTTAATTTTGCAATAGACACTCCTCCATGGTATGTGAATGTTGGAAGGCACCCGAGGATTCGGTTAGCCATGGCTTGTGTAAGCAAAAGGTTGGGAGGAGTGTCATCTATAAAGAAACTAAAATACATGTGTAAACAAAAGAGAAGAGGGATGATCTACCTTGCTGGTAGAGATAACGTCCTTCATGGGAGCCGCTCTTTGAAAGTCTGGTTGACAAGGGGGTTAGAGTGCCCACTACCATTCGTTGACAACAACAAACACCTCTCAAATACTTATTTTGTGCTCTCTATATGCTTTCGAAAACTTAAAAAGCTCTAGCACATGATTTAATCCCTGCTTCCCTCTGCGAAGGGCCTATCTTTTACTTTATGTTGAGTCAGTTTACCTACTCCTTTCTATCTTAGAAGCAAACACTTGTGTCAACTTTGTGTGCATTGATTCTTACATATTTACTTATTGCACTTGTTATATTGCTTTATGTTGACAACTATCCATGAGATATACATGTTACAAGTTGAAAGCAAATGCTGAAACTTAATCATCCTTTGTGTTGCTTCAATGCCTTTTACTTTGAATCTATTGCTTTATGAGTTACCTCTTATGCAAAACTTTTTGATGCTTGTCTTGAAAGTACTATTCATGAAAAGTTTTTGCTTATATGATTCATTGTTTACTCTTTATCTATTTGTTAGCAAACTATAGATCATTGCTTTGAGTCACTTCATTCATGACATGAGCCTTGCAATATATTGATCAAGATTGTGTGAAAGCATGTCTCCTCAGAAATTATTTGTTGTTATCGTTTTACCTACTCGAGGACGAGTAGAACTAAGCTTGGGGATGCTTGATACGTCTCCAACGTATCCATAATTTCTGCTGTTCCATGCTTATATTATACCATTTGCTACATGTTTTATATACACTTCGTATCACTTTTATGCATTTTCTGGGACTAACCTATTAACAAGATGCCACAGTGCCAGTTCCCTGTTTTCTGCTGTTTTTGGTTTCAGAAAGTTACTTCTGGAAATATTCTCGGAATTGCACGAAACAAAAGGCCAGTCCCTATTTTTCCAGCACGTACACGGAGTCCGAAGGAGAGACGAAGAGAGCCACGAGGTGGCCAAACCACCGGCGCGGCAGTGGGCCCAGCCGCGCCTGGTGGTTTGGGCCCCTCGGGGGTCCGCCGACATCGCCCCTTCGCCTATTTATTCCCCGAGACGAAAACCCTAAAACACCGAGCCTTTCATCCAGAACATATTCGCTGCCGCCGCCGTCGTCAACCCTAACTCGGGGGGTTCTGAAGCTCTTCCCGGCACCCTGCCGGAGAGGGGAATCATCACCGGAGGGCTCTACATCGCCATGCCCGCCTCCGGAGTGATGCGTGAGTAGTTCATCCTTGGACTATGGGTCCATAGCAGTAGCTAGATGGTTGTCTTCTCCACTTGTGCCATCATGTTTAGATCTTGTGAGCTGCCTATCATGATCAAGATCATCTTATTGTAATGCTACATGTTGTGTTTGCTGGGATCTGACTTATATTGATACCTATGTGGAGCTGAATATTATATTATCATGTCTATGTCATTTGTGATCTTGCATGCTCTCCGTTACTTGTTGAAGCCTTGGCCACGTGAATACTTGTAACTCCAAGAGGGGGTATTTATGCATGATAGTTGGGTTCAACCTCTATTTAACCTGGGATAGTGACAGCAAGTTCTAAGGTTGTAGATGTGTTGTTGCCACTAGGGGTAAAACAGCAATGCTTTATTCAAGGATGAATGTATTGTTTACATTACGCACATTACTTAATGCAATTGTCTGTTGCTTGCAACTTAATACTGGAAGGGGTACGGATGTTAACCGGAAAGTGGACTATTTAGGCATAGATGCATGCTGGATAGCGGTCTATGTACTTTGTCGTAATGCCCAAATGAATCTCATAGTAGACACCACAGCTCACACATGCATGTTATATGCACTTATCAATTGTCAATTGCCCAGCTGTAATTTGTTTACCCAGCATGTTAGTTATCTTATTGGAGAGACACCACTAGTGAACTGTGGACCCCGGTCCATTCTTTTACATCTGAAATACAATCTACTGCAATCATTGTTCTCTACTGTTTTATGCAAACAAACATCATTTTCCATTCGATACGTTTAACCCTTTGTTTTCAGCAAGCCGGTGAGATTGACAACCTCACTGTTAAGTTGGGGCAAAGTAATTTGATTGTGTTGTGCAGGTTCCACGTTGGCACCGGAATCCCTGGTGTTGCGCCGCACTACACTCCTTCACCAACACCTTCGAAGCAAACCTCGTTTTCCTACTGGTCGATTAAACCTTGGTTTCATACTGAGGGAAAACTTACTGCTGCACTCATCATACCTTCCTCTTGGGGTTCCCAACTGACGTGTGACGTACAAGCATTGTTTCTGGCACTATTGACCTAGAGCCACCAATCCCTCGTTTGCAAGCGATGGCGCCGCCTTCTCGCCGATGCCGCCTTCCGCCGCCGCTTCCGCATCCACCACCGCAGCAACCCTCCCCTCCTCGGCTTCTTCGACGCCTACTCCTTCTCCTTCCAACCTACTCTGGAGGCCCCCGATCGTGTCCCGCCGGAGCCCTTTTCTTTGAAACTCAGTGGCCCCTTCGTGCACCTGGGATGCCGCCATGGCCTCGTACTAATCTTAGATGCGAGGGGGGCACCAGGTCCTCGTGTGGGATCCCGTCACCATCGACCAACACCACATTGCCGTTCCCCCGGAGTTCCCTTTGACAAATGCCCTGATCATCGGGAGGTGTTTCTCGCTGCGGGAGACGTCCATCGCTTCCAGGTGGTTTTGATAGCGGACGAGAAGCGACATAGACAAGCGCTCGCATGTGTTTACTCGTCGGAGACGGGTGTGTGGGTCATCTCATCTCAACACCGTTTCCCATCATGGGTTTTACAGGCAAAGCCTGCCGTGCTGGTTGGAAATTCCCTTTACTGGATGCTTACTGGGAATCAGAATTCGGTGGGAATTCTAGAGTTCGATCTGGAGAAGATGAGCCTAGATGTACTAGAGGTGCCGGTGGATATGTTTGCCATGAAAAATTGTGAATTCGGGTTTATGAGAGCAGATGGTGGTGGCATTGGTTTACTCTTTTTGTCAAAGCCACACTACAAGAAATATGCTGACTAATGACCCTCAAATTTGGTCACTAAAAGGTCATAATTTTTCATCTATGACCTTTTTGTGACCAAAATCTGAAGGTCACATACCGAGCGTCTCAAACGGTCATATGGACCTTTTTTTTTGAATTGGTCATAATCATCTATGACCAAATCTGAGGGTCATAACTCTTATGACCAATTTATTTGGTCAACGCGCTTTCTATGGTAGCCACGTCAGATTCTACGTGGCCAATCCTACGTGGCAAAATTGTGACCAAATGGGAAGGTCATAGAACAGAATCAGCCCAGTCCAGTTTGGTGCTTTATATGGGCCAGGCCAACAATTCAGCCTTTTTTATTGTTTCTTTCCTATCAATTTCTGTCAGCTACATGGGCCAAGCCCAACATTTAAGCCTTTTCATTTTTGGGCTGCGGCCATAAAACTTTTCTTTTTCGAAATGGATCCCACTTGTCAGTATCTGGAAAAGGGTCCCAATTATAAGTTTCTAGAAAGTGGGACCCAAATGTCAGGTCCTGGTAAGTGGGTTTGAAATGCCTGGTTATGATTTGCGGGTCCCAGTGGTTCTTCAGATATTAATTCCCAGTACATAAACAAATGTAAAAATTCAAACTGAGCAAACTTGGCATATCACAATCAAACATAATTCAAATCATGTTTACACTCAATCATAGTTTACATCAGGTATCCAGCTACCAAAACCACACATATAGAAATCGAACTAGCTACAGAAGTATAACTAACTACAATTAGCTAGTGAACTCTAAGCATCTTCCCTTCCAACTTCTTGGTCATGAAGCTCGGGACGAACCATGATCGAATGCGAGCATCTGCATGTTATAGACCAGAATGGTTAGGACGATATAAAGCAAACAATGAAACAAAACAGTTGCAGCAATAATATCATACGAAACTGCATTATGAGCTAGAACAATGCCAACAGCACTATGCACTGTTCATACACATACACACTGCCAAACTTTAGCTAGATAACAGTATTTTGACACTCCAAAATGGATGAAGTGCAGCATCTGCAAGTTATAAAACAAAAATGTTTAGGAACAAAATAAAACCAAAATGAGGCCATGGATAGCAGTGAGACAAAATATTAATTATCTGCATCAATATGGTTGCTGGCAGCAAACATTAGGCAACTGGTAAATACTACTGCCAGCAACCAGTAGTATATTGGTGAGAAACAACAGTAAGCAACAGGTGCATTATATTCATCACATGGTGAGGACTACATGGGGTTGAAATATAACTCAAACTAATAAGAATATAAACACTTCTATGGAACAAAGTGCTGTGATATATGCGATCCATGCTAACAAATAACAACAACTATAAACAGCAAGGCTCCGGTGAAACATCATGATCAGCAAATCATAAAACTATGCTATTGGGCGTGATAGAACGACCTGCCTGTGCGGTGTCGTTGATTAAATTGAGCAACAACCAGGTCATAAGACTACTAGCCACAGAACCTATAAGAAAATGCTTATGTATTCAACATATATGCAGAACTAAAATTAACATCGCAGCGAAGTTAGCTTAAATGGAGTACATGACAACAGTTAATGCTGGAAAGAACACACGATAGGGAACGAATGGCATGCAATCAGAAAAATATGCGACCATGGAATTTCCCATGACTGTATTCAGAAAATAATATCTACAACATTACAGAACAGACCAAGCTGAATCCATCTGCTTAGTGCCGAAGAGCAGACCACATCCTCAAGAACACTAATGTGCACCTGCATCAACCAGAAGCACTAACTGAGATTGCATCATGGAAACTCAAATTGGCAATCGATTGGGCAAGCAATGTAATATATAATCCCACATGCAATAGATGACTACTGTCTTACAACAGCTCAAAGTGGCAGTAGCTCAAAACAGCATTGTTCAAAGAAAACCACACCATGGGGAGAAAATTTAATATTAACAAAACAGGAGTTGTTACATGAATCCACCAACTCACTGAAAATGCCTCTACTACATGCAATCAACATATTGCTGATCATGTTTCTAGTACACAAATCTAGTGTTGGTTTACAATTAGTTATGATTTAAAAACTAACAAATGAAGGAAACAGGCACCTCTCAACTCATTTACCTACCTAATTGATGCATCGAAACCCTAAGACGCCATGAGAAATCAGAGGAAAAGAGGGGGAGGGAGGGCAGAAACTCACATCGTTTGGGCGTCGGTGCCGGGGC